>JAGXOD010001397.1:0-504622 GCA_020368025.1 Brachyhypopomus occidentalis | reverse complement strand
ACGAAAATAAGTTTCAAGTAATCAATTATATTTTAAAAATATACTTTTGATATATTTTTTTCTGTTTTGCATTCACAACATATACTTTCTGCTCTTGATGCTAAGAATTTTGCCTGCAGATTTACTTTTGCTTCTGTGGAGTTTTGACACAAAAATCACTCCATAGGTTTGCCCCATTCAGTAATACACCGACTGAGCGACCTGTTAAAAGAGCTCTGGTTATAAGAGACTCCCAGCTCCGACACGTGAATGTAGCGACCCCTTTAGAGACACCAGCGGCCATACTTAAGTGTATCCCGGGGGCTAGAGTGCCCGACATCAGCGCTAATCTAAAAGTGCTGGCTAATCGTAAATACTCAAAGATAGTTGTACACGTCGGCACCAATGATGTGGGGTTGAGACAGTCCGAGATCACTAAGGATAACGTTAAAGAGGTTTGTGAGTTAGCGCGGACTATGTCAGATTCCATAATATGCTCTGGTCCCATTCCAATTCGGCGTGGCGCCGAAACCTACAGCAGGTTATGGGCGCTACACCGCTGGATGTCTAAATGGTGCTCAGAAAACAACGTAGGTTATATAGAGGGTGCTGCTCTCATTTCCCCGTAGCATACCTGCTAGGCGTACTAGTGGTAGTGTAGGACTTGTTAATGGGGATTGACAAACCAGAGCCGAGGCCAGGCAGCGGACACACAGGCTAAACTGACTGTCTGCTAGCTGCAGAGAGACGTCACCTAGGTCACACTGGATTGAGACTGTGTCTGTTCCTCGAGTACCAAAAAATAACTCTCGCAAAGTTAGTAGACAAAATTTAATCAATGTTAAATTCAATTATGCTCCCTTAGAGAGTAGTTTAAATCTGAAACTAGAATGGCTAAATATTAGATCCCTGTCATCTAAAGCATTGCTTGTTAACGAAATGATTACCGATCATAATCTATGCATGCTTTGCTTGACGGAAACCTGGACCCGGCCAGACGACTATATGGCCCTGAACGAAGCTTCTCCCTCTGGCTATAAATACGTTCATAACCCCCATCCAAATGGTCGAGGAGGTGGTGTCGCCACAATATATGACTCTGATATAGACATTTCTTAGAAATTCGACTTTAAATTTAATTCTTTTGAACATCTCATCCTCACTGTTTCAAATGTATCAAATCTGACAACCAACAAAGCATCACAGGAGCGTAAATGGTGAAATTCAAAGTTAGAAGTGTATAGACTATCATGGAAAAGCAGCCTTATTGAATATAAGCATGCCCTCCTGGGCTATATTCCCAGTTCATTTAAACTTGCAGTCATCAAGCCGCTAATTAAAAAACCTGGTCTTAACCCCCAGGAAATGTCCAACTATAGGCCAGTCTCTAATTTATCATTCATATCTAAAATTTTAGAGAAAGTAGTTTCTTCACAACTCTCTTCCTTCTTACAGACAGAACATGTCTTAGAGTTATTTCAGTCTGGATTTAGACCCCATCACAGCACTGAAACTGCACTTACTAAAGTACTGAACGATCTCTTAATATCTTCTGATAAAGGACATATTTCTTTTCTCATACTGCTAGACCTCAGTGCTGCTTTTGACACCATTGATCATAATATTCTACTTAATAGGCTGGAGACACTCATTGGTATAAGAGGTCAAGCACTCTCCTGGTTCAGGTCCTACCTGACAGATCGTTACCAATTTGTACTAGTAAACAATGAATGCTCAGAGCGTTCTAAGGTAAAATATGGTGTCCCACAAGGATCTGTACTGGGCCCCATATTATTTACATTATATATGCATCCACTGGGCACTATCATCCGTAGGCATGGTATTAGTTTCCATTGCTACGCAGATGATACTCAGTTGTATATATCTTCCAATCCGGATGATATCACCACTACTCTCAAGATTGAGAGCTGCGTCCAGGATATTAAAAACTGGATGGCGTCTAATTTTTTTCAACTCAGTTCTGATAAGACTGAGGTGCTGATTCTTGGGCCTAAAGCTGCTAGAAGCAGCTGGGCTGATATTCCCCTTACCCTAGATGGGTTTTCAGTAACACCTAAGTCTACTGCAAAAAGCTTAGGTGTCACTATTGATTCGGATCTTTCATTTGACACACATATATGCAATGTCACTAAGGCTGCCTTTTTCCATTTACGTAATATCGCCAAGCTGAGACACTTACTTTCATTAGCTGATGCAGAGAAGCTGGTCCATGCTTTTGTCTCGTCAAGATTGGACTACTGTAATGGTCTTCTAATTGGATGCTCTAAACAGTCCATAAAGAAGCTACAACTTGTACAAAATGCTGCAGCTAGAGTCCTAACTAAGGCTAGAAAATTCGATCATATTAGTCCCACTCTCGCGGCATTACATTGGCTTCCGATTAAACATCGAATTTAATTTAAAATTCTTCTCTTAACCTATAAGGCGTTAAATGGTTTTGCCCCACAATATCTGAGTGAACTCATTGCTTACTACAACCCATCTCGCCATTTAAATCAATGGTGGTTAAACTGACATCCTCACACTCAGTCTGTATTGTCCATCTTTTTGCATGCTTCTACCCAAGACGACTGCATGCAAGCACCTACAAGCACCTGGGAGATGGTCTGGCTCGCCGGTGGATGTACCGATCCCGGGGTTGGATGTACCATTGCCGTAAGGGGACGTGCTGATGCTGGCTCCTACCTGAGGCTCACCATCTGCACCGAAGGGACTGTGACTACTTGGCCGGGGAACAAGAACTTTAAGCTATAACTGTAGAACCACCTCTTGTTCACAAATACGGACTGGTGCTAACGGCCGCCCAATGGAGGATGGGTTCCCTTTTGAGTCTTGGTCCTCCCAAGGTTTCTTCCTATTTCCCCGCCATCTTAGGGAGTTTTTCCTTGCCACTGTCGCCTTTGGCTTGCTCATTAGGGATCTGGACCCATACAATTTGTAAAGCTGCTTTGAGACAACATGTGTTGTAAAACACGCTATATAAATAACAAAGAAAAAAAATAAGCCAAGTAGGACCCTTAACACCATTCATAGGGGTTTTTGAATCAAATGCTGACCTGGCATCAGCAACATATTTCTTGTGAGTACGAAGTGGACCTTTTGGATCTGTTTTTTGAAAAGGAAAGGCATGCACATGTCCCCGTTCTCCAGTTCTTACAGTCTGGCCTGGCTGTTCACATTTCAAACAACCATACTGCCCGTTGAACTGAACAGATTTCAACACTAATGCTTTTGCTGGCAAATCACAAGTCCCTGCAATAGTTAAAACTTTACATACGAAAGCTTCAGGTGCCTCTGCAAACTGAACAAGGACTCCATCTCTTTCAATTTTGTTAAAAGAGTCACACAATGGTTTAAGGAAGGTCAGCATAGATGGTTTTGACTCGCCAAACCAAAGACCTGCAAAAATCATATTTTCACGTTTTGTACGTTCCACAAAATGTAGCTCATTAATAACACAGTAAAAAGGCCAAACTGAGAATTTAGATGACTTGAAAATGGGTATTCCATCTGTAACGGTTGACAGCAGGAGGCGAGGGTTTGGAGTTTATCTCTTTATTATTCATACTTAAACTTAAATACTCAGGCAGTTAAGCAAATGGAAACAGAAACTTAGAATAAGCAGCTCCTAGAAGGAACGCAGGTCCGAAGGCTCCAGTGTTGCTCGTATAAAGAAGAAAGGCATAGGGACGTCAGGACAGCAGCATCTACGTCAGGCTTCTTGAATGTGCAGCACTGGACGGCAAGACCTGCAGGCTTAAATATGCGTGAGGGACAGTGCACAGGTGTTAGTACTCCAGTGATTGCGACCGGGGTAGTGCGGTGAGATGAGGGGGTGTGCGCCTAAATAATAAGGGGGTGTGTCTGGTGCTCCGTGTGCTAGTGGGTGTCCTCTGGTGGACTCCCTGCCGTGCCACCGTGACACCATCTGTATTCCACATGAAATAAATATTTCTTAAATCACTTAGTGGTCCATTGCAATTTGTGAAACTCTGATATACTTTGCCATCATATATTTCTTCAATATTGTTTTTCACCTTTTTCTGTCGTACAAATCTGAATTTCAATTTTTCCTTAGAACCTATCTTTGCAAATAAGGCTTTAATCTGTGTTTCAACTGGAACTTCAATGAAGTAAGAGGTTGAACCCTCTATGGCTACATTAGCTTTACAAGCTTGGCACTGCGTATCATCACTGTCTACAAACATGTAGCAACTGTTGCAGTACTTGTGTAAAATTAAGGAAGAACCTGCATCATCAAAGAATTCTTTAAATTTCTGTAAATTCCCAAGACACTCTGTTTGAAGTTCAGATGGGCAGTGCAGGATGATTAATTTCAGTAAGTCACCCTGTAATTTTGTGTCTATTAGCAAAGGGGACAATCCCCAGTGTTCTCCAAGTTTTTCATTCTGGTTCCATCAACTGTACGTCTCTCTGTACTACAGTATTCCAATGGGCCATCATCAAAAGCCCACTCTTCATCTAAATTAATTTCATCATTTACATCTACAGAATACAAATATTCCATATTCAAGACAGGGGTCATCTGAACTCTGGCTTGTTGTTGCTGATGGAGACATAAAATTGCAAGAATTACAGTTTGATTATATGACAAATGTTTTCTTATATATATATATATATATATATATATATATATATATATATATATATATATATATATATATATATATATACCTGTGTTTTGGGCTCCTGAGTTAGATTCCTTCTGCAATACAAGATAAATTATATTTATAACACCCAATTTGATTTTTTTCCCCAACGCAAAGTTCAGTGACCATGTTATCAGTGCATTTGTCCATCAAGAGATGTGCTACACTCTTTAAACACACCAGCATTTTAGAGATACAACAGAGAGGTAAAATAAATAAAGTGGCCTCTATGTGTTCAAAGATATATATTTTTAATTATTATACTCACCAATGTTTTTATCCTTCTATATCGTTTGGAGAGTTTTGGTTGCTTCCTCATTTTTCTTCTCCAGCGAGACTCAGGTGTTTGTTGTGACATATTCATCTTCATGTAAAGCTGAAACGCTAACCTAAATAAGAAATATAAGAATACTATATTTGAAGAGAGAGAACAGTTCTCGTTCCGTTTAATTTGTTCTGCGTGTTTTTTAACATTCAAATAACATTTCCCATGTTAACTAGTGCACTACACAGTCTAAAGCTGAATGTATATTCACTTTCCTAAACAAAACTCCTACGCTTACTAAAAGCACTAAATGGGCACTAAATAATGACTGATTTGAGATGTGCCCAGTGAGAGAAGCAGCACTAAACGTAACCGTAACAACCATCCTAGCAACGCGCATGTACCAAGTTTGCGAACAACTTATACTGGGAAATAATGAAACAGATTGAAACAACTTACTGTGGATCAGCTGTTTCTTAGAAGATGCTGCGCCATTGCCCAATTTCTGAAGGAGAGATCTGTGAATGCACCTTTCGTTGTCATCCCACATCATCCAATTAAAGAACAGCTGAAAGCGTTGTGCAATCCTATTTGGTCATTAATAGTACGGGAGAGGTGGACTGGGATTGGTCCGTTCAAGTGCAAGTCCTCCTTCTTTTTCTAACAGAGACTTGGCTTGATAGCAATGGAGCAGTGGTGCTAAATGAAGCTTCTCCCCCAAATTTTAACTATTTTAATGTCTCTAGAGAAAATAAGAGAGGTGGTGGTGTTGCATGTTTTTATCATAAAGCATTCAGCTGTAAGCAGATTTCATTAGGGGAATATCCTACGTTTGAGTATCTGGCAGTACAACTGAACAGTACTCATACAGTTCTATTAATTGTTATCTATCATCCTCCCAGACTACATACAGACTTTCTTGAAGATTTTGCTGAAATGCTTTGTAGGATCTTAGTTGATTTTGATTATGTTTTAATGACTGGGGATTTTAACATCCACATGGATATACCCACAAATCAAATCACCTCTGAGTTCATGAGGATGCTTAACTATTTTGATCTCATGCAACATGTATCAGGTCCAACTCATAGGCATGGCCACACGTTAGATTTGATTATTTCTAAATGCATAGATGTTAATAATACTATAATTACTGATGTTGCAATCTCGGATCATTTTGGTGTATTTTTCAATGTGTCATTACCTATTAGAACACTCGGTGAAAAGCGCACAATAACCAAGCGTTATCTCAGTGCTGGCAGTGCCGTGGCCTTCACGGACATGATACAGTCCCTCCCTCCCCTCTTAGAAACAGGGAGGGAACTAGTTGAAACATTCACTCACAGAGTTAGGAACTGTATTGATGTTGTGGCACCGCAGGTAATTAAAACTACTTCTGGTAGAATTAAGATGCCCTGGAGAAACACACCATCTATTGTAAAACTTAGGCAAGATTGCAGGCAGGCTGAGAGACGCTGGCGAAGGTCAAAATTGGAAGTACATTTTGATATTTATAAAACAACACTGAATAATTACAACAGTGAAGTAAAATCAGCACGGAAAAACTACTTCTCTACTTTGATCGATTCATCCAAAAATTCAGCTGTCTTATTCAGAAGTATAGACCGGCTAGTAAACCCCACTTCCGTGTCTTCCCTGAATCTGTCTCAGCTGAAAAATGTGACGAGTTTGCAATATTTTTTTTTAGAGACAAGATAACTAGTATAAGGGAGAACATAGCAACAAGCACAAATACACCATCAACCTTGATACCAGTTACGCAACCTAACTGTTATATGTCTGATTTCCAAGAAGTTGACATGATAACACTAATTGATGTGATTTCATCACTAAAATCTTCTACATGTGAACTGGACCCTTTACCAACATACTTTTTCAAACAGGTTCTGAGCTCATTATCTAATGATGTTCTAATGATTGTTAATCAGTCTCTACAACTGGGACATTTCCCTAATATTCTTAAAACTGCAGTGGTTAAACCACTACTAAAGAATAGAAATCTTGATCCAACAATTCTCAATAATTATCGACCTATATCTAACCTTCCTTTTCTTAGCAAAATCATTGAAAGAGTTGTGTCAACCCAGTTGAATGATTATGTTAAAATAAACCAAATAAATGACACTTTTTTCAGTCTGGTTTCAGAGCTCTCCACAGCACTGAAACAACACTAGTTAAGGTAGTAAATGACCTGAGATTGAATAAAGATGCAGGTAAACTCTCAGTCCTTTTTCTGCTAGATTTAAGTGCCGCTTTTGATACTGTTGAAAATACACGAGAAAGAGGGATCATATTACACCTGCGCTCCACTCACTGCACTGGCTACCTGTCAGCTTTAGAATAGATTTTAAGGTTCTGGTGATGGTTTTTAAATGTCTTCATGGTCTTGCTCCTCTTTACCTCAGTGAAATGATAGTTAGATATGTTCCAGTCAGGTCTCTCAGGTCGTCAAACAGTAATCTACTGGTGATTCCTAAAAGCCGATTAAAGATTGGTGAGGGTGCCTTCAGCCGTTATGGCCCAAAACTCTGGAACTCTCTTCCTGAGGAGCTCAGAGACATTTCATCCCTGCATAGCTTCAAGAGGGGTCTTAAAACCTTCCTGTTTAAATCTGCTTTTAGTTAAGCTATGTCTGTTGTACCAGGTTTCCATTTTATTTTACTTTCTTCATCATTTTATTTAGTTACATTTTATGTTTGTTCTAATTATTTTAATAGTTCTATTTATTATCTTAAGAATTTGTCATTTTATTACCTTTTATTTTATTACCTGTTATTACCTGTTTGTTTATTTTGTTTATTTTATTTCATTTCATTTTATTTATTTTTTATTATTTCTTTTAATCTCTGCTTCATTTTAATGTTTTGATTTATTTAATCTGTAAAGCACTTTGAGTTGCATGTATGCATGAAAGGTGCTATACAAATAAAGATTATTATTATTATTATTATTACTAATCAATTGCGTAGTATTAGGCATTATATTTTACTATTACATTATTAAACAAACATATTCTCAAGAGTGTCTGACAAGCATATTCTCCAAAGTGTTTGTGTGTTTGATATCTGTAACCCTTGTGTAATTCCACGGTGGGAAACTGTTTGAGGAGGAAAGCATCTGTGGCCTTGAAAGTTGATAACTGCTATAGTGGTTAGGAGAAAGTATAATGAGCTCAGTTATTGCGAAGTAACAAAATGTGGGAAATGGCGGTAGCCCTTTGTAATGGAGGTCTGGGAAACCGTCCACAAGTTTTCCGTACTTTTTATGAGAACAGGAGGAGTACACTCGGTGCAAGACGAACAGGCAGACAGCTACAGGTGGTTTCCAGCGAAGGTCAGCAAGGGTGGGGGCTACACTCACTTCTCCTATTTAGTTCAGGCCTTTATTGTATTGTCCCCCAGAGCTACCCACTGAGCAGTGAGAACAGCTTAGGCTTTCCACTCTTATTGTGTGCTCTCCGGAGATCTCTGTATTTATATATTCATTTTAATAAATATTTAAAAGGCAATTAGACTGGTGACTATTTTCTTTTGCATCAAAGAACACGCTGCGCTAGGTAGAAGGAGAACAAGCGCAACAAGCTCTTCTCCAGATTGATTTTAGTAAGCATCATCCTATATTTACGCTAATATAGTTTAGTTTACTTACAAACATGTCTTTGCAGCCATTATAATCCAGACAAAAAGAATGATCGTCAAATGCCTGTTTTATTAACATATACACTAGTATTCCTACTTTAGTGTGTTACAGAGATTTATTTGTCATTTTTGTTTGTTTAGATCGGAAAATCACTGGGGTTCCTGTTTGCTCAGACACGTAAGTGTTGTTGGTCTTGCTCTGTATACTATGTGTGTGTGCTTATGTATGTATGTGTGTGTGTGTGTATATATATATATATATATATATATGTGTGTGTGTGTGTGTGTGTGTTAGCCTAGATTCGACATGTACAAACAATTCTTACAATTTTATCTTCACAGAATGGCAAATCCTGGTAGGCAAGGTCCAAGAAATGCCCAAGAGAACTCGCTGTCCACCAAAAAAACTAAGGTTCTTTGAGCAGAACACTGATGTACAACTTCATGAACAAGGTATTTTTGAGTAATATTTTAGTTTTAGATACACAGTTAATACACAGTTCATTGTTAATACACAGTTCTAACACAAAAGTGTTATCTTTTAATGAAAATAGTGGAGTTGTTGATGATCCTGATGCAAATAAAAGTTTCTCACTGGTTATTATTTATGGCCAAGTGCAAATCAGTGTAGCTGTGGCTACAACAAATACCCAATAAATCATTAAAATGCTGGAAGATGGTTGTCATTCCACAGACACTTGTATAAAGTCACATGCTTTTATTAGACAATGAATAAGCCTGAAATCCTTGGCAATATTAGCACCTAGCAGTAGTAATAGTAACCTGACCCATTATGTACAACTCCAAATGAGAATAAAAACAGGACAGTGTTTCTTCTTTGAATGGGGCCATTTAGGGCTAGTGAAGCAAAACAAAACAAACAAAGAAAAAACACTAATGTGATTTTACACAAGTGATATCAACAAGTATGTTGTAATCTTGATTACTCTGGACTGGCCTGCCTGCACTCCTGACCTGTTCCCAACAACAAAATGTGACAATGATGACCCTGTACTGTTGCACACCATAAGGCATGCTTGAGGGATGAATGTAAAAATAACACCTGAAATGTCATGACTTTATATCCTTGGTGCCAACATTTCTTATAAGTGTTGTGAAAAGGAATGGCAATAGTACAGAGCAGTAAATGCTTTACAGTTCCAACGTTTTTTTAAATGTGTTGTAGGTGTAACGGGGTACGGATAGCAGCGGGAGCCGTAGACGTTTCAGAGAATCCTTTATTTTCCATTCTCTTTTATAACAACTCAAATACTCAGGCGTATAGCAAGATTAACTTAAAGAATATAATAATATAAGGAAGTCCTCAGATTCGGTGCTGTTCATCCAGGGATGATGGAAGTCGTCGTCGTCGCAGGCAGGCTCTCTAGATCCTCAATGTGCAGCACCGAACGACCGGACCTGTGGGCTTAAGTACCTGTGAGGACAAACTAAAACAGGTGCTTAATATTCCGGTGATTGTGAGCGTGGGAGGGGTTTAGTGTGAGACGGGGTGTGCTGGCGTGCCGGTGCAGAACGTGTGAACACGCGTGCGCGTGTGTGCGCCCTCTGGTGGCCCTGCCTGGCTCCCGTGACAGTAGGTCTAAAATGCAGGAATGGAAGAAAGTTGATCAGCATAGAATAGAATAACAAATGCATTTAATTATTTTATTAGCATTTTCTAAACTGTCCCAATGCTTTCTGATTTGGGGTTGTCCTTAGTACATTTGGCATGAGAACCTCAGAGTCCCACAAAACCTTCGTTATTTTGGTGCTTTTATCAAGCGTATTTTGTTTGTATGCACATTTGCATGCAGAAGACACTACTTAATGTATTGGTTCCATTGCTTTGTAGTTTACCCAGAAATATAGCCAACGATTCTGTAAACAGACATTTTGATTAATATTTAAGATGTATGACATGGTCTGACAAACTCCAAATAAAACCAACCTGACCACTTGGAATTAATGGAATTAACCACTTGGAACTTGGAATTAATATCTTTACCATGTTTTATCATATTGCTTTAATGACCTGCAAGTTGATATTTTAGCTTTTGGAATTTGACATCAGCATTTTTTTATGTACTTAAGCTATCTCATTCTTTTTTCAGACCTTTTTGTATTTTTGACATTCGAAGATGGATATACCGCAAAAAATTTTCAAGTCCTGTGATTTACTGAAAGTAGATGAGTCTCCTATTGACAGTTTCAAAGAGCTGACACCTGGAGGCAAGGTTCTCGCACGGTGGTCTGACAATAGATTTTATAATGCCACCATCGAGTATGTTGGTGAAACTGAGCAAAACCAGGATGAAAAGAAAGGAGCAAGAAAGGACATGAAAAAAACAATCAAGCTGCTCAGAGATTCTACAACCTTTCATCACAACCCTCCCCAGCCCAACATCCCTACCCAAATATGCATCTCATCATCACTCTCCCATGGGCCCACCACCTGTGGGAGAGGTAGTACTAGGGGTTCGGTGCATTGTGGTTTGGGCGGTGGCCGAAGGCGGGGGCCTTGGCGTACCGACCCTCGGTTACTGAAGCTGGCTCTTGGGACATGGAACGTAACCTCTCTGGGTGGGAAGGAGCCTGAGCTGGTGTGTGAGGCTGAGAGATACCAACTAGATATAGTTGGGCTCACCTCCACACACAGTTTGGGTTCTGGAACCAATCCTCTCGAGAGAGGCTGGACTTTATTCTTTTCTGGAGTTGCCCAGGGTGAAAGGCGGAGGGCTGGAGTGGGCTTACTCATAGCTCCCCGGCTCGCTGCCTGTGTGTTGGGGTTTTCCCCAGTGGATAAGAGGGTTGCTTCCCTGCGCCTTAGGGTCGGGGAAAGGGCTCTGACTGTTGTTTGTGCTTATGCACCGAATGGCAGTTCGGAGTACCCGGCCTTCTTGGAGTCCTTGGAGGGGGTACTGGAAGGTGCCCCTTCTGGGGATTCCATTGTTCTGCTGGGGGACTTCAATGCTCACGTGGGCAATGACAGTGGGACCTGGAAGGGTGTGATTGGGAGGAACGGCCTCTCCGATCTGAACCCGAGTGGTGTTCTGTTGTTGGACTTCTGTGCTCGTCACAGTTTGTCAATAACGAACACCATGTTTGAGCACAGAGGTGTCCATAAGTGCACATGGCACCAGGACACCTTAGGTCGCAGTTCGATGATCGATTTTGTAATCGTATCGTCGAACTTGCGACCGTGTGTCTTGGACACTCGGGTAAAGAGAGGAGCTGAGCTGTTAACCGATCACCACCTAGTGGTGAGTTGGATCAGATGGCGGGCGAGGATGCCAGACAGACCTGGCAGACCCAAACGTATTGTGAGGGTTTGCTGGGAACGTCTGGCAGAGGAAACTGTCAGAAAGGTCTTTAACTCCCACATCCGACAAAGCTTTGACCGCATCCCGAGGGAGGCCGGAAACATTGAGTCTGAGTGGTACAGGGGGGCCAAGCGGATCGCGGCTTTGACTGTCGTAGAGGCAAAAACTCGGGTGTGGGAAGAGTTTGGTGAGACCATGGAAAGCGACTTTCGATCGGCTCCGAGGAGGTTCTGGCAAACCGTCAGGCAACTCAGGAGGGGAAAGCGTTTCCCGACCAAAACTGTATACAGTGAGGCTGGGGATCTGCTGACCTCGACTGGGGATGTCATTAGGCGGTGGAAGGAATACTTCGAGGATCTTCTCAATCCCACCACCACGTCTTCCATAGAGGAAGCAGAACCAGAGGACTCGGGCGGGGTTTTGCCCATCACTAGGGCTGAGGTGACCAGGGTAGTTGTGAAACTCCTTGGAGCCAAGGCTCCGGGGTGGATGAGATCCGTCCTGAGTTCCTTAAGGCTCTGGATGTTGTGGGACTGTCTTGGTTGACACGTCTTTGCAACATCGCGTGTACATCGGGGGCAGTGCCTCTGGATTGGCAAACCGGGGTGGTGGTTCCCCTTTTTAAGAAAGGGGACCGGAGAGTGTGCTCCAACTATCGGGGATCCTCCAGCCTCCCCTGGTAAGGTCTATGCAGGGGTTCTGGAGAAGAGAGTCTGTTCGATAGTCGAATCTCAGTTACAAGAGGAACAATGTGGATTCCGTCCTGGTCGTGGAACACTGGACCAATTTTTCACCCTTGCGAGGGTCCTAGAGGGTGCATGGGAGTTTGCTCAACCAGTCCACATGTGTTTTGTGGATTTGGAAAAGGCATTCGACCGTGTCCCTCGGGGATTCCTCTGGGGGTGCTCCGGGAGTAGGGTACGGGGCCCGTTGCTACGGGCTACCCAGTCCCTGTACAAACGGAGCAGGAGTTTGGTTCGCATGGCCGGCAGTAAGTCAGACTGGTTTCCGGTGAGAGTTGGACTTCGCCAAGGCTGCCCTTTGTCACCGGTTCTGTTCATAACTTTTATGGACAGAATTTCTCGGCGTAGCCAAGTGGCGGAGGGGGTTCGGTTTGGTGGATTCCACGCCTTCTCTTTGCAGATGATGTGGTCCTGTTGGCATCATCGGGCCGAGACCTACAGCTCTCGCTGGATCAGTTTGCAGCCGGCTGGGATGAGAGTCAGCACCTCTAAAACTGAGACCATGGTACTCAGTCGGACAAGGGTGGAGTGCCCTCTCTGGGTCGGGAGTGAGTCCTTGCCTCAAGTGGAGGAGTTTAAGTATCTCGGGTTCTTGTTCACGAGTGAGGGAAGGATGGAACGAGAGATTGACAGGCGGATCGGTGCTGCGGCTGCAGTATTGCGGTCGCTGTACCGGACCGTCATGGTGAAGAGAGAGCTGAGCCAAAAGGCAAAGCTCTCAATTTACTGGTCAATCTACGTTCCGACTCTTACCTATGGTCACGAGCTTTGGGTAGTGACCGAAAGAATGAGATCGCGAATACAAGCGGACGAAATGAGTTTTCTTCGCAGGGTATTTGGGCTCTCCCTTAGAGATAAGGTACGGAGCACAGTCATCCGGGAGGGGCTCGGAGTAGAGTCGCTGCTCCTCCACGTAGAGAGGAGCCAGCTGAGGTGGTTCGGGCATCTGGTTCGGATGCCACCTGGGCGCCTGCCTAGGGAGGCGCTCTGGGCATGTCCAACTGGGAGGAGGCCCCGGGGAAGACCCAGGACACGCTGGAGAGATTATATCTCTCGGCTGTCCTGGGAACGCCTTGGTATCCCCCCCAGAAGAGCTGGAAGAGGTGGCTGGGGAGAGGGAAACCTGGGCCTCTTTGCTTAGGACCCGGATAAGCGGAAGACAATGGATGGATGGAAGCTGCAGGCCAGGGTTTCAACGAGTATCCACCTGTACAAACACAGTTCAAGCCCCGTACATACCAGCACTGGTACAAACACAGAGTCTATCTCCAATCCCACTTTGGAACAACCAGCCTGTGTATTCACAGCCTGTGGTACTGCCAGGGACTTCTGACCAGATTCAGAAACAGTCTGAATTCTTGAATTTAGATGAGCATCAGAGCCAGGGCATTCCAAGTAATCCAAGATGCATGGAATCATATCTGGGAGTTTCGTTCTGTCCCTCTCTAAATGAAACTCAACCACATCTGCCACCTTTTGTTGAAAGTGCAAATCAGAATATTGGTCTAAACATGACTGATGAGCATTCTAATCCAAGTTCAGCAAATACCGAAATCCTGGTGCATCATCCATCTCCAGAATGTGGAATGCTCAAAGAGTTCTCACAGACCAAATGAACCCAGACCATGGGAACCATGTAGTGCTTGCAGGCAGGAAGTACAGGCAATGATGGAGGAAAGAAAGAGGATGAAAGAGATGCTGTCTAGTATCAGTAAGTGTTTTTGCTGTACTTTCCTCTGTTTGGTTTTGAGGAACTTGCTTCGCTGTGCTTAATTGTTTGCTCAGTATTGGAAGGCAAACAAAGAGGACCAAATCTTGACCACTGTATACTGTAAAAAGTAAAACATTTTTGTGGAAAGTAGTCATTTCTTCTAACCTAATGTAAGAACCGTGATTGTGTACTGATATTTTCTTGATGACACTGATTTGTTAAAACACCAGCACACTTGATTTTAACATCATTAAGCATTGTGTAACAAAACCAGGGATAATGATATCCAAAAATGATTCTGATACAAATACATACTGCCCAAATAAGCAGATATATAATTCTCATAGGTGCATTTTACACAGTTTTGCACATTTTTTATTTTGTTGCATGCAAACAGCAAATAAATCCCAATGCATACCTTTTTTCTAGATATTGATCAGCTGCAAGCAGTCAGGGACTTCTTAGACCGAGTTGAGGAGCACAAAGGAATCGACAGTGGATTTCCAGTCCCAAAGGCTAGGCCTGGCCAACATGAGTTATATGCAGACAGTGGACTCTTCCTTTCCTCTACCAGACTTGCAGCAATTCACCAGGAGGCAAAAAGGGACTGCCTTCATCTGTTCCATCTTCTGTTTGAGGAGTTATTCACTCCTGAAGAGTGCGTCAATTGTGTTCCATTTGGAAAGCATGGGAAAATCCCAGAGGGGAAGAAGAGATTGAATAAATCCAAAGTGGATGGAATACTAAGTAAGTATTATAATTTCTTATATAGTATCACATTCCTTCCCGAAGAAACATTAAATGTTCAGTAGTGTTCAAAATAAGAAGCAAGTAAGTAACTGTGACGACTGGGGCACAGGAGGAAGAGAGTTATCCATACGCAGGATATGCCGTTAGTGTATTTAATGAATAATATAAGCAGATATACATTAAGCAGACCCCAGAGGGGTATGAGCATGCAACAGCCCGAGAGGGCTAGGCGAGAGAGAAGTAGTCGGTGGGCAGGCAATAGGTCACAATACCAAATAAGCATATACACGAGGCAGAGGTACAAAAGGGCAATCCAGAGACGAGAAACGGTAACAGAGAATACAGAGGTCAGAGAACAAGAGGCAATCCGAAGGTAACTAGTACAAGGCTTGGTAATGACACGAGAAACGAGGCAATACTTCGCACTGAGACTTGGGACAGCAGTCCTTAAATCTAGGAGCCTAATTGGCTCAACAATGTTCAGCTGGAGTCAGTACTCGGACGATGGTGCCCTCTGGCGGTCCTGGGAGGTACTTGTTGATGGCGCCCTCTGGTGGTCCTGGGTGCTAACCGCACCCCTGACAGTAACGCACAAAATTATTATAACTTATTTATTATTATAATTATTATAACTTTATTATAACTTATAACTTATTATAACATACTCTCCTTTCCACCTTCTGACACACAGGTTTCATCTCGGATCTCGGCTTGTCTTGCTGATATCTCATCTTGGATGTCGGCTCATCACTTAAAGCTGAACCCCAGCAAGACTGAATTACTGTTCATCCGTGGAACTTCAAGTCCTCGCCAGGATCTTTCCATCTCTTTTGAGAACTCGCTGGTCGCCACATCTGCTGAAGCTCGAAGCCTTGGTGTAGTTGTGGATGACCAGTTATCGTTCTCAACCCATGTTGCAAATCTGACTCGGTCATGCAGATTTCTCCTTTACAACATTCGGAGAATTCGACCTTTTCTGTCTAGCGAGGCTACTCAAGTGCTTGTTCAGTCTCTTGTCATTTCAAGACTTGACTACTGCAACTCACTCCTGGCTGGTCTTCCTATGCGTACCATCAGGCCCTTGCAACTGATCCAGAACTCGGCGGCTCAACTTGTCTTCAATGTTCCTAAGTTCAGCCATGTTACTCCTCTGCTGCGCTCACTTCACTGGCTTCCTGTAGCTGCCCGCATCAGATATAAAACCCTGATGCTGGCCTACAAGGCTAAGAATGGACCAGCACCTCCATACATGGTAGCAATGGTCAAATCCCGATCTGTACCCAGAGCTCTTCGAGCTTCAAGCACAGCTCGGCTTGACCCACCATCTCTCAGAACACGCGGAAAACATGCATCCAGACTTTTTTCAGTTCTGGCACCTCAGTGGTGGAACGAACTTCCCCTGAGTGTCCGAATGGCAGAGTCTCTTGCTGTTTTTAAGCGAAGACTGAAGACACATCTGTTTCAAGAGCACTTAAATTAAATTTTACTACACTAGCATTTATTAAATATTTGTGACTGTAATGACTTTTCTTGCTTTTATCTTTTAAGTAGGGTTTTTTCAGTATATATTTGAGTATATCTAGGCGTCCATACTGACTGTATCTAATAATATCTTTGCTTAAAGTTTCTTCCTGATTTTAGCCTAAACTAACTAGCTAGAGATTTTGTTCTGAGTAAAACAATGAAGCACTTTTTGTAAGTCACTCTGGATAAGGGCGTCTGCTAAATGCCGTAAATGTAAATGTAAATGTTATTTCTATAATGAAAATGCACTTGAAATACAATGTCCAAATCAAAACATTAACAAAATGCATCCCGTTTATGTTAATCTTTGCAGAAAGTAAAGAAAAGGTTATATTAGGCTGTTAAATAAATGTGCCAGAAACTCAAAACTCAAACATGTATTAACTGAAAATCTGTTTGAGATTTACATACTCTACTTTGAATTACTGAACTAATATTTGGTGGAAAAACCATTGTTTCTGAGCACTGTTGGAGGTGATCATTGGCTGTTGGCTAATAGCCTTTGCTATGTTGGACATTCTTCAATCAATTTGAACAGCTACTTTCCACATCTTTCAGGCTTTGGAAGCCACTTCAAGACATTTGAGATCATGGCTGAGCAGCCTATAATTTGCTGCACTTTATCTTCAATTAACTCTTTCATTAAAGTATGTTCTTCATCAGAACAATGTCTAGAACAACTCATTTCCCCCAGTATTTCAGAAGGAAATGCACAACCAACAAGTGCATTTCCTGTGCAACATTTGTGCAACATTTGCCTCCCACCTACCTTAAATAAAGGCAGTAATTGACTTGTTATTCCACAGAATCAGTGACTTGAACTACTGAAATCTTGCTACTATTACTTTGAGCACACCCCTTTAAATGGTTAATTACTCAGAAAGAGCAACATTCATGTTCTAAGTGTTATTTTTTGTTTGATTTTTGGGTTTTTGTTACTAAACTTAGATGACAACAAAATATCAATTCTACCAAAAACAGCTAGTTATCAGGCTAATGATATTGGACTGATGTTTATTATTTTACTACTGTGCAGTGTGTCACATTGTGATCAGTATACCCAATATGTAGTAGTGCTACAGGTATATGTGCTGTGGACTCTTGGTGCTGATTTATAAAGGCAACCATTGTAAATACTTTCTTTTATTTTCATGTGCAGCATATGTAATGAGCTGTGGTAAACTGCAGGGATGGGAACCAGTCGATAAAGGCAAACTGAAGAAGGCGGTTGTCAACAAATGTCGTATGAGGTCAACATTAAAGACATTACAAAGGGAAAGGGAAGGAAGAAAATGACTCAAGGTACTTTTTTTGTTTTGTTTGTTTTTTTACACAGAAGGGCCTTTTGGTTTTTGTATGTGCCTTCCCAATTCAACATTTCTTTAAAATAAGTAAGAAAAAGTTCTACAGTTTGGTTTGGCAAATTAATTCTATTAAACTATTCAAATTTTGTAATTTTTCAAATTTTAGAGTAATTATTAGACTTTTATTAGGCATGTTTTATTAGACATACTTGTCTTAAGGACTTTTTTTATTGTATTGCATTGAAATTGTTTATATTACTTATTAGAAGTAATGCTTGAAACGAGCATAGCTATCTTTCAGTTGAAGAAAAGGGGGGGGAAAGGGTAGGATACGAGTTATTACATACATATTATATTATATTACATTACATACAGTCTATTGGCCAGATTTGACTTGCCAATTCATATTTGTAGTGTGAGTTCTTATGTTTTACGCTTTGTTATTGTTATTATTTAGCGTTGTTTATGTTAACATAAGTTTTAAATTAATAAGGCTGAACAGACAGTGTTTTGCAGGGAATATTGTCTTACCTTTGTTGTGTATGATGAATCATATTATGCTACTGTTTTTTGTTTGTATTTTGTTCTAATCTATTTTGCATCTAATTCAGTTGTACATAAATTGTACTTCAGTTTTTGACATTGCACCAACACCTCAGTTATTACTCCTGCAATCTCTTTTTTTTCTTTTTGTACACTATGCAACATTTCTGTTCAAGAAAAACACATGCAAGAATAAAATGTAAAATTATTATAGTTGTGTCTTAATTAAAATTAATTTGTTTATTTGGGGTAACACAATGTAACTGAGTAATTTCCTTTTCATTCTATAGTAAAAATGGAGCCTTGAAAGAGTCAACAGAAGAATTTTAAAATCAATTTGATATTTTATGTATATATTATGTACACCTATACATAAAATCAGAGGTGTTTCATAAAATTAAGAAAATTAAGGATCATTCTAGGACAGCCTTTTGCTATCTTTCCACATTGCAAAGACAAGGTAGTCAAATCTGCATGGACTAGCTTTTCTGCATCATGTCAAGACAGTATGTTCCTAATCTTTGCAATGTTCATGAGGTGGAGGAAGGCTGTCCAACAGATACTACTTACATGAGGTTTGAATGAGAGACTGGGATCCGTAATTATACCAAGACCTTTAACTATTAAAGATGGGAGACCAACAAGATTACATAATGACTGGGAGTCTAATAGATGTATTTCTGTATTGTCATGTGTCTAAGGTCTTTTACACATTCCTCAGTAATTTTAATCTGATATTTGT
The DNA here is from genome assembly GCA_020368025.1 of Brachyhypopomus occidentalis. NCBI lineage: Eukaryota > Metazoa > Chordata > Actinopteri > Gymnotiformes > Hypopomidae > Brachyhypopomus > Brachyhypopomus occidentalis. The sequence continues at coordinate 485,391 of JAGXOD010001397.1, read as the reverse complement.
CCTCTGGTTTGGTTGAAACATATTACTGAGTATCATTAGCATAGCAAGGAAAACGAACACGGAAACAAATATTACAAACTAACGTGAGTGTACTATGATGATGCAAAGCAGGATACAAATGTGAGCTGGATTGTCTGGAAACAATAAGTTATTAAAATAAAAGGTATTTAATGAAAGATATTTAATTAAAGGTATTTCATTTTTTTTGCAGAAGAAAAAAGATGTTAACATAGAATGTAAATCTAAACACGCAGTGTAAATACAGCCATCACCAGGTCTTCCACAGAGACATCCACTTATAATAATCGACACTGACTAAGATTAACAGAAGAGAATATAAACACACAACGACTGGGGAAATAGACACAGGTGAAGTGGGGAAAGAAGGAGAAGCAACCTGTGAGGGAAGGAACATAAACCTAATGGTGATATACTGTGACATGCTTACAGGATGGAAATATGGTGCTAGGTGGTTAAAGGGGGTTGTAGTAGCTTTTTCCAATGTTCCTTTTTGACTACTACTAGTGCAGATAATAATGGTTTACAAATAAAGTTATGAAAAATAAAGACATTACTTTGAGAGTGTAACTATAATTCAATCCAGTAAGCACAATCCACACACTCCCCACACTCCACACAATCAAAAGACTGTCTGCCCTCTCAGCCCAACCGCCTGTTTGCCCTCTCAGCCCAACCGCCTGTTTGCCCTCTCAGCCCCTTAAGGCCTTCCCCCTGGGCAAACCCACCTGTGGCCAAGGTCACCTCACTTCCTCACTCACTCTCTCAGTCAGTCACACTAAAAACAGGAAATGGTGAGAATCAACATGAAACTCATTTTGGCTCCTACAGGGGTAGAGGAGGATGCCTCCCACAGGAGGTGGATGCCTCCCACAAGCTGGGTGGGCAGTACAGGCCAGCATCATGTGGCAGGGTCTGGGGCCTGGACACAGGTAGGCCATTAGGCCAGGTAGACCAATGAGACCTATTCGTCATTCCCATCACTTCTTTGTTTAAATATTTCTTTAAATACTGTTGTCATGGTGACTGGCGTCAGCCAGAGGAGGATGGGCTCCCCCAATGAGTCTTGGTTCCTCTTAAGGTTTCTTCCTCATGCTCCTAGGGAGTTTTTCCTTGCCACTGTCGCCCTTGGCTTGCTCACTGGGGGCCTGGACCCAGACACTTGTAAAGCTGCTTTGTGACAACAACTGTTATAAAAAGCGCTATATAAATAAATTTTGATTTGATTTGATCCTGAAGAAAAGGAGGAGTTGGAGCTCAGGGCACCACTGCAGGATAGGCAGGGGACCAGACTTCAGGCCGTTTAGACAGAAGGCATGGCCACCCATACAGGACTGGACAGTGAGATGGGTTGGACAGGGATCTGGACCACATGAACAAGGACAGTGACAGAAATGGACACAAAGGCAGACACTGGGATGGAGAGGGTGATGGGCAAAGTGACAACCAACGTGACTGGGACAGGCCACCTAGCTGGGAAAAGGGGGCATGGGTCTGAAGCAGACTGGGAGGCAGCCCTGCTTGGGCTCCCTGCTGCAGTGCTGAGTGACTGAGGTACTGTCTTGGGTGCAGGAGGTCATGGAGGCAGTGCCCATTACAGCAATGAGGAGTCAGGTATGGGTAGAGCACCCACAGAAGTGCAGTAATGGTCTCCTTCAGGCACACAGCCATCCAATTCAGCAATTTGACTTGGAATGTAGGAGATAGTGAGAGAGACAGAGTGAGAGAGAGAAAGAGAGATAGAGAGAGAGAGAGAGAGAGAGAGAGAGAGAGATAAACAACCTCCTAGACCCATCAGCCACAGAAGGGCCCAATCAAGGAGCCTGTAACGCCACCCCCCTCCCCACCACTCCAAAGGAAATTCCAGGGGAGCCTCCCTCTTCCGGGCATATGGAAGGCTGGGCCACCAGTACTGGGGCAACAGGAAGCTCTTGCCCAGGAGCAGGCTTGTTCATCTACCCTCTATATTTACAGCTTCGCTGGCTAAGCATACCAGATTTATCTCAATTGGGCTCCATATTGGGAGGAGTTGAGGAAGGTTTACAGGTGATGAGGTTGGGGTGACACTACCTCCTCCCTCAGAGGAGTTCCATCTTGGTGCAGGCCTGCCTCATGCCTGTCTAGAAGTGCAGAGAACTCTGCAGGCAGGCAGGCCAACATGTGATCTCCCCTGTTGGTGGAGTCCCTCCCAATGTGATCAGCCAGCCACATACCTCTTAGCAGAGCGGCATCAGGTATCTGCTCCTTTTTGTGAAGAGGAGCCAGAGGAGCACTGGCAGCATCCAACATAATGACCTCCAACAGCTGCTGGTATTTCTCACCAAACCTAATAATCAGACAATATGAGGGTGTCGTGTAGGCCTGCCATTCTCTAGTGGGACCTGTGGGACCAGCTCAGCACTATGTCGCTCAACTGGCACTTGGCAGAGAACTCCAGAAATTACAGGTCCACCACTGCCACTGGTGAACATTATACATGCTGCAAGATACTAACTTCATGGTGTGGGGAGGCATATCCATGGAGGGTCACACAGACCTCCATGTGAAAGCCAATGGTACCCTGACTGCTGTTAGGTACTGGGCTGAAATCCTCAGAGACACTGTCAGACCGCACCCTGCCTCAGTGAGCCCTGGTTTCCTTCTGTTGTAGGATAATGGTCAGCTGACTGATGGAGGGAAGGAATATAAACTCAAGGCACATGGTGACATGCTGACAGGATGAGGAAGAGGGGGTAGAGGAGGGGGCAATTACATATACACCAATAAACACCCCCAAATGTGGCTTTGAATAACCAACTATTATTTTCTGCACCTTTACTATAACAGCTTTCCTGAACATTTGAACCTTTCTTACAGATAATTGACCATTGGCTTACTGAACGCTTTATTGCTTGACATACACAAGACTCTCTGCAACAATCTTGCCTATGTGTAAATTACAGTGACTCAGTGGAAGTGTAATGTTGATGCAAAGAACCCTCCCTCACACTCAGCGGACAATAAATAACAAGTCTAAACAGGAGAAAAAGCAGGCACTCATCTCCATGGAGATGTTGTTTAAACCAAGCTGTACTTTGATTTAGATTTTTGTTTTAAAATGACCTTATAGCATGGTCATTGTACACAGAAACGGAAAGAAACGTTTTGTTTGAATTATATCTTAAATAAAGCACAATCACATAACAAATGTAAATAAAGTCTAGAACATGTTGCTAAGGGTTTTGGGGTATTTGGTAGTTCTCTAGAATGGAAATTCCAAACCTGAACACAAGATTAATCTTGCCATTCTAAGCCAGAGATTCTTAACCCATGGGCCGCGGCCCAATTGGGACAATTGTGGGCCGCGAGCGCCACCTTGAGGGCCTCAAAAGAACAACAGTTTTTAACTTTGGGGCCCAGAGGGCCGCAAGACCGCATTGATTTTGAATAAGGTGCAATACACTTTCTTACCACTAGTAGTGAGTCAACCAAATGTTTTATCAACGTTTTTAATACATAGATGATGAACCACCAACCGAGAACGGAAACCTATTTTAAACGAAAAGTAGAAGGCAAAAATGAACATAACCCGTCAAAAAATACGTTTGCAGATACAGCTATATTTTCATTTGTATTTTATTAAATTTATATTTGTAGTTTATTTAATTTAAATCATTTTGAATGTATTTATTTTACAGAAACTACTACTACTACTGTTATTGTTTATCACTAATATGAAGAGCAGTTTCTGGCTCTACCATGCAAAAGTTTAAAAAGGCTATATTTTCATTTGCACTTTATCAAATTTATTTTTAAAAGTTTTTTTTTAAATTTGAAACATTTACACTGAACATTTTGAATTTATTTATTTTATGACCACAATTTTATTTATTGAATTGTCTATTTTTGTTATGTTAAAAAAAGCTATTTTTGTGTAGATAAGCCCGAGTGGTCTGTTGACTGACCGTTGTTCAAATAAATGTTATGGGTAGGTTACAATATAAAAAAATATATATATAAAAATATATAATTATCATTTTGATCCGTACATTGGTAAAATCTGTCTGGGCCTTGTGTCACTTTATGTTCAACAAATTGGGCCCCGAGGTCAAAAAGGTTAAGAACCCCTGTTCTAAACTATACGTGAAGACCCTCTAACACCCTCTAGCACCCAAACGTTATGTTCCATATCTTGTGAATTTTTCGTTGTTGCTGTTTAATACGTATTTTCCCATCAGGGATATTGACTGAACCGAATGCAGAAGATTCATAATTATACTACAGGATAATTATAAGGCTTGAATAACGTGTTACGTTAATATACGTATTGTATAAACTGTACATTTTCTTTTAGAGGTCTTACGCAAAGGTGCCTACGTCGATGACGTCAAAGATATCCGGGTGTAACCTACGGTTGTGTATCACCCAATTCAAACTTCACTGAAGTTGAGCGTCTCTTGCCAAGTATTTCCCCTCCAGCTTTGGAAACATGAGTTTAATGAAACACATTTTGCTGGTCCTGATGGCTGTTCAAGGTAAGGAAAGGTTATTAAAGCGACCAGCGCGTCGGTGTTGGTGTTCTTTCAGACAGAATCAGTAGACTTTAAAGTGAAGGCTTAGATGAAGCTATGAAGCTACTCGTGGGAATTTAACTTTTCTGGTACTTTGCGCAGCACACGAAATAATCAAGATAAGGCGTAGAATGTTCATACGATGCTGTGGGAACCTCTTTATAACTGAGCCATCTGCCCTTTTTAATATAACTTAAGGGATTCGTGAACGCATACAGAACAAATAAAATCAATGGAATGTAGTAATATATTCTTGAAAGAGTTGTAGTATGTAATAGAGTAAAACAAGAAGCTTCATGTAGGCTAATGTACGTAGTGAATATACGTAGTATACTGGCAGGTATTAACAATACATGTAGAGTGCGTGCCAGAAGACCTGTCAAAAACCAGGACTACATTTCTGCTTGATAATAATTACATATAAGGTTTTGTTCTGCAGCCACAAAATGCACCAAAGTACAACTAACCTGTTTAATATGAGAGTCGTTGTTCATCTCAAATTTGTAAAAATTTGTTTAACCTTGGATATTACCCAATTCAAACTTCACTGAAGTATTCCCCCTCCAGCTTTGGAAACCTAAGTTTATTGAAACACATTTTGATGGTCCTGCTGGCTGTACAAAGTAAAGAATGGTTATTAAAGCTATGACCAGCGCGTCGGTGTTAGTGTTCTTTCAGACAGAATCAGTAGACTGTAAAGTGAAGGCTTAGATGAAGCTTCTTTGATATCAAAAACGTTTGATACAAAGACCTGTCAGTAACTCGGATAATATACTCTTTTTAAAAATGGGCTCCTTCGGAGTTGTGTCATTGTAAACAGCAAACGGCGCTATCACGTTCCTTAAAGGGTATGAACATCTGTGCTCTTGACAGCATCTGAAAGGAATTATCTTCAAAAATGAACATTTTGTTGTAGGGTGGTTAAGTCAAAGCTGCAAAAATTATTACATTTTTTAAATAGTTTTAATTGAACAGAATTGATATAGTACGTTTTATAATTAAAAACCAAAACAAAGAAATACATTACAGAAATGTGAGACTTGTGATTGCAAGAATGGAGTGTTACAGAGTGTTTTGTGACTGACTGGCCATAAAGCAGGCAGCTAAATGGAACCACATTGAAACAGAATCATCATGGTCAGTTAGTAGGAAGTCTGCTCTCTCTCTCCCCTTCTCTCTGTCCCTCCCCCTCTCTGTCTCTTGCCTTCTCAAACAATCTTTGTCTTAATCTCTTTCTCTCCTTTTCTATATCTGACAGTGATCTTCTGCTTGACCCATCACATTACATTCTTTAATCTGCCTCAAGTCCTTTTACCCCACCCAGCCGTCCTTCGTTTTAGCAGTCTCTTAGCGCTGGCCATTAATGGACTCTTTGTGTGGTGAGACTTCCTGGGCCTTTATCTCTGCCCCAAGCCCCTGTCTCTACTCTGACAAATGAGGAACATATTACTTTGTGGTTATGTTTAAGTATGTAAGTACGTATAGACTACAATTATGTACATATATAAAACTTTAAGTGTGTAAATACGTAATGGTGTTTCTAAATCTTGCATCTATACTAACAATCTTACAATTTTACTACACTAGCATTTATTAAATATTTGTGACTGTAATGACTTTTCTTGCTTTTCTTGCTATAGGTTCACATGTTACACTGAGAGATCCTCAGTGCAAGATCACATAAGTACTGTTTATATGTCCAGTGAACTCACTAAAGCTGTAATTGACAGAAATGAGCACATGCGTGCACGCGCACACACACATGCAAACACACATACACACACACAAGCACACACACACCTTCCTTGTTACCACTTTATTACATGCCCACTCACGTGTTCCCTCCCTTGTGTAGTGTGGAGTAACACACTGGCCAGTGACGTGGCTGCAGCACAGAGATAAGCAATGTATGTGCTCCAACTCGGTTTAAGCTTTCACAAGTCCTTCACAAGAAGCCCATCAATAATTTACCTTTATATTATAAAAAAAACTTCCAATACTAGCAATTGCTTATCTTAAATTAGAGAAAATAAGTATACAGATTTGAAATACAATTATTCACATCCCATGGTTGTCCCTTGTTTCTGATAAAGGTCTGTTTGTTTGAGGTGGAGTACACTCATGGAATCTGTGCATGTCTAGTCGAGAATCGTACTTGTCTCTGCAGGTTGGGTGTGGTGGCATGATGCTACTCTGTGTGTGTGTGTCTGCAGGTTGGGCTGTGGATCAGTCCTGGGGTTTTAATGTGGGGACAGAAGGAGCTAAAGTATTCTCCGGACCAGAAACGGAGGAGTTTGGATACACAGTGCAGCAGTTCAGCAATCACCAGGGCAAATGGTAGGAATTGTGTTATCACCAATCAAATCAAATTCTATTATTCTGGTGTATATGCATGGATCATTTTGTTTTGTCTGCTTTTTTCACATCACCAGCATGCACACCTTTTGATATCTCCATTTGTGTCCATGTCAACATTCAGGCAGCCAAACGTTAAAGGACAACACATACAGATGTTTCCCGTCTGGCTCTACAATGCCGTCTGCACAGTGGAGATTACTATGGGGCCCAGTTTCTTTAGAATTTATCTCAGAAGAAATGAGTTCCTTCCTTGATTGGCAACACAAACAAACATGATTCTGTTGACCACATTTTTTCAGTGTGGCCACAGATATAGCAGTGAGAGCCAGGCACTCTGCTTCAGCCATTATGTAAAACATGGAACCTAAAGGCTTTTGTCCTCAACCATGCCCTGATTCTAAGCATATATTTACATAATGCTTTTGACATTGACAATTCCTCCAGTCCTTTCAGCACCTTGCATCATTGACCTGCAAATGAGTTTTGTGACTAAGTCAGAGTCTAGTCTAGTAGGTGTGTGACTTCCATTCATGGCAAATATTTCCTGGTTAATCTTAATGGCTGTTATATTATTATTATTACATTGTTACTCAGAATAAACTCTAAATGGAGTGTAAAGGAATTCCCCTTCTGAGTTCATAGTAATGATGCATCCGAGGCTCAGACTGTTTGATGAGACATTTCCTGTGTTGGATTGGCCAATAATTGGTCAGAGCTGATACAGTCACTTCAGCCTCATTCCTCAGATTTAGCTGGCTACTCATTGTGACCCAGTCACACACATCCAAAAATAGGAATTCCTGTCTCAGAAAATAAACACACACCTTTTGTTCTTTTTATTGGAAATGTTTCATTCACACTTCACACTGCTTACTGAACATACTGTGCTGCAGACATCAGATTGGCAACTGTGGAGTCAGATGTTCTTACCATACTCTGCGAAGAGCTATTGTAAAAGTATTAAAAGAAGTATTGCAGAACATACTGTAGAGCTGCTAAAGACCTACTTTAGAACTATGGTAGAACATACTGTAGAACACTATAGAACTATTGTTAAACATCTGTAGTTCTGGTCCATATCATCTACCTGATACTTCCTGGCCGTTCTTCAGTGTGGAGGGGACAGGAGTCCCCTAGTTTTTCAGTTACAAATGATACAAATTAGAAACAGTATGTTATATGTTTTCTTAAATTCCAAGTGCCCCTGTCCTTCTCCTGTCCTGACTTGTCCATTAAACAGGAAGGGTTCCTCATTTGGTTTCAGTTAGAATTGTAGGTAAGGTTTCATTTAGTATTTAGAAACCCTAGAGCCAGACCTAGTACTGTGTCAGGTTAGTGTGATCTCAGGTCCTCGTGTCTGCACTGTACTGTGGCAGATTAGTGTTATCAAAGTCATGATTTACTGCCTCTAGGGTATGTGTAATAATGTGGGTGTGTCAGCATGCTTTTACATGCTTTTTTTTACAAAATTTAAAAAAAGTTCACTTATATGTACTACAGCTACATCGTTCTAGTTTAAGAAACATATATAAGTTTATAAAATTAAAACTGGCAATTGTTCCACCAGTAGAATTTGTATTGTTTTATTGTTTGTATTACCACTATCGCCCTTGGCTTGCTCACTGGGAGTTTGGACTGTTGTAAAAAGCGCTATATAAATACATTTTGATTGATTGATAGATTGATTATATATAGTGAAGCCACAGAGAGAGGTATAGAGGGAGACAAACCCACATGCACATATATCACATACTAAATGTAACGTAAGGATCCTTCCTGTTGTCAGTCCAGTCCTTGTCTTCTGTCTACCTTGTCTGGATCCATTCCCTAGTCAGTCCTGTCCGTGTCTTCTGTTGTTCCTTGTCTGATCTGTTCCTGTCACACCCCTCTCATTATTCGTCTCCAGCCCAGGCTTGTTTGTACTCCCCTGTTTCCAGTGTTTAAAAGTCCCATGTTTGCCCTGTTCCCTTGTCGGTTGTTTCTGGTCCTTGTGAGTACCCCTGTCTGTATGTAGTCTGTTTCCCCCAGTTTATTCATGTATGTTGCATTCTAGTCTATTTGTTAGTTCTGTTGGTTTGCATATTAGTTGCCTGTGTAATGTTAGTGTATTCCTGTAATCCCCTTGTCAGTATTTATTAAAAGAAGACATACTAAGTCTGCATGTGCGTCCAGCCTCCTGTCCTGTCCAAACATACGTAACAGTAACTACCGACCATCAAAATGGACGCAGCGGACACCACGGACCTGCCCCATCTGATCCCACCGACCTTATCTCCCCTAAAGACCCCAAGGAATTTTTTGGGGGGGGGTAGTGGTCGTACACGAGCGCCGGAGGCCCGGGAGGCCAGCTCGAGCGCCGGAGGCCCAGGAGAGGCCGGCTAGCAAACCGGTGGCCCAGGAGAGGCCAGCCAGCGAACCGGTGACCCAGATGGGGTCTGCCACGTCTCCTGCTCCCGCGACTCAAGGGAGGTCCCCCACGTCTCCTGCTCCCGTGACCCGGATGGGGGAGCGACCTGCACGAGTGCCTGAGGCCCAGGAGCGGCCTGCTCGAGCGCCGGAGGCCCAGGAGAGGCCGGCTAGCGAACCGGCGGCCCAGGAGAGGCCAGCCAGCGAACCGGTGACCCAGATGGGGTCTTCCACGTCTCCTGCTCCCGCGACTCGAGGGAGGTCCCCCACGTCTCCTGCTCCCGTGACCCGGATGGGGGAGCGGCCTGCACGAATGCCTGAGGCCCAGGAGCGGCCTGCTCGAGCGCCAGCGGCCCAGGAGAGGCCAGCCAGCGAACCGGTGACCCAGATGGGGTCTTCCACGTCTCCTGCTCCCGCGACTCGAAGGAGGTCTCGTGACCCGGATGGGGGTCATCATCTCCAGTTCCCCCCAGTGACTGCTCTGCCCGCCTGTGGGCCTGGACTTGTGTGTATGTCTGATCCCCTGTATGATTGTTTCCCTCTGTGCCCTGGTCTGTCCCCCCTCACATCTGTCCTTGCGTGCCCCAGAGTGGCACGCTTTGAGGGGGGGGGGTAATGTAACGTAAGGATCCTTCCTGTTGTCAGTCCAGTCCTTGTCTTCTGTCTACCTTGTCTGGATCCATTCCCTAGTCAGTCCTGTCCGTGTCTTCTGTTGTTCCTTGTCTGATCTGTTCCTGTCACACCCCTCTCGTTATTCGTCTCCAGCCCGGCCTTGTTTGTACTCCCCTGTTTCCAGTGTTTAAAAGTCCCATGTTTGCCCTGTTCCCTTGTCGGTTGTTTCTGGTCCTTGTGAGTACCCCTGTCTGTATGTAGTCTGTTTCCCCCAGTTTATTCATGTATGTTGCATTCTAGTCTATTTGTTAGTTCTGTTGGTTTGCATATTAGTTGCCTGTGTAATGTTAGTGTATTCCTGTAATCCCCTTGTCAGTATTTATTAAAAGAAGACATACTAAGTCTGCATGTGCGTCCAGCCTCCTGTCCTGTCCAAACATACGTAACACTAAAGTACCAACAATGGCTGAGGCAGATACTGTTTTTATGCATTCCAGTCCTTTTAGGTTTCGTGCTTTAATTTCTTTTTCAAGCTTATTAACTGCAGGAGCTTTCAGATAAAATGTATATTACAGACAGTATATTAGATCAGTAACAATTGTTACGTTGTGGGAGTGTTGTAACCATGAGGCTGACACATGCTGAGGAGAGCGACTGACATTCGTATTGGGGTTTCACATTTAACATTACTCAACGTAACAGATGACAAACGGACAGAACATGAACAACGAGGCATGCAACAATCAAACTAGGAAGAACCCTGAAACATACACCAAAGGATTTATAAACAGCTAACATAAAACCATGAACCAGAAACACTAAACACAAAGGTCTTAAACATGAACTCTTTACAAAGAAGAGAAAATCCTATACCAGATATTCTTACAATACTCTTTAGAAACAAAACTCCTCGAAACAAACTCCTGAGACAATGAACCCCAAGGGTCAGCTTTTGACTCCTGCTATATAAGCACACTGATTAGGGACTGACGTGAAACAGCTGGGTAGGCCACGTCTAGCGTGGTACAAAGAAACACAAGGAAAGAACCGAAACATAGGTCTGACAAGCATACAGGTCGGGGCCAGGCGTGACAACAATCAGATCTCTTAAAAGTGGATGAATCTGTTACTTTGAAAATGTGTGTGAGTTGTTATCTATGATGTAACAAAGCTGAAGATTAACTTAGAGGACCACACCTGAAACTCCTTTCTCACAGCTAAATTCAACCTTTTTAGATTCCTTCCTTCCACCAAAGCATCCCAGTCAAGAAGGTTGCATATATATCTACACACATTAGAAACCCTCCCTCTCCAGTCTCACCTTTCCTACATATGATTTTTGAAGAGTGTGATTGTTGTGCTGTGTGTAACTGCTGTTGTTGTACAGGTTACTGGTGGGGTCTCCTTGGAGTGGTTATCCTCAGAATAGGAAGGGAAATGTTTATAAGTGTGAGATCATGGGTTCTCAGGCAAGCTGTGACAAACTCAACCTTCAGGGTAAGTTAACATATCTGCTGTCTCTGCTAACCCCTGTGTAATAACCCCATGTATGAACAAATCCTTCACAGAAGTTCAAGACATCTGTAAACTTTGAGGTATCAAACTTCTGTGTGGTGTCTGGATTGAAGTCCTTAGTGTGGTTTATGGATTTAAGTCCTGTGTGTGGTCTATGGATTTAAGAGGACTACTTAAAGTAACGCAATATAACACCACTTTAAATACTATTATGAACTGCAAAGGTAGTTGGTTTAGTAAGCGTTCATAAAATTCAATTCAATTCAATTTTATTTATATAGCGCTTTTTACAACACATGTTGTCACAAAGCAGCTTTACAAATTGCGTGGGTCCAGATCCCTAATGAGCAAGCCAAAGGCGACAGTGGCAAGGAAAAACTCCCTAAGATGGCAGGAATTTAGGAAGAAACCTTAGGAGGACCAAGACTCAAAAGGGAACCCATCCTCCATTTGGCGGCCCGCTAGCAATGTCCACATTCACAGTTCATGTATAGTCCAGATATAATCCTGTAGTTATGATTCTACTTCCAGGCCGAGTAGTCACAGTCCCTTCAGAGTAGATGAGCCTCAGGTGGGAGTTGGCATCAGCGCGTCCTCTTGCGATAATGGCACATCCAACCACGGCATCGGCACATCCACTGGCAAGCCAGACCATCTCCTAGATGCTTGTATGGGGTGGGTAACGAGAAAGGCTCGTCTTTCCTTGTCCCGGTATTTCTCGGGCAGCCATTGGGAAGAAGAGGGACAATTAGTTCTACATGGAATATGTTAGACAAAGTAAATGTAAACATTTCTGGAGTGTGGCAGCGACTCCGGCAATTAAATTATTACAGCCTAGCTAAAGGGCAGAACCAGAAGGTAACACAGACTTGGGAGCATCCTGAGACACTGGCATCCATCCACTACACCGTCGACAAACTTGAGTTACAGCGTGCAGTGATAGGATGACAGCACCAGTGCCCCAGTTTGCCATAAAAACCCTTTGCCCATGAACCCCTGGATCTGTTACCTTATCTAAAGGGGCACATTAATTACCAAATGCTAGATCAAACAAGTAAGTTTTCAACCTAGACTTAAAGATTGAGACTGTGCCAGAGTCCTGGACACATTCTGGAAGACTGTTCCATAGTTGGGGGGCCTTATAAGAAAAGGCTCTTCCCCCTGCTGTTACCTTATTAATTGATGGAACTAATAAGAGGCCAGCAAAGAGAAAATGTTCTGGCTTGCCGGTGGATGTGCTGATGCTGTGAATGGATGTGCCATTGCTGCCAGCGGACGCACCAATGCTAACTCCAACCTGAGGCCCAACATTCACATTGGAGGCACTGACTGCTCGGTCTACATAAAGAACTATAAATATGGACTGCTACTAGCTGGGCCGCCCAACTGAGAATGAGTTCCATTCTGAGTCTTGGTCCTCCCAAGGTTTCTTCCTAATCCATGCCTAGGGAGTTTTTCCTTGCCATTGTCATCCCTGGCTTGCTCATTAGGGATCTGGATCCATGTGATTGTAAAGCTGCTTTGTGACAATGTGTTGTAATGTGTATAAATAAAATTGACTTTACTTGAGATCCTGTACATTTAACCACTCATTGTTTCATCACCATATTTTTCAGACTCTGTCAATATTCAAGATGTGCAGAACATCAACACAAACATGAGTCTGGGTCTGACCCTCGCACGAATAAGCAAAAACAGTGCATTCATGGTAAACCTGTGCCTGGAATACTATATATATTGTACCGATCATTCCTTTTTCAGGATGTATAGATTTATTTACTGTGTGCATACATGTTTCAGACATGTGGTCCTCTCTGGGCCCAGAGCTGTGGCAGTCAGTATTTCTACCCAGGAGTGTGTGAGGAAGTGAGCCCTCTGTTCACTCCCCAACCTGCATTCGTCCCTGCACTTCAAAGTAAGAATGTGATCTTATCTCCCCTCTTCTACTCTCTCGCCCACTCTCTCTCTCCCACTCTTTCTCTCTCAATAACAATACTTCTAATGACATTTTTACATCCACCACTGCCTCAATAAGTTATATAGTATTAATAATAACAGTATTAATAATAACAATAATAGTAATAATAGTAGTAAAATTTATAATATTAACAACAACAATGGTGATAACAGCAGCAGCAACAACAACAAAAATAACAATAATAATAATAATGACAAAGCTCTGTATGCCTGGTGTCTGATATGGTCACTCACTGTCCCTCTCAGACTTTGGCAGGAGTGAACATACAGTTTGCTGAACGCTAGTGTGCTGAACTCTTAATGTTCACCAAGAACATACATCAGCTTCTCTTTACCAGGGAAACTTTTGAACTCAGGGGATAAGTCACTAATGTTGTTAAAGAATATAGTTCTGATATGTGTGTGACTGGTGTGTTTCTACGTTGTGTTGAAATTTCACGAGTCACATGCAGTCTTTGTAGTCAATCTCTCCTGTTAGCATGTAGCAAAAGAATAGAACAGTGCTGCAAACTCACTCCAGGTCCTGTACAAGCATAATTAAAAACAAATGAGCGAAGCACAAAAATGACTTTATCTTCACAAAACATTTCCCCATTCACCACCATAACTGAAATGCCTTCACAACATTATAAGTCCTTAAATCTGGTGGGATAACAGAAATAGCTACGTACCTCTCCCACAAGAAGGGCGGTCACTCTTTATCCTCGGGGGAACCACCACAGAAGAAGAAACTGAAAAGGGGGAGAGGTCTGGATCCCATATATTCGCAAGAAATTACAGATAAATAAACACAGTACATTTTGTGTAATTATTAACACGTTACGTTAACCCCCCAGAATACCACAAAATCACAAGATGCACAAAAACACAGCCAGCAATATAACATGGACCACTAAGAAAACATTGTCAGATGTCAGCAACAAGCTACCCAAACGAAGGTCTAGGAGGCCTGAGGACTGCCTGGCGCACAGCCAGGCCCCAGGATAACCCATAGACACTAAGAGGTGCCATTTATACCTCAAAATACATGGTCACATAGATTTACCGGGAAATCCTAGGAGCTGTCCTCCAATAAGGTGGCAATAAAAGCATGTGAGCAAAAAACAGTAAACAAAACAAACAATTCACACATTCATGAGTGAGTGAACATTCTCAGTGTCAAGTAGTGACTCACTTTGGATCTGTAATGCCGGGAGCGACGGTGGATAATAGGGCGGACACAAATGCTGAGGAGAGCAAGATTTATTAAAGGGCAATCCAAAATCAGAGTCATGCAAACAAGCGTGGGTCATACCGGCTAGGGAGTCTGAACAAGAAACATATCCAATACGTAAAGACATACTTAAACAAGGACAACTAGCATGAACAGAAATACAGACGAGAACATATACGGGCTGTTTTATCATACCTGTGATAAAACAGCCTGTGCAGTGAAGCATCGGTCGAAAGAATGAAAGGCCTCCCAAAATCGGGATGGGCCAGGACCACACAGTTCAAAAGTGCAGACTTGAGCTCCTCAAATGCCCTTTCGCAGTCTGGAGTCCAGTCATGAGGACACAACACCCGATATGTACCTGCCTTTCCACCTCTATATCCTTTAATTCTCCTCTTCTGACCCGCTGCCAGTGCATATAGTGGCTTGGCGATCTGGGAACACACCGGGAGTAAATGCTTTCCGCACTTTCCGCTGTAACGGGGTGCAGCCATCAGAATCCATGAGGTCTTCCTTTCGGAAATTGGAAATGACCTCGACCTTCCCCTGATCAACAGAGACCCCACTCGCATCTACCACATGACTCAAAAACTGCACTGACCGTCTGAGGAAGTGACATTTTTTCAGCGCAGCTACATTCTCCACCAGATCTGAGATCATACTGCTCGGTCAAAATAACCTGGGTGGGCCGAGTCTGCACATGAACGATAGGGGTGGAGCTAGCCACCGGGTCCGATTGGTATATCCAACTGGTGAATATCATGTCCATATTCGCTATCAGCTACAGGTCTGCCCCTACCAAAAGTAAATAATTTTCTACCCCTCCCTAAACCGAATGCATCCGAAGGCTCCTTAGAATTCTGTCCAGCCATAGTAATGGCAGCTGTACTTATCTACCAAATGAAACGGGCCAACTCAAAATGACACTAACAGGAATGAAGCCAGGGTGGCCCTTTTCAGCCGATTTCTAAACAATTTGTACTAATACATTTTAACAGTAGTTATCTCAAGGTGTACATATAGCAAAATGATAATTCAGGATTCAAACGGAAGTAGTCAGTTGGGCCAACATATTGATTCACTTGCAGGCTTATATTTCCATAATGTTGGCTCCATGAGAGCCTCTAAAACAGAAAAAAAGTAAAAAAAACAAAAAACGTTTTTGATTTTGGGGATTTAAAGTGTGTAAATCTACACTGGTAATGTAAAATCTGTCGTGCAGGGTGTTGTCTGACAAAATTGAGCATATTGAGTTCTTATACTTCTAATGTTCTAATACTGCTTATATTCTAATATTTAGTATGCATTCTCTTATTCACAACTGTTTATTCATACTCACAAACGCAACTGCGTCCTTCGTAGCTCTTCTTAACTGTTCTTAGCTAACTTCCGGTTTAGCATTCTACCCAAACAACTCGGCATAACTCCAGCTAAATTAAACATTTTCTTTTTCTATGATGTCCAAAAGTATATGCAATCAAATTATTCACTAACAAAATAATGTATGACTGCTTCAGTTTCGCCAAACAGAGTCAATCGCAGAGAGTTTATCTTAGTTTAGCTTAGCTTAGCTTAGGTTAGCATGTTTACAACCGATATGGCTTGTTGTGTTCCGCATGCCATTCCCAAAGACAAGCAATCATGAATCACAGCAAGTGGGGTGTTAATCTTTCCAGTTTCAAATGAGCTATTGGCTAGAACAGCTATCAATCACTTCGAAGGTGTCAGCTTGTCACATTTGCAGTTACTTGATAACCCCCCCCCCCCTTCCCCCTTTATACCTCACCAGGCAGAGGTGTGAAAAGCTGTCATTCAGAACCACCACCACCCTCCCGATCAATAAAAAGTTCAAAAGTAAACAGATGTAGCTTTGCAATTCGAGAGCAGATTACGTAAAACGATGCTGGATGTCGCTGATGGGTCGAGAATTGTTTGTCGTTCTCAGCAAAGGAAAGGATTACGCGTTTTTTATAAGATGTCGTGAGCAAGCAAATAAAGGTATTTACCAACATTCCATACGCTGTTTGAAAGTATGATACTGATGCTTTGATAGACTTGCCGTCTTCGTAGACTTTTTAAAAGGACAATTTAAAGGGCGAGTCAAGTTGCACGTGTAAACCACAGAGATTTCTCATGAAAAGTTGAGTGTAGATGGCTGAAAATCGGTATGCAGGAAATTAAACTAGTTCTAAAAATAAATTTAGTGTGATGGGCTTGTGTTTCAAGAATTTTCTACATTATTAGTTATTTATATGCAGAAAAACAGATTTGTACCGGCGACGTGACCACTAGGGGCGCAACTGCACGAAGAGGTAAAGAAAGAAGGAAGACAAGTGCAGGTCATCACTGTTGATTGCGTCGAGTTCTGGCTCGTGGTCTTCCCCCAGTGGTGGCAGATGTAACAGCCTTGGAGCTAACCCTGACAGCTCCATTACCCATTTGTTCTGACCATGTTAGAATAAACCAGCTGAGCTCATTAACATACAGCCATGCTGCTCTACTGTTTGAAGTTGGCGCCATTTTACTTTGTTCTCCATATGAGAACAGAGATTACAAATCCCGCCTCCTCAAGCATGCTTGCGCTAACACACATTTTTCTCCTCCCCTTTCTATACATTAATTCACACACTATAGAATAGATGCTTATTCTCCACTGTAAATATACTGATCCTTGTTGTTGATGCTGTTTGTTTTAGAATAGTTGGTTTTAAATAAATATATCATTTATTTTCACCAAATTGTCTGTGTTGAGATCATTCAAAAGTGGTTGCTGCCAAAAGAAATTCATAGTTAAATCCTTCAGATATTAAACCATTAACTACTTTTAGTAGAGAACTAAATGTTGTGGTTCTGGTTTAATTTGAATATGAGACTGATTAATAATTAAGGTAAAACAACTTATATCTACTTTAAAGAATTATTTGGTGAAACCCCTACAATGTTCTTGGTGTTCTGCTAACCAGCTTCATGAAGCAGCACCTATGATGCTTTTCCACACATGCAGAGAACTTGTAGAGTGAGGAAATAAAGTTTTGAAATAAAACTGAGGGTGCATTTAAAATTGTGTGTGCTTTCTCAAATGCTGTCACTCCTTGCAGACATAACCCCTCTTGACAATTCAGTCCACCCGGTACTGCAACAGCCTACCTTGACATCGCTGATTGTCCCCTCCTTCACTGATTTTAGTGCTGACACGTGAAAGGCCAATGATGCATGGCTGCTCCCCAGTATGCTGATCCTGTAGGTGATGGGATTGATGTGTTTGATGACAGTGAAAGGATTTACATAACTTATGTCCAGTTTGCTGTGTGGTCCCACCCGGCCATCCCTATGCGCCACCCAGACCTTGTCTCTGGGGTGGTAGAGAGGAGTGTCTTCTCATCGACTGTAGGCTTTCTTCTTGAACTTCGGATGGCTGCACGAAGGTGTTGGTCTTTCTTTTTTTTCTTTTTTTTATTTATATAGCGCTTTTTACAACACATGTTGTCTCAAAGCAGCTTTACAAATTGTATGGGTCCAGATCCCTAATAATTGGGATTCCATAATTGAGGGGCTTTAAAGGAGAAAGCTCTGCCTCCGGCTGTAGTCTTACAAATTTTTGGAACTAAGAGAAATCCAGCATTTTGGGAGCGTAAAGGGCGAGATGGGTTGTAGTAAGCAATAAGTTCACTCAGATATTGTGGGGCAAGACCATTTAACGCCTTATAGGTTAAGAGAAGAATTTTAAATTCAATTCGATGTTTAATCGGAAGCCAATGTAATGCCGCGAGAGTGGGACTAATATGATCGAATTTTCTAGCCTTAGTTAGGACTCTAGCTGCAGCATTTTGTACAAGTTGTAGCTTCTTTATGGACTGTTTAGAGCATCCAATTAGAAGACCATTACAGTAGTCCAATCTTGACGAGACAAAAGCATGGACCAGCTTCTCTGCATTAGCTAATGAAAGTAAGTGTCTCAGCTTGCCGATATTACGTAAATGGAAAAAGGCAGCCTTAGTGACATTACATATATGTGTGTCAAATGAAAGATCCGAATCAATAGTGACACCAAAGCTTTTTGCGGTAGACTTGGGTGTTACTGAAAACCCATCTAGGGTAAGGGAATATCAGCCCAGCTGCTTCTAGCAGCTTTAGGCCCAAGAATCAGCACCTCAGTCTTATCAGAATTTAGTTGAAGAAAATTAGACGCCATCCAGTTTTTAATGTCCTGGACGCAGCTCTCAATCTTGAGAGTAGTGGTGATATCATCCGGATTGGAAGATATATACAACTGAGTATCATCTGCGTAGCAATGGAAACTAATACCATGCCTACGGATGATAGTGCCCAGTGGAAGCATATATAATGTAAATAATATGGGGCCCAGTACAGATCCTTGTGGGACACCATATTTTACCTTAGAACGCTCTGAGCATTCGTTGTTTACTAGTACAAATTGGTAACGATCTGTCAGGTAGGACCTGAACCAGGAGTGTTGGTGTGTGTGTCTTCCGATACGCAGGTTGCTCCGACGCAGGGGGATAAAAGGCATATAATGGAGGTTGAAACCCCAGCATACACTCAAATGGGGTAAGTCATCCCCTCACATCAGAGAGTTCTGTGTAAATTCAGCCCAAGCTAGGTGGGTAACTGGACCTTACGGTCGGAAACTATGTCTTTGGGCAAACCGAACTGCTGGAAGACATGCCCGGAAGAGGATTTCTAAGGCAATGGGCATACCGGGAAGGGGAAAAAAGTGCACAAGAAACAGTCCACTATGACGAGAATGGTGCTGTTGCCCTCAGAGACAGGTCGTGTTGCAGAGAGAGTGGGTCTGCCCTCATGTTCTACTCTCCTGGTCAATACGTTACTGTGACCACAAACCGGGAGAAGAAGAGTGACTACCGAGCCTGCCTCGAGTTCAGCCTCTTGGTGGTTTTGAGGTACTGGTTTTGAGGTTTTTATGGTTGTCGATCACCACAAAGGGGTGCCGCACTCCTCTTAGGCAACCTTCATGGCCTGCAACTCTTCATCTCCAACGCCATAGTTTCGCTTGGCTGGAGTGAGCTTCTTCGAGAAATAAGCCACTGGCCGAAGCCTACCTCTCTTTCTGGTGTTCTGTGACAACACTGCTCCTACTCCCACATCTGAGGCGTCAATCTCAACAACAAAGGGATGCTTCAGGTCTGGCTGGTGCAGTACTGGGGCAGAGGCAAATGCAGACTTAAGAGCCTTGAATGCTCGCTCAGCTTCCTCTCCCCCCTTAAGCCACAACACTCCACACTGGAGCACGTCAGTGAGAGGCTTAGCTAGGTTTAGTGATCAGATGAATCACCGTTAGAAGTTCACGAACCCCAGGAACCGTTGGAGCTCATGGTGCATCTGGGATCTCTTCCATCTGATCACTGCCTCCACCTTGCATGGTTGCATGCACACAGAGTCCTGCCTGATGATGTAACCAAGGAAGCTTACCTCAGTGAGGTGAAACTCACACTTCTCGAACTTGCAATACAGGTTATTGCGCAGGACAGTACTCAGGACTGCAATACGTCATGCACATGTTGGTCTAGGGAAGAGGAATGAATCAGAATGTCATCGATGTAAGCAACGATGGATTTACCCAGATATTCCCACAAGACCTCATTAATAAATGTCTAGAAGATGGACAGTGCTGTGGTGAGGCCATACAGCAGTACTCGGTACTCATAGTGACCCGTGTCAGTACAGACAGCCGATGACGGATTTACCCAGATATTCCCACAAGACCTCATTAATAAATGCCTAGAAGGCGGACAGTGCAGTGGCGAGGCCATAGTGACCCGTGGAGGTACTGACAGCCATCTTCCACTTGTCCCCTTTACACACACGGATGAGATTATAGGCCCTGTGTAGATCTAATTTGGAAAAATACCTCGCTCCCCTTAACGGCTCTAGAGCTGCAGGCACCAATGGCAGTGAGTATGGGTATTTAACCAAGAGGCCTCAGCTCTCTGTCCCTCTTCTTTACAAAGAAGATGCCGGCAGAGGCATACGAGGTGGAGGGGTGGGTGTAGCTAAAGCCTCCCTGATGTAATGCTCCACGACCTGCTCCTCCATTTGTAACAGTGGATAAGCCTGGCAGCACGGAGGTGAGAGGAACCAGCTGCATCCCCAGATGGTTGGCAAGGCTCCGGCTCATCAGGTTGTCGGCAGCACCCGAGTCCACTAGGGCAGACAGAAGGAAAGAACGACACCCATATGATACCGTGACGGGCAGAGTAAGCAAATGAGGAGATGGCTCGTCACTTAGCCTGCTGCTCCCCCTTGGTCTACGCAGGGAGAGGAAAAGCACTTCGTTCCTGCAGGAGACGGTCAATTTAGTTGAGAGACGCTGCCTCCTGCTCCTCTGCTCGCAGGCCGTGAATGAAGGTATCAGGGCTGTCCCAGCTGGGATCCAGCCAGTCCCAGCTGTGAGTCTCTGTCACACGGCAATTCCAGGCAAAGCAAGGATTGCCCACAGACCCTGCCCTGGCGAGCATGGTGGAAAACCTCTTTGAACTCGGAGATGAAACCAGGGTATTTCTGGAGCAATGGTAACAAACCAGACAATAGGGCCAGGAGCGGCTTTCCCCATGAGTAGCAACATGATATATGCTACGACATGATAATTACTTTTGTCTCAGATTCAGGTACATTCCAGACTTCTTGTCCTAACCTGGTCCTAACCTTGTCCTTGTTGATTGCCAGATGTTGTTGGCTGAAATTTAATCGCTGCAGGTATAGTTTCACCCTGGTCCAAAGTGTGAATTAGGTGGTGGATACAGCACTTACTAAAACATATAAATTAGGACAACTGTAGTTTAAGATCCCGGTCAGTCTGGAGGATCTTAAAAAATGTTGGTGGACGGCTTGGGCAGGATCAAGTACAAAGTGTGGAGTTACCAATTTGTACTCTAGCCAAGGGTGATGTGGCCTATGAAAATGTGCGAGGTCCCCTCCTCAGTGGCAGATAAGATGGACAAGCTGGCCAACTCGTTCATCAAAAAGTGTCTGGGCCTGCCGAGATGCCTCTCTGAGGTAGGGCTGTTTGGCAGAACCATGCTGCAGCTGCCACTGCGATCCACCAGCCAGGGATACAAGCAGGAGAAGGCTCGATTGGTGCTTGAGCTGAGGGAGTCCACCGACCAGGTGGTGAGAGCTGCTGGCTCCCTCGTACGTACAGGGAGGAGGTGGAAAACCCAGGAGGAGGTCAACTTGGCAGGCTGAAACATTGTGACGTGGTGGGCAGAGTTCAGGAGGGCTGAGCAGGGCTGGGGAAAGGCGAGCCCCCCCTCTTCTGGTCGAAGGCCTCGAAAGACCAGCGTAGAGCCATGGTGGTGGCAGAAGTGGCAAGGTCAGAGCAACATCGTCTCCAGGTTAAGGCTGTGTCGCAGAGCCGGCAGGGGAGCTGGTTGTCATGACATGGTCCGATCTGTGGAAGATCCCCAAAGGCAGGCTCAGCTTCTTGATCAGAGCGACCTATGACACCTTGCCTTGTCCATGGAACCTTCACCAAAGGTTTGGTGCAGAAGAGACCTGCTCACTACGCGGTACCATCAATGCAAGCCTTCAGCACATCCTGTCTGGCTGCAAGACAGTGCTTTCCCAGGGGCGGTACAGGTGGAGGCACGACTTGGTGTTGAAGAAGCTGGCTGAGGTGGCAGAGGTTTGCAGAAAGGAGGCCAATCTGCTTCGCAAGAGCCAGAGACAACCCCAAGCCTGCCCACTGCAGAACACCATCAGGTTTCCTCTCACCTGGCAGTGAGTGGACCATGAGGGTCAACCTGGGGAGACAACTTCAGTTCTCCAGGGAGATTGTGGAGACGTCAATCCGCCCAGACCTGATCATGTGGTCGGTGCCATGCAAGACCATTCTATTGGTGGAGCTCACTGTGTCGTGGGAGCAGGGCATTGAAGCTGCCAATGAGCGCAACCGTATTCAGACCTGGTGGCCGAATGCAGAGAGGCTGGTTGGGAAACTATCACATGCCCCATTGAGGTAGGGTGTAGGGGTTTTGTTGGGTCCTCAGGAGCTCGCCTGCTCCGTGACCTTGGATGCAGTGGGGCTGGATGTCGGAAAGCCATGAGGGAACTGGCAGAGGAGGCAGAGAAGGGCAGTTTCTGGCTGTGGCTGAGCAGGATAGATAGGGGGTGGGGCACTAACACCTAGGGCATCAGTAGGGGGTGGCAGGGAGGGATCCCTGCCATCGCTCCACCACCATGAGATGTACTGGGGTTAAAGGAGCGAAGCATCTGTGACTGGTGGTCCCCAGCTGATGACCCGCTCATGCCCAGGGGTGCATAGAAAGCACACTTGATCAAGGCACTGGTGGAGGTGCGTCAGGCAGCAATGCCTAGCAGGCAGACCACCGACCTGTATCTTCAAATGCTCAATCTGGAAGCATCCAGTGACGACTGTGAAAGAACACCACTGAACCCCAACATCCAAGATCCACGGCGGAGGGCAGAAACAAGAGAACCGGGGTGGAGACAGCCAGTCAAATGACCGAAAGAAAGTGAAATAGCAGTCTGGATAAGGACCTCAGCATCAGACTACAGCACTCCTTGCGTGGCCAGGTAGAAACCAAGCTAAACAGCATTGGAGAGATACTCTACGAGGAGTGCAGGGGCAGGTTTGGGGCAGTGCTGGGAAAGCAGAGTGTTGAGCCAAAGCAGAAGGGGAGGTGGGAGAGGGAGATCGAGCTATTGAAGAGGCGGCGCCAACTAAGTAAGCAGTGGAGGAAGGCTAATGCAGAGGAGAGAGAGGGCCTGACGTCACTGTGGGAGGAGGTGAGAAAGATCCTTAGCAGACTGAGGAGGGCAGAGCGCATCAGCAAACGCAGAAGGCGGAAGGAGAAGGAGAGGAGCAGCTTCTTCAGGAATCCTTTCCGGCATGCAAGGCAGATGCTGGAAGACAAGAGGAGCAGAAAGCTGGAGATTACTCAATCAGAGCTAGAAAGTCACTTCAAGGAGCACTACAGCAACCCAGCAAAACAAACTCTGCTAGGACCACCAGGCTATGTTCCTCGCCCAGACCCCCCATCCTACCTCTTTGATGCCACTCTGGCCAAGCTCAGCGAGGTGGAAGAGGTTGTCCACAAAGCAAGAGCAGCCTCAGCCCCAGGCCCCAATGGTGTACCGTACAAGCTATACAAGTACTGCCCAGGAGTTCGTAAACACCTATGGCGGCTCCTGAGAGTGGCGTGGAAGAACCAGGTCATCCCTCCAGAGTGGCAAGGAGCAGTCACGGTCTAAGTGATATTAGACGTTGGATGTCGCTAAACTTCCTCCACCTTAATGGTGACAAAACGGAGGTTCTCCTTCTGGGCCCAAAGGCCACAAGACAGAAAATACCAGATCTAATGTTAAATCTTGCAGATTACCCCATTACTCCTGGCTCGGTAGGCAAAAATCTCGGCGTCTTATTCGACTCTGACCTATCATTTGATAAATACATAGATAATACTACCAGGATAGCTTTTCTACATCTCCGTAACATTGCCAAGTTAAGAAATGCATTATCCCAGCATGATGCAGAAAAACTAGTACACGCCTTTGTTAGCTCCAGATTAGATTATTGTAACTCGTTACTGTCAGGATGCTCAAATAGGAATATAAATAAACTTCAAGTAGTTCAAAATGCTGCAGCCAGAGTTCTAACTAGAACTAGGAAATTTGAACATATCAGCCCAGTCTTATCGGCCCTGCACTGGCTCCCAGTAAAATTCCGTATTGATTTTAAAATTATTCTATTGACTTATAAAGCACTGCATGGACTTGCTCCTGACTACCTCCAAGAGCTTATCTCTTATTATGAACCCCCGCGACCACTACGATCCCAAGGTGCTGGCCTCTTATTAGTTCCATCAATTAATAAGGTAACAGCAGGGGAAGAGCCTTTTTCTTATAAGGCCCCCAACTATGGAATAGTCTTCCAGAATGTGTCCGGGACTCTGGCACAGTCTCAATCTTTAAGTCTAGGTTGAAAACTTACTTGTTTGATCTAGCATTTGGTAATTAATGTGCCCCTTTAGATAAGGTAACAGATCCAGGGGTTCATGGGCAAAGGGTTTTTATGGCAAACTGGGGCGCTGGTGCTGTCATCCTATCACTGCACGCGGTCACTCAAGTTTGTCGACGGTGTAGTGGATGGATGCCAGTGTCTCAGGATGCTCCCAAGTCTGTGTTACCTTCTGGTTCTGCCCTTTAGCTAGGCTGTAATAATTTAATTGCCGGAGTCGCTGCCACACTCCAGAAATGTTTACATTTACTTTGTCTAACATATTCCATATAGAACTAATTGTCCCTCTTCTTCCCAATGGCTGCCCGAGAAATACCGGGACAAGGAAAGATGAGCCTTTCCGTTACAACACCCCATACAAGCTTTTAGGAAATGGTCTGGCTTGCCAGTGGATGTGCCGATGCCGTGGTTGGATGTGGCATTATCGCAAGAGGGGCGTGCTGATGCCAACTCCCACCTGAACATCTACTCTGAAGGGACTGTGACTACTCGGCCTGGAAGTAGAATCATAACTACAGGATTATATCTGGACTATAACTGTGGACTATAACTGTGAATGTGGACATTGCTAGCGGGCCACCCAATGGAGGATGGGTTCCCTTTTGAGTCTTGGTCCTCCCAAGGTTTCTTCCTAAATTCCTGCCATCTTAGGGAGTTTTTCCTTGCCACTGTCGCCTTTGGCTTGCTCATTAGGGATCTGGACCCACGCAATTTGTAAAGCCGCTTTGTGACAACATGTGTTGTAAAAAGCGCTATATAAATAAAATTGAATTGAATTGAAAATTCTTTCCAAAGGAGGCAGACTCCTCCACCATCAGCCAGTTTAGGAGCATTGCGCTCCTCAATGTTGAAGGAAAGATCTTCTTCTCCATCCTGGCGAAGAGGTTGACCACCTACCTCATGAACAACTGGTATATTGACACCAGCTGCCAGAAGGCTGGAGTGCCAGGCTTCCCAGGGTGTGTGGACCACTCTGCAGTTATATGGGAGCAGATTTCAGATGTTGCAAACTCTGATCATTTTGGTGTATTCTTCAATATGTCATTATCTATTAGAACACTCAGTGAAAAGCACAAAATAACCAAGCGTTATCTCAGTGCTGGCAGTGTCGTGGCCTTCACGGACATGATACAGTCCCTCCCCTCTCAGAAAATGGGAATGAGTTAGTTGAAACATCCACACAGAGTTAGGAACTGTATTGATGTTGTCAAGTCAAGTCAAGTCAATTTTATTTATATAGCGCTTTTTACAACACATGTTGTCTCAAAGCAGCTTTACAAATTGTATGGGTCCAGATCCCTAATAAGCAAGCCAAAGGCAACAGTGGCAAGGAAAAACTCCCTAAGATGGCGGGGAAATAGGAAGAAACCTTGGGAGGACCAAGACTCAAAAGGGAACCCATCCTCCATTGGGCGGCCGTTAGCACCAGTCCGTATTTGTGAACAAGAGGTGGTTCTACAGTTATAGCTTAAAGTTCTTGTTCCCCGGCCAAGTAGTCACAGTCCCTTCGGTGCAGATGGTGAGCCTCAGGTAGGAGCCAGCATCAGCACGTCCCCTTACGGCAATGGTACATCCAACCCCGGCATCAGTACATCCACCGGCGAGCCAGACCATCTCCCAGGTGCTTGTAGGTGCTTGCATGCAGTCGTATTGGGTAGAAGCATGCAAAAAGATGGACAATACAGACTGAGTGTGAGGATGTCAATTTAACCACCATTGATTTAAATGTACATAGCTCATGTGCCAGTGATTAGCATGTAGCTCCGGCAGGCTAATCTATAGCAGCATAACTAAAGGGAGGGGTCCAGAGGTGACCACAATCATGAGGGCTCACTGAGACATTGCTTTCCAGTCAAGTCAGTCACAACTAGAGTGATGCCATGACACAGCTGGATGACAGCATCAACATCTCAGATTACCAGAAATCTCAACGTCTGGGGGCCCCTGAGCCCTTACTAGGGGAATTCACCTTACTAGGGGAATATTTAACTGAAGGCTTGATTATATAGGTGAGTCTTAAGTCTAGATTTAAAGATTGGAACTGTGTCAGAATCTCGGATTGGAGCTGGAAGGCTATTCCATAATTGAGGGGCTTTAAAGGAGAAAGCTCTGCCTCCGGCTGTAGTCTTACAAATTTTTGGAACTAAGAGAAATCCAGCATTTTGGGAGCGTAAAGGGCGAGATGGGTTGTAGTAAGCAGTGAGTTCACTCAGATATTGTGGGGCAAGACCATTTAACACCTTATAGGTTAAGAGAAGAATTTTAAATTCAATTCAATTCAATGTTGTGGCACCAAAGGTAACAAAAAATATTTCTGGCGAAGGTCAAAATTTGAAGTACATTTTGATATTTATAAAACAAGATTGCAGAATTACAACAGTGAAGTGAAATCAGCATGGAAAATCTACTTCTCTACCTTGATCAATTCATCCAATAATAACTCAGCTGCCCTGTTCAGAAGTATAGATCGGCTAGTAAACCCCACCTCCTGTGTCTTCCCTGAATCTGTTTCAGTTGAAAAATGTGACGAGTTTGCAATATTTTTTAGGGATAAGTACTAGGCAGAAAATAGCAACAAGCACTAATAGACTATCAACCCTGCTATCAGTTACTCAGCCTAACTGTAATATGTCTTTTTTCCAAGAAAAGGGACATAGCAGCACTATTTGATGTGATTTCATCACTAAAACCCTCTACATGTGAACTGGACCCTTTACCAACATGCGTTTTCAAGCAGGTTCTGAGCTCATTATCTTATGATGTTCTAATGATTGTTAATCAGTCTCTGCGACTGGGAGAATTCCCTAATATTCTTAAAACTGCAGTACTAAAGAACTGAAATCTTGATCCCACATTTCTGAAAAATTATCAACTTATTATCAACCTACCTTTTCTTAGCATAATAATTGAAAAAGTTGTGTCAACCCAGTTGAATGATTAAGTTAAAGTTATCCAAATAAGTGACACTTTTCAGTCTGGTTTCAGAGTTCTCCACAACACTAGTTAAGGTAGTAAATGACCTGAGATTGAACAGAAGATGCAATGTTAAGGTTTCTGATCCTTCACGATCCATGTTAATATTCAAGATATTAGAATCGTCCATCCATGTAAACGGTTTTAAGTTTTTATTGATCGTATTAAACAGAACAGATTACACCAATATCCGCGGCAGCATAAAATCACTCCGTACTGATATCTTTCTTTCTTTTTATGTGACTCACATCAGCTCAAACGTCATACGTAAAAAAAAGGAGTGGGAAGAAATAATTCTGGCTGATACAAAAAGTCCGCCATGTCATTATCCTCAGGAATCAAATAATAATAATAATAATAATAATGAGAAGGTATTATGGATGAGAACTCAACATGCAGGCAAACTCTCTGTCATTTTTCTGCTAGATTTAAGTGCCGCTTTTGACACTGTTGATTATGAAATACTTCTTGACCGACTACAGAGCTGGGTAGGCCTTAGTGGCTTAGTCTTAGACTCGTTTAGATCAATATGCAGATGACACTCATCTTTACATTTCTCTAGAACCTAAAGCCCTAAAATCAATTAGCTCAATGTTTGAGTGCATAGGTGATATAGAGACATGGATGTCTGACAATTGTCTGCAATTAAATAAAGAGAAGACAGAGGTTCTTGTTCTCAGTAGTGATTCACAAAGGAATGATGTTCAGACTTATTTAAATCAAATTAATCTGAAGGCCAAACAATGTGTTAAGAACTTGGGCGACACTTGATAATGACCTCAGCTTTAAATCACACATGATGACTACATGCAAGACAGTTTATTTTCACCTTCGAAATATCGCTACGGTCCAAGATATGCTCTCTTCTGCTGATAGTGGGAAAACTTGTCCATGCATTTATAAAGTCTAGATTATTGTAATGCAGTTTTATCTGCTCTCCCAAAGAGCTCTATTTCTCACCTACAGCGAGTTCAGAACACTGCTGCAAGGGTCCTGACCCGCAGGAGAAAGACAGATCATATTACACCTGTACTCCATTCACTGCACTGGATACCTGTCAGTTTTAGAATAGACTTTAATGTATCCTTTTAATGTTTCTTATTTATTCTTTAAAGCACTTTGAGTTGCATGTATGTATGAAAGGTGCTATAGAAATAAAAATTATTATTGTTATAATCCATGTAAACTCTCCACTGGAGTCCCCCAAGGCTCAGTCCCAGGCCCTCTTCTCTTCTCTTTCCTATCATTGCTATGCTGATGACACTCAGCTAATTCTTTCCTTCCCACATTCTGACACCCATGTTTCTGGGCGTATCTCAGCATGTTTGGCGGATATTGCTTCATAGATGACTGCTCACCACTTGAAGCTCGACCCTAGCAAAACTGAGCGTCTGTACTTTCCAGGAACCCCAAATCCACACAATGACCTTTCGAGAACACCCTGTTATCACCATCAGAAACTGCTGGAAGTCTGGGTGTAACTTTGGACAAGCGTCTCATCACATATTTCAAAGCTGACTAGATCCTGCAGATATTTCCTGTGCATCATATGGAGAAGACGACCCTTTCTTTCTCAGGAAGCTACCCAGGTGCTTCTACAGTTTCTAGGGTTAGGGTTAGCTGGAATACTGCAACTCCCTACTTGCGGGTCTTCCTCTACGGATCATCAGACCTCTACAACTGATTCAGAATGCTGCTGCACAACTGGTCTTCAATCTCCCCAAGTTTTCACATGTGATTCCTTTGCTGCACTCTCTTCACTGACTTCCAGTAGGAGCACACATCAGATATAAAACCTTGATGCTTGCCTACAAAGCCAAAAATGGACTAGCCCCTCCCTACATGATGTCCATGATCACAAGCCGATCCATACCACGAGCACTCCGAATCTCAAACATGGCTCAACTCGAAACACCATGCTTAAAGTCTCAGTTAAGACACAACTCAAGACTATTCTCTGTCCTGGCTCCAAAATGGTGGAATGATCTTCCACTTACTGCTCGGACTGCAGAATCTCTTGCCATCTTCAAATGTAATCTGAAGACTCACCTGTTGAGTACTTAAATGACCACTAACTCAACAGATAGCACTTGTTGTTCTCGTTCTTAAATTGTATATGTATCTAATGGTTATTTGTGCTTCTTGGTATATGTTTTAATTCCTGTTTAAGTGAGCCTGTGAAATACTAGGTAATGGGATTGATTCCCGTAGTAGTAGTCTGGCTCAAGGGTATCTTGAATTCTAACCTATCTATGCTACTATCTAGGATGTATTCTGTGAACATATGCAAAGCACTTTGTAAGTCGCTCTGGATAAGAGCGTCTGCTAAATGCCCTAAATGTAAATGTAAAATCCTCCTTCCTGATTTCCTATTTTTTTGCATGTTTGTCACACTTAAGTATTTTGGAACATTAAACCAAGTTAAATATTATACAAAGACAACACATGTAAAGCAGTTTTTAAATGAAGGTGTTTATTACTAAGAGAGAAAAAATTCAAACCTACATGGCCCTGTCTGAAAAAGTGATTCTGTGGTTTATCACACCTGTGTTCACTCTCTCTAGCCACACCTAGGCCTGATTATTGCCTCAATCAAGATATCATTTAAAAAGTACCTGCCTGACAAAGTGAAGTACACCAAAAGATCCTTAAAAGCTACACATCATGGTGAGATCCAAAGAAATTCAGGAACAATTGAGAAAGAAAGTAACTGAGATCAGTCTGGAAAGGGTTATAAAGCCTTTTCTAAAGCTTTGGGACTCCAGCACACTACAGTGACAGTCATTATCCATAAATGGAGAAGTCGAAGTCAAATTTATTTATATAGCGCTTTTTACAATGCATGTCACAAAGCAGCTTTACAATCGTATGGGTCCAGATCCCTAATGAGCAAGCCAGAGGTGACAGTGGCAAGGAAAAACTCCCTAAGATGGCAGGAATTTAGGAAGAAACCTTGGGAGGATCAAGACTCAAAAGGGAACCCATCCTCCATTGGGCGGCCCGCTAGCACCAGTCTGTATTTGTGAACAAGAGGTGGTCTGTAGTAATAGTTCTAATTCCAGGCCGAGTAGTCACAGTCTCTTCAATGCAGATGGTGAGCCTCAGGTAGGAGTTGGCATCAGCGCGTCCTCTTGCGGCAATGGCACATCCAACAATGGCATCGGCACATCCACTGGCAGGCCAGACCATCTCCTAGGTGCTTGTATGGAGTTGTCTTTTGTAGAAGCATGTAATCAAGATATAAAATACAGGTTCAGTATGTGAACATAAATCGATGGTTGTCTAAATTGAACAGACATACATAGCACACATGCCAGTGATTAGCATGTGGCTCCGGCAGGCGTATCTATAGCAGCATAACTAAAGGTAGGGGACTGAGGGTGACCACAGTCAAGGGCTTACTGAGACATTGCTTTCCACCCAAGTCATTGTCACAAGAGTGATCACATGACATGGCTGGATGACAGCATCAACATCTCAGATTACCAGAAAGCTCAATGACTTGTCTTAGTGTTCATGTCTCCACCAAAAGAAAGATTTAAGTTGGTTTGATGTTCCGAGACACACAAAAAACATGCAAAAAATAGGAAATAGGAAATCCTCCGTTTTCCCTGAGACTGGCATGATCAGTTCCTTGTTTTTCTTTCTCACACATAAACATTTACTGCTAAATAAATTTTTATACTATACATTCACAAAATCTCCTCATACATAATGATATCACTTGATATGTTTAATTTCCTACAGCTTGTGGTGGTCCAGTGGATATCGCTATTGTTTTGGATGGATCAAACAGTATATATCCCTGGCCTGATGTTCAGAAATTTCTTCACAAACTCCTGTTGAGTCTTGATATTGGACCTGGCAAAGCTCAGGCACGTGTTTACACTTGTTCCTAGTGAAACCAGATTTAACCTGTCTGAATATTATCCACCTTGACCATCAAGATGATTGTTGCTGTTTTGCTTCCACCAGGTCAGTGTAATGCAGTATTCAGAGGATCTGGCTTTTGAATTCTATTTGAACACATATAAAACCCGAGACAGAATGCTCCAAGTGGCTAATAAAATGGACCAGAAAACTGGACAAGTGACAAATACGTTTGCAGCTATTGATGCTGCCAGGTATGTGTTCCTTTCAGATCACCACGAGCAACCCTGCTGTCATCCTGGAACAAACCTTTATATTCACACTCTACAACTATGAGATCAGCTGGAATGTTGTGCAATGTTCAGATAGGTTGATTTGTTATAGCAGAGTTTTATCTAATTTTCTCTGCTTTTGTCAGGATGTCAGCATTCCTGCCTAAGAATGGTGGTCGCCCGGGAGCCACCAAAGTGATGGTGGTGGTCACTGATGGAGAATCAGCAGATGCTCATCTGAGTGCAAGCATCATGGAGCACTGTAACAAAGATAATATCATTCGCTTTGGCATTGCTGTAAGTCTGAGACAAATGAAATGGTAGTTTAAATGCCTTGCCTTTAGCAGTCCTCTTAAAGCCAAATAACTGGAGTAAAGTTTAAAGAAATGGTTCAGCAAAAATCTGTGACGTATTTTGACAGACAGCAGGAGGCGAGGGTAGCGAGCTTCCATTAGCTTTATTATCCATACTCAAAATGGGAATAAACAAAAATAAAGGCGATCGTGCCCAATAACGTCTAGAACAGAAAATATAACAGAGTTCCCAGAGGCGTCGTTCAGGGGCAGCACTTCTGTATCCAGGAGAGGCGTAGCGAGATCTGTCCAAGGAAGGCCAATGCGCAGCACTGAACGACAGGACCTGCGGGCTTAAGAAGGCATCCCAAATACCGTGCACAGGTGTTTAGTATTCGGGAGAATGAGAAGGGGGAGTGACGTGCGAGGTGTGGGTGTGCGCCTATGCCAGGTGAGGGTGTGACGTGTACCAGGTGCTCTCGCGGGTGCCCTCTGGTGGCGAACCCGCCTTCTCACCGTGACAGAGCCCTCCCTCAAGGATTCCTCCCGGCGACGGACACTCAGTCGTCCCGGACGCCGCGGAGCTGGCCGGTTAGGGAATTCGCGGTGATAGTCGGCGATTAAGGAGGGATCCAGCACCTGTGCTGCCGGAATCCAACTCCTCTCTTCTGGCCCATAACCCTCCCAATCCACCAGGTACTGGAGACCCCTCTGACGGTACCTGGAGTTTAGGAGCTTATTCACCTTATAGACGGGGCCATCTTCTAGCATCACTGGAGACGGTGGGGCTTGTCCCTCTCCTTCTCCGAGTGGTCCCTCTGTGTAGGGCTTCAGGGCGGAGACATGGAAAGCCCTCGACACCCGTCGATTCTCAGGAAGACCTATTTTGAACGTCACACGATTTACGCATTGAGTGATCATATAAGGTCCCACGTAGCGGGCTTGTAGCTTACCTGGGCTTCCCAGTCTACCGTCCCGCGTAGAAACCCACACTTTATCGCCTACCTTATAATTAGGCGCGTGGGATCTTCTACGGTCCGCCTTTTCCTGGAATCTCTTCACCGCTGTCTGCAAACGCTGATGCGTATCTTCCCAAACGCTCTCACTCCTCTTACACCAGTCCTCTATCTGAGGCTGGTCGGAAGTGGCAACGTTCCAAGGATACAGCGGCGGCTGTCTCCCAAACACACACTCAAACGGGGTCTGACCCGTGCTGGCCTGAGTGAGCGAGTTTTGGGCATATTCCGCCCATGCCAGCAGTGAACACCACGCTTCTTGATGCTCACTGCAGTATGCCCTCAGGAATCGTCCCAAGTTCCTGATTTACCCTTTCCACCTGCCCGTTCGCCTGGGGATGGTATCCTGACGTGAGACTGACGGTCACGTTCAGTTTTGACAGGAACTCACGCCAGACCCGCGATGTGAATTGCGGGCCCCTGTCAGACACGATGTCTTCGGGCAAGCCAAACTGCCGAAACACGTGCCTGAACAGGAGATCCGCTGTCTCCCAGGCAGTTGGCAGTCCGGGCAGGGGTAGGAAGCGCACCATCTTCGAAAATCGATCCACCACTACCAGGATAGTATTGTTCCCCTCTGAAACTGGCAGGTCAGTGATGAAATCGATAGCAAGGTGCGTCCATGGCTGTTTAGGTATGGGCAGGGGTAGCAGCTTACCCGCGGGCGGCGTCCTCGGCACCTTGCTGCGCCGCACACACAGCACAGGACACCACGTGATGCAGGACGTCACTGTGCATCCCGGGCCACCAATAGCGAGCGCCCAGAAGCTGTGAGGTTCTTGTAGATCCAGGGTGTCCCGTGCCTAATGAGGAATGTGCCCACTGTATCAAGGCGGTGCTGCTGCGCTGGGGGCACATACCTGCGGTGCGGAGGACAGTTGGGATGAGGATTCGCGGCTTCGATGGCCCGATCAATCTCCCAGTTTACAGCTCCGACAAAGCACTCGGGGTTTAAGACTGGCTCCTCACTGGTCGAGTCCGCACTGCCGGGAATGAACGTGATAGTATGCGTCGGCACGTGTGTTTTTCTCCCCTGGACGATATGTGACCTGAAACTGGAAGCGTGAGAAAAACAATGACCAGCGTGCTTGTCGGGCATTCATGCGTCTAGTGGTTCTCAGATACTCAAGGTTCTTGTGGTCCGTGAGAACCAAAAACGGGTGCCTGGCTCCCTCCAGCCAGTGTCTCCACTCCTCGAAAGCTAGACGCATCGCCAGCAGCTCTCTGTCCCCCACTCCATAATTTCGTTCCGCTGAGGATAATTTCCGCGAAAAAAAGGCAATAGGCCTTAGCAGGCTACCTTTTTTGAGCCGCTGTGACAGCACCGCCCCCACTCCCACGTTAGAAGCATCTACCTCTACGATGAAGGGCTTCGTGGGATCCGGCGGATGAAGGACAGACGCGGTGACGAAAGCCTGCTTCAGATCGTGGAAAGCGTTATCAGCCTCCTCCGTCCAGGCCAGACTTTTGAGTCCACCACGCAGCAAGTCCGTTAGCGGCTTCGCGACAGTGCTAAATCCCCGGATGAACCTCCTATAGAAGTTCGCGAAACCCAGGAATCGCTGCAGCTCGCGCCGTGTGTGAGGACGATTCCATCCGGTCACCGCCTCTACCTTGCTGGACTGCATGTGTACGGAACCGGGCTTGATGGTATAGCCCAGGAAGTTTAATTCCTGTAGGTGGAACTCGCACTTCTCCAGTTTGCAATACAGCTGATTGCGGAGGAGAGTGCGGAGGACGGCCCGTACATCATGCATATGTCGTTCTACGGAGGAAGAATAAATGAGGATGTCATCGATATAGGCGATAACACACTTATTCAGGTACTCACGTAAAACTTCATTAATGAACGCCTGGAAGATCGACGGAGCCGAAGCCAAGCCATACGGCAAGACCCGGTACTCATAGTGCCCGGAGCGGGTACTAAACGCCGTCCTCGGTAATCTACGCACGGCCTCAGACCACCGCCCTTCTTTTTCACAAAGAACACGCTGGCTGAGGCGGGCGAAGTAGAGGGGACAATATAGCCCTGCGCTAATGCCTCCTGGACATACTGCTGCATGGCTTTCTCTTCTTCGAGTGACAGAGGGTATACTCTTCCTCTCGGGAAACACTCCCTTCCTTTAATATTATTTTGCAGTCCCAGGGGCGGTGCGGGGGGCGCTGCATCGCTTTCGTGGGACTGAATACTTCGCCAGGTCCTGATATTGCTGGGGAATCTGAATGGCACTTGCCACGCTAGGACTCTCGATGGTGGTGGAAGTCAGCAATACGGGGCGTGACTCTGCGAACTTACGGTAGGTGCACTCCAGTGAGATATGTGTCCAGTGTGCCAATTAATGAGGGGGTGAAACTGCCTGAACCACGGGAGCCCTAGTGTTAGATCGTACTTTAACTCAGGAAGAACGCAAAAAACTTGTGAGGAGGAGTGCCCTTGAACAGTGAGAGTGAGGGGGGGGTGTGGTGGCGCACTACTCCGCCACCCACAGGCCTGCCGTCCAGCGCTCGCACTTTCCTTGGCCTTTCCAAGGTTTCCAGGGGCATCCGCATCCTCCTCGCCAGGTCCGCTGTCATCATGTTTCCTGAGGCTCCCGAGTCCACTAGGGCATAAACCCCAACACAATTCCCTCGGTAAGTAAGTGTCACTTTTATAGTCAGCAACTGAGCCATCTCGGATCTACTCACCCGAGCTCTTCCGCTGTCAGGTGCGGGGTGATCCGTCTCCGCTGGCTCAGCTGCTCCTATCTGCATCGGTTCTGGTGGCTTCCAGTTTCGTAGTCCTCTCGGGAGATCTTATGCGCGCGACTCTCGTCGCCCGTCCACCGGTAGTATTCCTCTCTTGTAGTAGCCGGTCGTAGGTTATTGCCATACGAACAACCGCGTTAAACGGCTCATTTTCTTGCCTGCACGCGAGTTCAGCGCGTAGCTGGGGCTTTAGAGCCGCTAAGAAGGCGTCCGTGAGCGCCGCGTCGTTCCACCCCGTCCCAGCGGCGACAGTGCGGAACTCGAGTGCGAATGCGGCCGCTGTTTGGTTCCCCTGCCGCATTGTCAGCAGGGTCTGTCCACACGCCCTTCCTTGGCGTGGGTGGTGAAACACTTCTTTTAATTCATTATGAAATGTTTCATAATTTGATAATAGCGGGGACTCACCCGCCAATAGCGCGGCTCCCCAGGCCAATGCCTTGCCGCTGAGCCGCGAGATAACAAAGATACTTTTGCCTGGTCCGTAAGGTGCTCTTGATATCTGAAGTATAAACTGCACTGGGCCAGGAATCCCTCGCACTTCTCGGGGTCTCCATCGTAAGCCTCTGGGGGAGCCAAGGGTAGCCTCACCCCCTCCACTCGTTGGACCGGGGTTTGACTAGCCTGCTGCGACAAAACTTGGACAGTCGTGGTCAGCGTACACATCAAATTCCGTAACTCACCCATCTCGTGGTGATGCTGCTCCAGTAGCAAGCCTTGAGCGTTTAGGACCTCTAACGCGGAAGGTACGCTGCCTCCTGCTGCTTCAGGCTGCGCATTCTGTGACGTATTTTGACAGACAGCAGGAGGCGAGGGTAGCGAGCTTCCATTAGCTTTATTATCCATACTCAAAATGGGAATAAACAAAAATAAAGGCGATCGTGCCCAATAACGTCTAGAACAGAAAATATAACAGAGTTCCCAGAGGCGTCGTTCAGGGGCAGCACTTCTGTATCCAGGAGAGGCGTAGCGAGATCTGTCCAAGGAAGGCC
The DNA here is from genome assembly GCA_020368025.1 of Brachyhypopomus occidentalis. NCBI lineage: Eukaryota > Metazoa > Chordata > Actinopteri > Gymnotiformes > Hypopomidae > Brachyhypopomus > Brachyhypopomus occidentalis. Next base: position 448,566 of record JAGXOD010001397.1, on the reverse strand, counting down.
AATGCGCAGCACTGAACGTACAGGACCTGCGGGCTTAAGAAGGCATCCCAAATACCGTGCACAGGTGTTTAGTATTCGGGAGAATGAGAAGGGGGGGAGTGACGTGCGAGGTGTGGGTGTGCGCCTATGCCAGGTGAGGGTGTGACGTGTACCAGGTGCTCTCGCGGGTGCCCTCTGGTGGCGAACCCGCCTTCTCACCGTGACAAAATCTCTAAATCTCTAAGTCTGTTCTTTAGTTTACACTTTAGCTACAAGGCTAATATGGTGGCTTGGGTTTGTGAAAAGCATGTATAAATTGAACTTGTAATGTACTGTGCTATTGGGATGTTTAAATATATGCAGATCCTGAAAGAAAGTGCAGATATTAAGAAATTCATTGAGGAAATTGAGTCAATTGCAAGTGACCCGAAAGAGAAGCATGTCTTCAATGTATCATCAGAGGCTGGTTTAGTTAACATAGCGGGAAGTCTTGGAGACCGGATTTTCACCATTGAGGGTAAAGTATGCATCTTGGATTATCAAATGTAATTGACCACTGGCATAAATACAAGTTAAGACCATACCAAATTAACATTTTAAAACTAACGTGCATGTTCAATGTCACTGAAAGCAGAGTTTTTTGGAGTTTGCTGTGTATTTTACTTTGTGGGATTGGGGCGTGGCTTCAAGGCACGGGGAAGGGTGAAGACTTCCAGATGGAGATGTCCCAGGTTGGCTTCAGTGTTCACCAAACCATGAAAGAGGTGTGTGCATATCACATAAAATTGTAGTTTTGAATGAATAATAGATACTAGATAGCAAATATGGTGCCATGTCTTCCCCAGGGTGTGGTGATACTGGGTGCTGCTGGGGCATACGGATGGACTGGCACAGTTGTCCACCACAGTGCTCAGGGATCAAAGATTTTGCCGAAACAAGTGTTTGAAAGTGTCCTGGAGGACAAAGGCCAGATGCACAGTGCCCTGCTGGGTGAGCTCACCTCTCTGGGCCATGCAGACATCCAGCTGATGTCTGGTTTGTTCCTTCTTTAGGAGAAGAAATGTGTGAACATTGGATGTGAAATATCAAATGTTAATGTAACTGGGTAGAAAACTATAGTCTTGAAAAAAATGGCACTGTGTTGGCATGGTTTTGAGTTTTTGTATATTTTGTAAATAACCACTTGTTGAGATTCTTTAATATGTCCACGTTCACTTTCTTTTTGTGTTGTCAGTGTGAAAATGCAACATTTCTAAAAGATCAAATTCACTTAAATTACATACACTTCTTCTTCTTCTTCTTTCGGCTGCTCCCTTTAGGGGTCGCCACAGTGGATCATCTGCCTCTTTCTTACCCTATCCCCTGCCTCCTCTACTGTTACACCAACCATCTCCATGTCCGCCTTCACTGTATCCATAAACCTTCTCTGAGGTCTTCCTCTTCTCCTTCTGAATGGCAGCTCTATCTCCAACATTCTTTGTTCAATATATTCACTATTCCTCCTCAACACATGTCCAAACCATCTCAGCCTGGCCTCTCTAGTTTTATCTCCAAACCACATGTTCTGCGAACATCATGGTCCATGGAACCTCCTGCCTGACCTCATCTGTCAACCTGTCCATCACCATTGCAAATAAGAAGGGGCTCAAAGCTGATGTAACCCTACCTTCACCTTGAAACCATTTGTCACTCCAACTGCACACCTCACCACTGTCTCACTATCCTCATACATGTCCTGTACCACCCTCACATACCTTTCAGCCACACCTGACTTCCTCATACAGTTCCTCTCTTGGCACCCTATCATATGCCTTCTTCATATCCACAAATTGCATCTGTGGTACTCTTTCTGGGCATGAAACCAAAGTGCTGCTTTGCCTTAGCCTTGCTTCAACAACTCTTTCCCATACCATCATGGTGTGTCTCATCAACTTTATACCTCTGTAGTTACTGCAGCTCTGCACATCACCCCTATTCTTAAAATGGGGACCAGTACACTGCTTCTCCACTCGTCAGGCATCCTCTCTCTCTCCAGGATTTTGTTAAACAACCTGGTCAAAAAGTCCACTGCCTTCTCTCCTAAACATCTCCATACCTCCACTGGTATGCCATCTGGACCAACTGCCTTTTCATTCTTCATCCTTTTTAAAGCTGCCCTCACTTCCCCTTTACTAATTTTCTGCACTTCCTGATCCACTATCTCTCCCCCTGTTGTCCTACACATGCACTGCACATTTAAAAAGGAGTAAGTGTAAGTGAAAAAAATTAGGTGCTTAGCCCCTAATTACATTTCAGCATTCAATTAACAAGTTATTATTCTCTTATTAGTATAGCAAGGGTATGAATGTCCATGTGAGCTCTAGACATTTTGCATGAGTGCAGGCCAAATGTCTGTACACTTAATAGATACTACTCAACCACCTGGTCTCGTAAATGAGAATCTCAAAGTGTCACTTTGTTTGTAATGCATCCTTTGCAGTGTCTGTGATTGTTAAGTATAATTTGTAGTGTTGCTTTCCTGTGCTGTGGCTTGTTCAGGATACACCGTGACCACACTGACCGATGGCTCCACTGAGTACTACGTGGGTGGTGCCCCTCGCTCCAACCATACTGGGCAGGTTGTGGTCTATACTCTCAACAACCAATGGCAGGCCAAAATTGTAGACTCCCAGAGAGGAGAGCAGGTACTGTGTCTCCTGCCAGAGCTTGCTCTGGTTATGCTGGAATACATTACTTTTGTCCAAAAATATTCACATTATTAATAATTGTAAGCCCCCAAGCCAATACAAAACAGGGAGAGTTGGATGTGTAGCAAGGATTTCCTTCCTGGCCAGAGTATGTGCTTACTGTTAATGGAGCTGAACAGCTAAGAACAGAATTGTCAGGAAGTTTTTTCAGCTTTTCTCTCCTGTAACGAATCAAGGTTCGGAACAGAACGCCACAGAGATCTTTGCACATGTAACGTGTATTGTGAAATCAAGCTACTTCGGTAGCATGACGACAAAATGTAATTAACACGTAGAACACTCACGGACATTCCAAACAAAGATGCGCACAGGACACTGCGTAAACGCACATTAAATAGACGAACAACACTCTCCCCTTGTGATGACAAGACAAGCCACAGGTGAGACTGATGAACACACCCACACCGACACACACCCACGGAACTACACATATGGACTTAGACAACATAAACACACGCCCAAAGGGAGGGGTCCGGGAGCGTCACCGTGACATCTCCCAATTGGCCCCAATTTGTTCCCTTACTCTTTAAAGGTGCTGTCTTTCATATTATGTAGGCAAGGGAAGGCAAGGCCACTTTATTTATATAGCACCTTTCATACACACTGGAAATTCTCAAAGTGCTTCACACTAGAAAAAAAGAATCTTATTACGACTAGGGGTGGGAGATATATCGAATATACTCGATGTATCGATGTATGTTGTCTTTGAGATATAAAATATTATTATATCGCGAACATCGAGTATAAATTTGCTTCTATCTGCCAGCGTGAGAGTTGCTTTGGTGTTTAGTCCATCTCCCTCTCAGTTCACCTACATTGGTCCCGCCCACCCGCGCTGCTGGGGTGTGCGTGTGTGTGTACAGAGGATGCGGAAAAGAGCACAGTGAGGTACAGAGAGAGCTATTGTCAAAGAGAGTTAGCATTAAGCGCTAAGAAACGAGACACAGGCGGACGAATTGGTTCAGAAGAATAATAGCACCCCTCCCTTTGGGCGTGTGTTTGTGTCGTCTAAGTCCTTATGTGTAGTTCCGTGGGTGTGTCGGTGTGGGTGTGTTCCTCAGTCGCACCTGTGGCTCGTCTCGTCATCACAAGGGGATAGTGTTGTTTGTCTACTTAATGTGTGCTCGCGCAGTGTCCTGTGCTCGTCTTTGTTTGAGTCGTCGTGCATGTTACGTGTCGTAAGCGTTATACGCCAATCTATATCAAGCCCACAAATAAAGTCTGTTACACGAAGCTCGACTCCGCATCCTCGTCCGCTCGCCCCGCGTTACAAATCGATCATTTATGGAGTGTTTTAGAGGAGATTTCAAAATATCGCGATATATGTCGTGTATCGCGATATAGCCTAAAAACCTTGCAAAATTATTTTTAGGCCATATCGCCCAGCCCTAATTACGACTCAAGATCTTTCACCTTGGGAAAGTCATTGCCCACACAATATAATACATAAAAATTTAAAACTTTTTAAAGGAATGAAAAGAGAAATTAAAATTAATTAAATAATGAATTTAAAGAAACCAAATAGAATAAGATTAAGATAAAAAGAATTAAGAATTAAAGATGATAATAATAAGTAAAAGATCAATAAAATTAGAAGCTGAGAGAAAATAAAATAAGAAAATAAGAATGAGTAAAATATAAATAAAATAGGCTACATTTACGGTACCTACACTAACCAAAAGCCAGTCCAAATAAGTAAGTTTTTATCTTGGATTTAAAAACATCTAACATTGGATGTAACGCCGGGAGCGACGGTGGATATAATGGCAGACACAAACGCTGAGGAGAGCGAGATTTATTAAAGGGCAAGCCAAACTCAGGGTCGAACAGACAGGCATGTGTAGGTACCATGCCTCCACAGACCAAAGGGGGGCGCTCTCCTCAAGTCAGAACGGACTTGGAACTACGTCACCAGACGAACCCCTTTAAAAGGGGGAATCCCCCTTTGTCCGGTCTCTCTACCTGGCTGCAACCCAGTAGTTACCTAGAGACGAAGAGCGCATGCACACCTTCGAGAACAAAGCCATATTAGTTCTGCACTCGGGACCCGTGCAATAAACGACCGTCGTAAGGATAAATTAGTTCACTAGTTTATTTCTTTTGGCGGAGTTTGTCGATACCTAACCGCTTATGCTAGCCAGCTGGATCCAAGAACTGTTTTAACATTCGAGCGACGGCCGGTCCTCCGCGAATTCCATTTAAAAGTCGACTGAAAATCCTCACCGTGAAAACCCCTCCACTAAACGTCGAGGGACCGCCGATTGACCGGCTACCAGAACTTTTCCCCGGACGAATCAACACGATCCAGCGGAACTTTCCTTCACTAAAGCGCACGAAGGAGTCCTCCTCAAGAGGCTACCTGGCCTACTGTGCGGGCCGCGGACGGACAACACCAAGTAAGACTGTGCATCTGGGCAGACTCGATGTAAAACTGTACGCCTGTCGAACATGAACGTTTATGTCTGTGCTTATGCTTGCGTTTAATGTATTAATTTCATATACGTTGTACTAAGCCAGTTGGACTGGGTACTAGCTAGATAAAATCCCAGATAAAGTATGCTTAATTGTACGGCTTCGCCATACTATAGTTACGCGTGGGTCGGGCTATATTCTCATTGGAGTTGCCTAGTGACCAGCAATACCGTGTCGCCATAGAGTTAGTTTGGTTTTCGCACCAGTGAATTTCCCTTCGCCTGTAAAACTCCCCCCCTCCCCCTGTAAACCCCCCTCCATCTATTGTCTTAGTTTCTCGTGTCTGTGGCTATAGAGGAGAGCTTAGTTGGTTTTCGCGCCGCTGAGTTCTCTTTGTCTGAAAGACCTCCCCCCCACACGCACGTGCACCCGCACGTACCTGAATCCACACACGCACTCTCTCACACACACACTAGACGATTCCCAGTCCCTTGTTTGTTATACTGTTTATTATTGAGTGTGTTTAATAAATGTCTTGTGTGTTAAACGCTGTTGTCTGAGTTGTTGTCTCTCCGTTATAACCTAAAGCCAGAACTATTATTCGAACTAAAAACCTTCAGATTTATAAAGACCAGACTTTAGTTAGATCAAGTTTATATTAAATTAAGTAAAGTTAATGCTAAGCTTCTGCCATTTCGTAGGTAATTTTGAGACTGATTACTTAATAAATTTGGCCCGCACCTACACGTGGATCAGGTCCGTGAGGGAATCAGAACAGGAAACATAACCAATACGTAAAGACATACTTGAACAAGAACAAACAAGCAGAAAACCGAAATACAGGAGAACAGGGCTGAGCAAAACACAATACTACGCGATACAATACACTTGCAATCAGATACGAAATAACCAGCGACATACCAGGCCAAGCTGAGGGAATAAACAGACCATAACTAACAAGAGACACCTGACTACATTAACCAGGGGAAGGGTTATAAAATACAAGGCGGGACTAAGAACACACATGGCTAGCAAAACAAAACAGGCATGACTGACAGGTGGAGGAGGGTCATATCGTGACATTGGAGCTCTTCTGGTGTCTTCCAACAGCTGGTTCCATTTAGAAAACAGCATAATAGCTAAATGCTGCCTCTCCATGCTTAGTTCTTACCTTTTGGCAGGACAGCCCAGACTCTTTTATGATCTGTCCAAGTGGAAGTATGTATAAATTAAATAGGAGTGGCCCAAGAATTGTACCTTGTGGAACACCAAAGTCCACAAGGTACACTCTTTCAGAAATCTTATTTTCAATTTCAACAAAATAATTCCTGACTTGCAGGTAAGAACTGAAACATTTTAGTACTGTTCCTGAGACCAACCCATTTCTCTAGACTATCAATAAGAATGTTATGATCTCCAGTAAGGTCAAGCAGTACTAGATCAGACAGCTTCCCTGAATCAGTGTTGAGACCAATGTCATTAATTACCTTAATTAGAGCAGTTTCACTACTGTGAGCAAGTCGAAAACCTGACTGAAATTTGTCTAGACAGCCACTTGCAGATGTAACGGTTGGTCAGGGACAGCAGGAGACGGGGGTTGCGGAGCAAAGGATTTATTATCCATTATCAAACACGAGAGAGACTCAGGCCATAAGGCAAACTCAGAGAAATGCAGAAGGTATGGAGGATTTCGAATGGCAGTTCACCACAAGGGAGAAGTCTTCAAAGGCAAAGGCGATCCAGTGCATCAGCTCAGCTCAGGCGTGCGAATGTGCAGCACCGGATGACAGAACCTGCGGGCTTAAGTGCTACACAGATAATGAGTGACCGGTGCTAATACTGTGGTGATTGCGAGTGAGGGAGTGGTGTGTTAGGGGGCGTGTGAGTGGCGTTGCCCTGGTAACGCGTCCTTCTCTGCGCCCTCTGGTGGCCTCCTCTCCGAGCCACCGTGACAGCAGATAGAAAATCAGATTGAAGATGATTTTCACAATAAATGGTAGATTTGAGATGGGCCTGTAATTACTTAACACAGTTACCTCCAATTTTTTCTTTTTTACCAGAGGCTTCACCACTGGCGTTTTCAGTGCATCAGGAAAATCACCTGATAAGAGTGAATTTTTTACTATCTGAAGTATGTCACCTGCTATTGAGTGAAAAACGTTAGTAGGTAGAGGGTCGAGGCTGCATGTAGATGATTTAAGGTCCCTCACTGTCTCAATTAAGAGTTCATTGTTAACAGCACTAAATTGTGGCATTTCCATGATCATTTTTCATGATGATGGACAAATCACAGCCTGATTTGTGAGCAGAGACAGAACATGTGTGTGTGTGGTCATTTGTTAATTTGTCAACCTTGTCAATTTGAGAAGAGTAATTTGTTATTGTTAATGTTATTGTTGATAATTTTGGAGTAAAAGGTTTGTCTTGCTTTACATATGATTATATTGTAAGCATGCAGCATATCTTTGTATATTTCTGTGTGAATCCAAAGTTTTGTTTTATGCCATCTGCATTGAGCCTTCCTGCATTCTCTCTTTTGGGTTTGAACTGCAGTAGCATTTCTAAATGCTCTAAATGGTGCTCTCTGTTTACCTGAAATAGTTTTAGCTTTGAGTGGAGCAATTTCATCCATAACACAATTTTTGAGTTGAAATTGTTCAGTAAATTATCAACAGATACAGATGATTAATATGGTGCCATGCTCATTTTGCTTGTGAAAAGTGTAGGTATTCTGTCATTGATAAACCTCTTCTTAGAATGTAGCATAAGAAGATGGATTGTAGCATGAAATACTGTACAGTCAGTTCTTTTTATTATTAAGTAACATCTGGATTGTTTTTCTGTGTATTTTCTGTTGCATTTTGGGATGGAATGCACGTTTCTTTGGACTGGGGGACAGATCGGCTCATATTTTGGCAGTGTGATTTGTCCTTTGGATGTGAATCATGATGGTGTTACGGATCTTTTGCTGGTTGCTGCGCCCATGTACATGAGTGACCAGAAAAAAGAGGTTGGCAAAGTATACGTCTTCTCCATCACCAAGGTAAATTGTGTATTGACAAAACTACAGCTTTGACTTGAAAATCTCAACATGTACAGCTTCAATAATTATAGCTGTATAATTATATATACAATAACAATGTACTGTATGTAATCTAGGTGTAATGTAATGGGGGTGAGGCAGAAAGCCTAGACGACATGTAGTTGTTTTGTGACTACGTATTACAGAAAGAATACAACAAACACAAAGATGAAATGTCATTCAGATTAAACCTTTCTATCTTCCTCCTTTGTTCTGTCATTACCACATACCAATGCACAAGGCGAATAACAGGTGTGCTACTGCTAACAAAAGTAGATATATCTTAAACACTACAGTAGTGAAATATAAACATATCCATTTAATTAGCAAAATAGTGCATTAGCACTAAAAACACACTTAAATACACAGATAAAAACAAGACGGGTGCAACACATAACGTTAAGGAGACAAGGAACAGGTGACACGAATTAACACAGACACACACCGAAACACACATGGACGTACATGATCGCTTATCGCTCTGGATAAGAGCGTCTGCTAAATGCCGTAAATGTAAATGTACATATATGGACATGGGGGAAGCAACGAAATAAGGCCAATTCAGTTGTGAGTGATCCTATCTTTAAATAGATGGAACTTTAAAGGAAGCTAATATTTTTCTGAAATTTTAATTTGCAGGGCATCTTGAATAGTCACTCGTCTCTGGAGGGTCCCTCTCCATTGGTGCATGCTCGTTTTGGGATGGCCATCTCTGCTGTTCCTGACCTCAACTTGGATGGCTTTAATGATGTGGTTGTTGGAGCTCCACTGGAAGGAAATAACCAAGGAGCCATTTACATCTATAATGGAGACAGGAAGACCATCAGAAAACAGAGCTCACAGGTAGAGCAAACACTGATAATGAATTTAGATGGACTCAATGGCATGAGACTTTATTTCTGCTTTTATTTTCCCAAATTTCAGAAAATTCTTGGCACTAAACTGGACCCATTATTGAAGTTCTTTGGGCGTTCTTTAGATGGTAGTGGAGACATTAATGGAGACTCCATCCCGGATGTGTCCGTGGGGAGTTATGGAAAGGTCCTGCAGCTCTGGTGAGAGTTTCCCCTCTGCAGTATATCTTTCCCATAATCTTTCCCATAGTTAAGATTAACTGTTCCTATTGACATTACAGTTGATTTTGTGTTTTTGTATTCAACTGTAATGTCAAGAAAAATGACTTGTCTTTCAGAAAAATATAAATGTATGTTTTTTCTTGTGTACACAACAGGTCACATGTTTGTAAACATCAACTTAGCTTTGTTATTGTTGCTAGCTGTGCCTAAAATTGTTTCACCATAGTATTATACTTTTTTGTAATAGATTGTGTGTACAACTGTATGTGTATAACTAACCAGTAAAAAAAAATAAGCAAGTGTATACTTTTAACTATTGATAATTCAGTTAGTCTCTGAATACGACATTGGCAAGTTATTAGTGGCTGTTCTTAAGGTGTCTTCAGTGAGGATTCTCGGGTTTTCTAGAGCTGTTTTTATGTGGCCTCAGGTCCAAGGGAATTGCAGTTGTAACGGCCAAGGTAACATTCGGCCCAGACAAAATCAGCATTCTGAGTAAGACCTGCAACTTTGGTGGGAGAATGGTGTCCTGCTTTACCACTAGTGTCTGTTTCAAAGCAGCATTCAGACCTGCAGTCCCACTCAGCCCAGCAGGTACTGCCTCACTTTGAAAATTGAAAACATGTCCAGATTGTTACTACTAAATAAATTCCTCTACTTTAGATGCATTTAGATACATTTTATAACTTTTGGAAAATGGAACAAGTAAACTTTTTTTATTTCTACATATTTTAATGAATATTTTCTAGATATTTTAATGCCAAGTCAAATTCCTACTCTATTAAAGCATTTATTTATTTATTATTTAAAATACCTGCTTTTGGGGAAATGTTTATTCAAAAATTACCTTACACATACTGAATATGTATTATACATCAACCTGTATGTTTTTAAAATTAGGCATCAAATACAACCTGACACTGGACACTGACCTACAGTCATCTCGAGTCAGTTCCAGGGGTCATTTCAGTAACCTAGAGAGAGTCGTCCAGCGGAACGTCAGTGTGACCACATCAGAAGTCTGTGAGGACCATAAGGTCTATGTCCAAGAGTCTCCTGACCTCGTCAACTCCATAGCTGTGCGTGTCGATGTCAGGCTCCAGAACCCAGACCTATCCAGTCACGTATTGGACATTTTAAGTCCCACTGCATGGGAGTTTTTTGTGAGTGTTACTTTCTGACTTAGTGAGAGTCAAGGTTTTGTTATTTGGGGCAGTTATTTTACTGAAAGTTATCTTCATTTCAGATTCCATTTTCTAAGGATTGCGGTCTTGATGAACTATGCTACTGTGACTTGGTTTTGACTGCACAGAGCCCGCCTCAGTATGTATAATAAAAACTTCTTATTACAATATGTACCAGATTTAAAATGTGTAAATGAAGCTTGTGTTGCCATGTATGTAAATACTGGGAAAGAGCAGAAAGAGTAACCGAATAGATTTACTTTTGAAGGTTTTAGTTATAATATTTAACTACCCTACCTGCTTGCCTACAACCAAGGACGGAAATAGGTGCAGAAGGACTGACGTGCATAAAACTTAATAAAATATCTGACTCCAAATTATAGATTATAGAATCTAAAAGAACTCACTTCTCAAATAGCTCAGTGCAGGTTATAGAATATACCTAAACAACTTTATAGAGTTCCTTGCTATAAACAATAGCCTGCTTTGTCAGAGGTTTGTCATAAACATGCACAGCAGATGGGGTACTTTAGAGGGAATTGGTGTTGGCATTGACTTACCTTTATCAGACCTGCCAAGAGTGTGCCATAGTCCAGTCTCGGTTTCTACTACTGTATTTCTACAAATCACTTCTAGTGTCCAAGGCAAATGGTGAGGTCACTTTATTGAGAAAGAGAGTGAAAAGAGTGTATTCATCTAAAGTGAAACAAATGACATGATCCTAATGCTTATTAACAAAAGCCTCTCCTCCATTACTACATACAGTGTATAAACAGGGGTTGGACAATGAAACTGAAACACCTGTCATTTTAGTGTGGGAGGTTTCATGGCTAAATTGGACCAGCCTGGTGGTAAATCTTCATTTATTGCACATTGCACTAGTAAGAGCAGAGTGTGAAGGTTCAATTAGCAGGGTAAGAGCACAGATCTGCTCAAAATATTGCAATGCACAAAACATTATGGGTGACATACCAGAGTTCAAAAGAGGACAAATTGTTGATGCACATCTTGCTGGCGCATCTGTGACCAAGATAGCAAGTCTTTGTGATGTATCAAAAAGCATAAAACCAAATCACGGCAGAATTAAATGTGCACCTCAACTCTCCTGTTTCCACTAAAACTGTTCGTTGGGAACTCCACAGGGTCAATATACATGGCCAGGCTGCTATAGCCAAACCTTTGGTCACTCGTGCCAATGCCAAGCGTCGGTTTCAATGGTGCAAGGAGCACAAATCTTGGGCTGTGGACAATGTGAACAATGTATTGTTCTCTGATGAGTCTACCTTTCCTGTTTTCCCCACATCCGGGAGAGTTACAGTGTGGAGAAGCCCCAAAAGAAGCATACCACCCAGACTGCAGCATGCCCAGAGGGAAGCATGGGGGTGGATCAGTGATGGTTTGTGCTGCCATATCAGAGCATTCCCTTGGCCCAATTCCCTTGGCTAGATGGGCGCGTCACTGCCAAGGACTACCATTCTGGAGGACCATGTGCATCCAATGGTTCAAACATTGTATCCTGAAGGCGGTACCGTGTATCAGGATGACAATGCACCAATACACACAGCAAGACTGGTGAAAGATTGGTTTGATGAACATGAAAGTGAAGTTGAACATCTTCCATGGCCTGCACAGTCACCAGATCTAAATATTATTGAGCCACTTTGGGGTGTTTTGGAGGAGCAAGTCAGGAAATGTTTTCCTCCACCAGCATCACGTAGTGACCTGGCCACTATCCTGCAAGAAGAATGGCCCTGTATATATATATAATACACACTGAATGGCCACTTTATTAGATACACGTACCCTTTCACTGTTGGAACTTCCCTGTATAGAGAAAAGACACCTGTAATGTATAGCCCACCCCGCTGTCCAAAACGGTCTTCCATGTTACTTTCCCTTCCATGTGCGTTTTATTAATTTTTGGTTTCCATACCTCTGTTTAGCCCCCTCCCTCATAGCCATTGATTGATGAGTCTCGTGTATTTCCTCGTCAGGCTTAGTATTTATCCCTTGCTTCCTTCAATTTCTTGTCCGTCTTTGTGTTTTCCCATGCTTGTTTATGCTTACAAGCATAAACAGTCTCGTCTGCCACTTTGCCTTCGTTTCTTACTCTCTCGTTCACTTGTGTTTGCCCTGAGTGATGTGAGTTACTTCGAACAAAGCAAGGTCTTTTATTGGCAGACCAGCTTGGACCAGGGTTTCAAAAACAGCCAACCTGTTGGGCTTTCTCATGCAACAGTGTTGAGAGTAAATAGAGAATGGTGTGATCAAGGGAAAATATGCAGCAAAAGGGGCATTCCTCTGGATGTAAACAACTCGGTGATGAAAGGGGTCAGAGAATGTCAAGAATCATACAGATGAAGAGGTGGAGCACAATGAAGCAAAGTGGAGCCAAAGTGGAACCAAATACAATGCCGGAGTTCCCACTGATGTGTCTGAACACACAACACCTTCCTTAGCATGGACGGCTATAACAGCGAAGAACCAGTCAGAGTGCCATTGCTGTCTAAGGGGAACAGCAAGGCAAGAGTCCAGTGGGCAGAAAAGAGTACAAAAATTTAATCACTGAGTAGTGGAGAAACATCACCTGGTCAGATTCTGTCTGTTGCACCATGCTAAGATGAACAGTCAGAATTGGGCAGGGTGAATCAATGATCCCTTCCTGTTAAGATGTCACCAGTTCATGCTGGTGGAGCTTGAGTACTTACTGGATTGTGGAATGTTTTCCTGCATAACCGGAGTCCTCTGAGGCCTGTGGATGGATGTTTGGACATTATGGTTTAACTATGTAGTTCATCCCTTCACAGCAACTGTTTACTATTTAGCAGGATAGCACCATGCCACAAGGATCATATAGTCATGGACTGGTTCCAAGAATATGAGTTGAGATCAGCTCTGAGACCAAGTAGAATTGGCTCCATCTAAATTGCAGCTGCTGTGAGAATTTGTGCTGTCCTCAAGGTTCCACATGGGTTCCGGCATGATTTCATCACTGGTAATCTGTGTCATAGTGAACTGCTATGATTCTGAAGGCCGAAGGAGGCCCAGTGCATTAGTACATGGATGTATTAATAAACTACTTGGGTGTATTAATGTGTGTGTGTGTGTGTGTGTGTGTGTATATATTGTTTACTGTACAATTTTTATCTTTTTGAAGCTCCGAATCCATTGAGGTGGTCTATGGAAAACGGCTGTCTTTCACTGTGACAGTGATGAACAGGATGGAGAATGCCTACAACACAAGAGTCTCCGCTCTTTACTCCAGCAACCTTTTCTACACCTCTATTATACCACCTGTATGTGTGACACACTCAAATCCTCAAATTTACTTTGCACTAAAAAGACTACTCTAACCAAGTACTGCCATTACAGTTTCACATTGACCTGTAACAGCCTCTCTGTTCTTGTACCATGTCTGTATTGTGACATGTCTCATATCAGTTCTCTGTTCTCAGAGTGATGGCACAGAGGTGAAATGCTCCTCTGCCAAAGACGCTGACATTCTGACATGCCAAGTGGGTTATCCTGCTCTCAGGAAATACCAATCGGTGAGGCTGAGCATAATGGACTCTTGGATATATGTATGAAAATGACTTTTGAGTATATGTATGAAAATGAGTATTGCAATCATTATTGTAGCAGTAGCAGCAGTAGTTTTTTAAGCCATACAGTTGTATCACTCCCACTGTATCTTTGCCCATTTCAGGTTACATTTGAGATACATTTTCAGTTTAATTTGGGTCATCTAGAAAATAAGGTCTCTGTGGTCTTTGAAGCCCAAAGGTAGGAGGTCTCCACACCATGAACGTCTGTATGATGATTTCTTGTGTACATTGTATCGATGATCAGTAGTCCTTGCACTCAGTACTTTTCTTTGCAGTGACAGCACCGAGGAAACTCCAGGAGATAACAAGGAGACAGTGAGTATTCCTGTCCAGTACAGCGCAGGGATCATTCTCAGCAGGTAATGCTCCAATCCCTCCACAGACCACTGGAGTAGGGCTGCAAAGTCTCTGTTATGCTAACTTAACAATGTGGTTAAGTAATGGAATGGCAATTTCAGAGAAGCCAAGTGCTAAATAATATGCAAAATATTCTCCAAAATATATTTCTGTGAGGGTCATTTTTTTGGAGAAACAAATTCTAATGTACACTTGAGCCAACACAACTTTTCATTGCGTGTATTTTGTTCAACAGAGATGCAAACATGAATGTTTATTTGCTTGAAAAAGTAGAAGATGTTCCAACCAAGATGAAGGCATACAGTGATATAGGTCCAGAATTTACATTCAGTCTCAAGGTCAGTGGTTCTTTAGAGGGGATTAAAATCTTGATGCAATCTTGATGGAATTAAAAGAGATAAGGGTGGTGCAGTACCAATGTTCCATGACATATCCTTCAGGCTCTTGTTCTGCGATTCCTGTCTTGGAGATCCAGAATGCCATACAGTACTATGCCATACAGAACCAGAATGCAGTACAGTGCTTTGTTTCCTTAATATTACACCTGCTGAAGGTCTTCATTAGCTGAACTGAATCAATGGACAAATAGTGTATGCTGTAATGTGAAACAAACTCTATGTGGTGTTTCTGCAGGTGTCTGGAGGAAACTTCCCAATCAAACTGGCCTACCTTTATGTGGAATTTCCCATCAGGTCAAAAGCAGGGAATCCTCTGATATACGTCACCTCTGTCACCACTGCACCTGTAAGACCTCGGGTTTAATGCCACAACATAAAATGAGGATGCATTTGGAGATAAAGAATGTAATTTATGAAACTCTGATTCTATTTCTGAATTGATAGTGTTTAATTGACTTTGGTGCTCTCATTCTCATCTAACAGACAGCTGAGGTTCAGTGTGACACCAGCTCTCTGATCG
This sequence comes from Brachyhypopomus occidentalis, assembly GCA_020368025.1. Classification (NCBI taxonomy): domain Eukaryota; kingdom Metazoa; phylum Chordata; class Actinopteri; order Gymnotiformes; family Hypopomidae; genus Brachyhypopomus; species Brachyhypopomus occidentalis. Next base: position 433,206 of record JAGXOD010001397.1, on the reverse strand, counting down.
ACCCCTTTAAGATCAGAGACAATGAATATACAGCCAGCTTCACCATGGAAAGTTTCAGAGGAATTCAAGAACTGGTCAGTGTGTGTGTGTGAGAGAGTGTGTCAAAGTCAAATTTATTTATATACCACTTTTTATAACACACGTTGTCACAAAGCAGCTTTACAAGTGCAAAGCAGCTTTTACAAGTGCACAAAGCAGCTTTACAAGTGCATTTATTTATATACCACTTTTTACAACACATGTTGTCACAAACTTCAATTCAATTTTATTTATATAGCGCTTTTTACAACACATGTCACAAAGCAGCTTTACAAATTGCGTGGGTCCAGATCCCTAATGAGCAAGCCAAAGGCGACAATGGCAAGGAAAAACTCCCTAAGATGGCAGGAATTTAGGAAGAAACCTTGGGAGGACCAAGACTCAAAAGGGAACCCATCCTCCATTGGGCGGCCCGCTAGCAATGTCCACATTCACAGTTCATGTATAGTCCAGATATAATCCTGTAGTTATGATTCTACTCCCAGGCCGAGTAGTCACAGTCCCTTCAGAGTAGATGAGCCTCAGGTAGGAGTTGGCATCAGCGCGTCCTCTTGCGATAATGGCACATCCAACCACAGCATCGGCACATCCACTGGCAAGCCAGACCATCTCCTAGATGCTTGTATGGGGTGGGTAACGGGAAGGCTCGTCTTTCCTTGTCCCGGTATTTCTCGGGCAGCCATTGGGAAGAAGAGGGACAATTAGTTCTATATGGAATATGTTAGACAAAGTAAATGTAAACATTTCTGGAGTGTGGCAGCGACTCCGGCAATTAAATTATTACAGCCTAGCTAAAGGGCAGAACCAGAAGGTAACACAGACTTGGGAGCATCCTGAGACACTGGCATCCATCCACTACACCGTTGACAAACTTGAGTGACCGCGTGCAGTGATAGGATGACAGCACCAGCGCCCCAGTTTGCCATAAAAACCCATGAACCCCTGGATCTGTTACCTTATCTAAAGGGGCACATTAATTACCAAATGCTAGATCAAACAAGTAAGTTTTCAACCTAGACTTGAAGATTGAGACTGTGCCAGAGTCCCGGACACATTCTGGAAGACTATTCCATAGTTGGGGGGCCTTATAAGAAAAGGCTCTTCCCCTGCTGTTACCTTATTAATTGATGGAACTAATAAGAGGCCAGCACCTTGGGATCGTAGTGGTCGCAGGGGTTCATAATAAAAGATAAGCTCTTGGAGGTAGTCAGGAGCAAGTCCATGCAGTGCTTTATAAGTCAATAGAATCATTTTAAAATCAATACGGAATTTTACTGGGAGCCAGTGCAGGGCCGATAAAACTGGGCTGATATGTTCAAATGTCCTAGTTCTAGTTAGAACTCTGGCTGCGGCATTTTGAACTACTTGAAGTTTATTTATATTCCTATTTGAATATCCTGACAGTAACGAAGTTACAATAATCTAATCTGGAGCTAACAAAGGCGTGTACTAGTTTTTCTGCATCATGCTGGGATAATGCATTTCTTAACTTGGCAATGTTACGGAGATGTAGAAAAGCTATCCTGGTAGTATTATCTATGTATTTATCAAATGATAGGTCAGAGTCGAATAAGACGCAGAGATTTTTGGCTACCGAGCCAGGAGTAATGGGGTAATCTGCAAGATTTAACATTAGATCTGGTATTTTCTGTCTTGTGGCCTTTGGGCCCAGAAGGAGAACCTCCGTTTGTCACCATTAAGGTGGAGGAAGTTTAGCGACATCCAACATTTAATATCACTTACGCAGGCCTCAATTTTTCCTAATCTGGATTTGTCATCAGGTTTGGCTGATATATAAAGTTGGGTGTCATCTGCATAGCAGTGAAAGTTGACACCATGTTTATTTATAACTATTCCTAATGGTAACATATATAATGTAAATAATAGTGGTCCTAGGATGGAGCCTTGCGGGACTCCATATTTCACTTCTGTGTGTTTGGAGGGAATATTATCGAGCTCTACAAACTGATAGCGATTGGTTAGGTAAGAATTAAACCATGACAGGGCTGTACCCGAGATTCCAACCCAGTTTTCTAACCTTTCTAGCAGGATCTTGTGATCTATTGTGTCGAAGGCTGCACTAAGATCGAGAAGCACTAATAGAGATACATAACCTTGATCAGAGGCAAGAAGATGATCATTTGTTACTTTAACTAGTGCTGTTTCAGTGCTGTGGTGGGGCCTAAATCCAGATTGGAATTTTTCAAATATGTGGTTCCTGTGCAGATATAAGCTTAACTGTTTGGCCACAGCTTTTTCTATGATCTTGGATATAAATGATAGGTTCTAGATGGGTCTGTAGCTAGATAGTACATTAGGATCAAGATTTGGTTTCTTGATCAGGGGTTTAATGACTGCTAGTTTACAGGATCTGGGCATGTGACCCATTGTGATGGATGAGTTAACTATATTTAAAAGAGGTTCGATTACAACTGGTAAAACCTCTTTGAGTAATTTAGAGGGAATCGAGTCTAATGTGCAAGTAGTAGAATTTAACGATGAAATTATTATCTCCAATTCTAGTTGTGGGAGTGGATGAAAAGCTTCAAGCTTTTCTTCTAATGCTAGATTTTGTTCAATATCAGCCAATCAAGATGACAAACCAGATGAATTACCTATAAAAGGATTTATATTTAGTCTAATGTTCTCTATTTTATTATCAAAGAAATCCATAAATACATCACTAGTTAGGTTCCCTGGAATCTGATGTTCAGCGCTGGTTTGATTTTTTGTAAGTTTAGAAATAGTACTGAAAAGAAATCTAGGCTTATTTTTATTTTTTTCGATCAGTGAGGCTAGGTATGTTGACCGTGCTTTAGTAAGTGCCCCTTTGTATTCAATAAGGCTATCCTTCCAGGCACAGTGTAATACTTCCAGCTTAGTAGAGCGCCAGTTCCGCTCTAATTTACGTGCTATTTGTTTTAAATTACGAGTTTGGTCGGTGTACCACGGGGCGAGCTTTTTAAGTCTGACCTTTTTATGTTTGAATGGAGCTACTATATCTAGAGCTGATCTACAAGTATTCTCTAAGCAGTCGGTTAAACTGTCTAACTCCTCTGGATCTGTTGGCGAGTCGGCTAAAGTCGATAAATCTGGGAGGGTTTCAGTAAACTGTGTGGCGGTTGACGAATTTATCGAGCGTTTTAAACAATTCCGAGAAGACTGGCGGGTATTTAGGTTAAGATGTAGCTCGAATGAGATTAGATAGTGATCGGAGATTGCTGTGGTTTGCGGAAATGTATTTATATTAGCTACGTCGGTACCCAGCGTCAAAATCAAATCTAAAGTATGATTGTGATAATGAGTAGGTCCCGTGACATTTTGAATAATACCGACAGAGTTCAATATCGAACTAAATGCCCTTTTCAGCGGATCCTCTGCCTTCTCAAAGTGTATGTTAAAGTCTCCTACCATTATTATTTTGTCACTACATACTGCTAAATTTGCTGCAAAATTACTGAAATCGTTTTTATAAAATGAGAGAGAAAGTGAGAGAGCGTCATTGTTTGTAGCCGGATTAGTTATATTAATAGATAGCATCTCAAAAGAATTGGAGAGATCATAGTGTTTCTGGTGGACTTCTAAAGAATTTCTGTAGATTATGCATATTCCTCCTCCTCTGCCTAACAATCTTGGTCTATGAATATAACTGTATCCCACAGGTGTGGCCTCATTTAAAGTTAAATATTCGCCAGATCGAATCCAGGTTTCTGTGAGACATGAAACATAAATTTTCTGGTCGTTTATAATCTCGTTCACAATAGCTGCTTTAGAATTGAGCGACCGAATATTGAGTAATCCGATTTTCAGATCGGTTATATTGCTACTAATAATCGGATGCGAGGTTTGAATAGTAGTTAAAAACTTTGGACGGACCATTTTAATTTTCCTATGATTGAATTTAACGCGGGGCACAGACACAGTCTCAATCCTATAGGAACTTGGTGACGCCTTTTGGCAGCGTGCAGACAGTTGGGTAAGCCGTTGGGTTTGTCTGCGGCCTGGTCGGGACTCTGGATTGTCAGCAGCTCCTAATACTACTCTGCAGACTAATTAACAGGCTATGGGCTATGCTGCAGGAAAGCAGGGCGGCGCCATCCCGAGTGGGGTGGACACCATCCCTGCCTAAAAAGACCAGGCTTGCCCTCGAATATTCTATAGTTATCAATATAGCCCACATGATTTTCGTTACACCACTCAGACATCCAACGGTTTAACGCCGTGAGCCTGCTGTATTGCTCATCGCCGCGCCGCATTGGGATGGGACCAGAGCAAATTACTGCATCGGACATCGTCTGGGCCAGTTTAACCACCTCTTTAATATTAGCTTTAGTTACTTCGGACTGCCGCAGACGTATATCGTTGGCCCCTACATGTATAACTATCCTGGAAAATCTCGTTTTAGCTAATCCGGTGCTCTGGCTCCCGATAAACAACTGACTGTAACCGCTGGAGCCCCTAAAGGATTAGCTACTTTCACGTGCCGAACGATAGAATCGCCTATGACCAGAGTTCGTTCCTCAGTGGGTGTTTCACTGAGCGGGGCAAACCTGTTGGACACGTGAACTGGGGAGTGGTGTTCTGGTGGGCTAGCGTTGGCGTTAGCGTTAGCTGCAGCCCTCGCTCTCCGACTATGCCGCCGAGACGTCACCCATGCGCCCCGCTGTGAGGGCTCTAATACCGGAGTCGCGGAGGCACTAGCTCTCCCTGGCGCGTCCACAGCTACAGCTGACTCTTGCTCTCTATCCCTTAATAATGAGTGGACGCGGCGCTCTAAACTTTCCACTTTTGCCGCGAGGGAAGTGACTAACTGGCACCTATTACAAATGCTATTACTATTATCAGCTGCGAAAGGGGCTAAACTAAACATGCCACACTCCGAACAGGCAAACAACCCAGCACCAGCCATAGATAAATCAAAAAACTTACCGCGTTTAGCCGAAATTTAGGAACTTACGCTAGCAGTTTGTCGTTGTGGCAGGAACAAGCAGTTTCTCGCCTCGACTGTGGAAAAACTACCTGTGAAAGTGGTCTAGGAAGGCAACAGTTAGGAACAGTAGGGAAATAGTAATCACAAATTAGAAAATAATCGTAAAGTTAGCGTAATCGTAAGATCAGAAAAACACTCCACAGCAGCGTCAGCAGGTAGCAGCGTCAGCAGGTAGCAGCGTCAGCAGGTAGCAGCAGGTAGCAGCGTCAGCAGGTAGCCGAACAAACCAGCTTTATAAGTGCATGGGTCCAGATCCCTAATGAGCAAGCCAGGGGAGACAGTGGCAAGGAAAAATACCCTAGGCAGGGATTAGGAAGAAAACTTGGGAGGACCAAGATAAGTGAGGAGTTAAGTAGTGTAGCGAACTGGTGCACATGATGGAAACAGGTTAGGGACAGCTCAGGTTAGGTTAACACTTGAAAATGAAATGTTGAAAATGTCAAACTATACAGAAAATATTGCAAATGATGCAAATATGGCAAGGAGACAGAAGGACGCCAAGAGTACTCACCCGCAACTGATGTCATTCAAAAATCAATATTTCTGAAACAATGAACAAGTCTCATATCAAGAAGATGCTGTTGCGCTTGTTCTCCTTCTACCTTGCGCAGTGTATTCTTTGATGCAAAAGAATATGTCACCAGTCTTATGTCAATTGACCTTTTATTGAAGCCGGTTAAATACAGACATGTCCGGAGAGTACACAGCAAAAGCCTGAACTAAAGCACTCTGAGTAATTTGTGCAGCTTCGTGTGTAGCTCTGAGGGACAGACAACTTCTGCCTGATTTAAATAGCTAAAACTGAGTGTAGCCCCCACCCTCGCTGACCTTCCCTGGAAACCACCTGTTCCTCTGTAACTGTCTGCCTGTTCGTCTAAAAACTGCTTACCTTTCATCTTGCACCGAGTGAGCTCATTCTGTTATCTTAATCGCTATAGCAGTTATCAACTCTCGGGGTCACAGATGCTTCCCTCCTCGAACAGTTTCTCACCGTGGAATTACACAAGGGTTACAGATGTCAAACACACACACACTTTTGAGAATATGCTTGTCAGACACTTTTGATACTAAGCAGTTTGATTAATAATGTAATAGTAAAATATAATGCCTAATACTACGAAGTTGATTAGTAATGTAATGCTAGCAAAATATAAAGGATTAAAATATAATTCCCAACAATACACTGTTGCCACTGCTGTTGTACATAGGACACCTCTCAGCCAGGTGAGAGTGGCCAAAGCTACAGATACAACAGCAGAACTAATATCAGCCATTTGGTGATATCAGCCACTTGGTGATATCAGCAATTTCCAATACATGGATGATATCGAGTTGTGCACCATAATGTAAAGGGACATAGACTCACTGATCCACCAGGACCTACAACAAGGACATAGGAATGACATTCAGGCTGTAAAAGTATGGCTGACAAAAAACGGAAAGTACAGATGGAATTAGCAGGCAGTAACATTCATGAATATGTCCAAGCAATGGCCCCCGAGGATGATTTGATGAGGGAGTGCCTCAGTCAGATGGGGGACATGGTCACCATGGAAGCAGAGATGGCAGGACAAACCCCTCATGTGTAAGTGTCAGTGCCATCTGGAGAACCATACAGTATCATACTTGTTTTTTCCTGCACTGTGACACCCATGAAGTGAAAGCCAGTAAGGCAGCTACATGAGGAAACTGTACATCTCTAATGACACCACTGAGAGGTCTCTGAGCAGCTGTGCTCCAAGCAGAGCAGACTGCTGACATTCACATTCTGGACATCACTTTTCATATGGTCCATGAATGTTTCAGTGACAATACTGTGATCTTTCCACCTTTATTCCTCTAATTGCAAAGTGACCCTAATGGTTAGGCAAAATAGCATGTAATATATGCCAAAGCAACAGTGGCAGAATAAATCCTTTTTGTCTATGACCTACTTCCGCTGAGCTACTTCCTACGGAATCTCTGTTTGCTTTGTACTTTAGTCAAAATTCCCGCTGGTCCCACAGGTTATGTGCTTGTCATTTACAGAACATGTGCTTGTCATTTACAGAACTGCAGGAGTGCGACATGCAATCCAATGAAGTGTGTGCTGAAGAACATAAATGTGCAGAGTCATTACTACGTGAATGTGACTGCCTGGATTTGGAACGGCACATTTTCAATGGTTCACGCAACTTCACTTTCTCTGATTATAATCCTGCTATGTCATATATAATTTATTTAAAATCAGTCGGTATTTTCCTGCTATGCAGTGTCACCAGGTTGTCTGTGTCCGCAGGCCGATTTCCTCTCGGTTGACCTGGCTGTGAATGCAAAGATTGAGACATCACAGCCTGAGCTAATCTTAATCTCACACAAAGATGTGAAGGTACTAAATGATAATGAACAATGTTACTTATTTAATTTTTTTTTAGTTGTTGCATTGTGTGCTGGCCAATCAGACCAGGATATTAAAAACAAAACTGCTACCGGGTTAACGACATGTAAAAGTACTTGGGAGGAATCTCTGTAGGGTCCAGCCCATTTATAAATCCTTCTCAGCACACAGTCAGCAAAACTACCATTTTCACTCAAATATCAAATCCTGGTAGTTTGGTTGTTCCAGATGAAGTGGTTTGTTTTGACAGGTCAGCGTCACTGTGAGTAAACCAGGTGCCAAAGCAGACGTCCCCGTTGGAGTGATTGTGGGCAGCGTTATTGGAGGTCTACTTCTACTCGCTCTTCTGGTTACAGCTCTATGGAAGGTATGACTTTTACTCAGACTGGCACACAAACCAATTTTTGGGCACCACCAAAACATCTCTTTGCTATCTGCTATCCTTTTTCATATTCTTTCATAATTACTTGCTAGAAATAGTTTTATGCAGAAAAGCATGATTTTGAGAATCTGCTGGTTTAAATAGCAGCAAATAAAAACATCAAACTTTGTTTTTGTGCTGTGATCTCTACAGTTGGGCTTTTTTAAGAGAAAATACCAGCATTTACAGACTGGGCAAGACGCTGCTGAAACAGAAGGACTGCAGGACAATCAGCCAACAAGCACTGGTCCTGAATCAGCTTAAAGACTGTGGAGACTGTGGCATCGGCTGAAACACACTGACTTCAGATCAGCCAAAGAGTCAATAATAAAGAAACCCAGGAATATGAAACCCAGGTTCATTTTTTCCTCACCCAGGCTGTTACAGCCGGTCCAGAAGCCAACGGAGAGTTGGGGTTGAAGCAGACACGCGGGTCCTAACAGGAAGGGTGGGGAGTATGTGTGACCCAGTTTGACTTGGGACAGCCAGGCAAGTCTGAACACTGCACGGAGGAAACAACAGGCCTGTTGTGCAGCCATGGAAATGCCAATCTTCCTGGGTTCTTTCTCTTTTTTGCGTTTGCTTCTGTTTTTTTGCATCTTCAACACTGGAGTATCTTTCAAATGGGGGATTTTCACTCAGCATTACTTAGACAGTCTTGTAGCTGAACAGCATAAGCAATGGAACAGCACACTAATGCTGCAATGAAAACATTACTTTTGTCCTTTTCTGTTATTTTTTTGTATTAAATGAATATTGTAAATACTGTTTGAAATATAAGACAGAAAAGTAAAATGCAGGTATGGCACTGTTAATCGCTTGTAAAATCACTTGTAAACAAATTAGGGACCATGTAAAGAGTTTCAGATTTATTTTAATTTTAGGGTAACTATCCACAAGCAATGAACAATTTAAAACTTCTATACCTTTTCACTAAACATTCAAATGAACATTTCTTAAAATGCCACTACTACCTAATCAGTGGGTAATGACAGATGCAGAATTTATAAAAAAAAATATATAATTTACTACGCTAAAACAGTAGTGGAATTTTATTGGTACGCCTGTAAAGTATTATGTAGTCCAGGAGAAATGTGCTTGTATAGATCTGATCTGGAATTACGTAATGTACCTCGAGCCCATGAGTTCCTCCGTCAAATCAGAGCAACGTTATTCGTTTGTCTTTCTCAGGAACATTCAGAGATGGCTGTTGCCACTGAATTAAGACTACTGTGACTCTTTGTACTGGACTATTTATATAGACTATAGTACCACTCTACCTTACTGAGTGCTTTGTACATTACACTGTAGACAAGATATAGGCTCACTATGTCCTCAAGGAAAAGTTTGGGATCCATCAAAAGCAATTAATTTATTTAATCAGTTTTTTTATTCTCTACATTTGAAATTTTACAGTTCTGTGAAATGTTATTCCTGTATTGTCCCTCCTGCTACACAATTGGTACACTTTAAGATTACTTATTATTGATTACTTTAAACACTGTACCTCTTTTTCCAGGCTATCAAAGAGAATATGCAAAACATTTTAAATGAAATAGGCCAAATAAGAAAATGACTGTTTGTCTAAATTTACTAGCAAACACACTGATATAGAACTTAAGATCTAGAACTTAAAAAGTATTTTGACATGATTCAGTGAAGAGCACTAAACATGCACAGAAAGCTTTAAATGTTTACAAATTACACTGCTATATTTTGCACTTGTATGTTCTCTTTCTAGAAATACTGCAGACAGAATACTGCCTTTTGTTACTAAAGACTGTATTGTAATCAATTTGGCAATAATTAAATATTTTAACTGCATAAAAGCATCATGGTTTTCAATAAAAATATACACACTTATATACTATGCTATGGCAGGGTTACATTGGCAATCAGTAACACACAAGGTCAATGAACCTAGTGAAGGTGTAAGGTCAGCTTGCCTTGCTTCTGCCTCTACTTCCTGCCCACTGACACTCTCTGTTCTCCTTCCAGCAGGACTCCTCAGATTCATAGATCTCCTTAAGAGGAAAACACACGCAGCAATTTACAGCACAGTTAATGCATGCATTTAAAAACAGCATCCTAACATTAAAGATAAAATGTAATAACTATATTTAATCAGTAATACTGATATTTCACAGCTAAGAGGACTTTTGATGTTCACAAATAACAATTCATGTTCTGGTTTCAGCACACCTTTTTCCAGATAGGGACAGTAGCTTTCAGAGTGTCTATGCAGTACTTCACAGCTTCTAGAGAATCATGCCGATGAGGTGATGAGATTGCAATTATAACACTGGCCTCTGTAATAGGAACCACACTGCAAATGCACATGCCCAGTACAATCAGTACAACACAAGGTCTAACCTCCAGGTACCACACTGCAATATCATACTGCACAATATACCGTATATGTATATTCCAATATACCATACCGCAATTAGGTCACGTTTAAATAGCTGCTTTAAAAATGCATAAGTCCAACATCTGACTTTTTAAAAAACAAAAACACCTGGGTTAAATTAAACTTAAGGCAAATTAAAAAGCCAATATATAGTTGATTATGTAATAAAGTGAAAATATTGGCAATGAGATGAGGACAGATTTGAATTCTTGGATTAGTTTAGACTCAAGGTGGCTCTTAGTATCAGACTTTGAGAAGTCAGATTAATTTTAGGGAATGTTTTCATTTTTTATGTAAACGTGTGTGTATAATTAAACAGTATAGTTAAATTTTAGTTTAAATGTTGGTTGAAAATTAACTAAGCAGCTATATGCCATCCACATTTGTCAAAAATGTTTGACCAAAGGTTTGCTCATTTTGGCAACAGTGGATTTGCTCACCCAAGCCTGTGATGAACGCAGATGTGCCGGATGGTCGGCCATGTTGCTCTGATTTTAGCACATATCTTCCTTAGCTCAGACTCCGCCATGGGGACATATGCTTCATATTCCAGCTGAACTACCCTCTTCCCCTCAAAATAGTCTCTGGTAGTCCCTGTAGCAAGCAGACCAATTTACCCTGAATTTATTAAGACGGAAAGTGCAATATTACTTAGATATTATGCTTAAACATTATCTGGGCAACTGAAAGCTGGTGTCCCACCGAGGAATAACGATATAGCTCCACATGAGGAACAGGTTACTGAGGCTGATGCTGCATCAATAGAGAGCTTGTCAGTAGTGAGTTTAATCAGGTCAAGATAACTGCCTCCACCCTCAGACATTTCTGTAATTTAATACAAAATAAACATCTTGTAGTCAAATCAAGTTTTAAGGTCTTAAATGATTAACAAAAACTGGTCTCATGTCGGATTGACTCCTGTAACAAGAAAAATGTTACATGATTTCACTTAACACTCTTTCTGATGCCAGTATTTATGTTTAATCATTTCCTTTAAAACACATGCTGCTTCACATTATCTAACAAGAATTACGACAATTAAGGGAAAGATTGGAAGACTTCGGTCCCCACCTCCAGGTCCACTACCCTCCACTGAGCGGCGGGATCACTGCGACTTCGTCCCCTTCACTCAGGCTCACGCGCTGTTCCCCAAGAGGTACGTAGTCCTGACGCACCGCGAGCACCACTTGCTCACGCACAGCCAAAAGTCTGTTAAGACAGATTTATATTAAATATTCCCACCCTTGCATTCACCCGCCTTTAAACACGTGTAGATATGTAGATACCAACACCTTCCTCTCACTTTGGATGACGCTTCTCCAGTTCTTGCCACAGCTGAATGGACGTTAAGTCTGATCGGACACTGATCTTCTCTGATTTCACCCCAGCTAGTTCGGCACTTTTCGCAAAATACAACACTGACACCTAAAACAGTAGCACAAAATTAATTCCGCTATCAAAATAAATACTAAAATCCTTGCCTATTTAACAGCCATTGACTACAGAAAGCAAGTCGCATTATTTATTCCTATTTATGCAAAGGCTGCACCTGCTTCCGATAGTTACTAAAGAAAGTCCGTAAGGATGGTCGATCAAAAAACAATACGGTGTACTATCATACCTCGATATTCATGAACGCTAACTGTTTTGAAATGTTCTGAACATCCAGAAAGGCCTTGGGGTAAGTGTTATTGCTGCACATTCTTTCTTGGTTCTCTTCCTCGCACCTTAAATCTGATTGGTCCTGCGGCAGGGCATCCGGCTGCGGAACAGGAAATACAGTCCTATTCACCCGGAGAAGTGTGTCCGCGGTGGAACTGAGCGCTGCTGAACCACGTGACAACCAAGCACGGCACTGCAAATGTTTCATTGTTTTTCTAATGTCCAGCGGAAATAAAAATGTGAAACCGTTAATATTCTAGTACCGCCAGCAGACGTCTCCCATTCTTCACAGCTCTGTCTATTTAGAGAAACCCTAAAACTCCATCTGATTAAACCGAGTAATTGTTGGAATAATTCTAGACAGAATCATACCGTTTTGCTACAAATATCACACACATTTAATTACTATATTTATTTAACGATATCACATTTAACAATAATAATATACAAAACTAGATTTGCATTTCCTGAAGGAAATACATAGTGCTTGAAAAGAGATGCAAGTCTGTGTGTGTAGTGGGTTTGAGAGAGATGTGTGTGAGAGAGAGATGTATGTATGTTTATGTGTGTGTCTGTGTGGAGTGGGTATGGGAGAGAGATGTACAGTATGTGTGTGCGCGTGCGTGTCTGGGGGGAGGGGGAGAGTCATTCAAAAATAACTGTCACTGTCACTCTTCTCTTAGTGGAGAAGCATTGTTAGTCTGATTTGCACCCTCTGAACAAATGTTCGTAGTTCGGAACATATTTAACTTATCGCTTAACTGAAGAGATGGTAAGAGAGAGGACCATGATGATGATTTTGGTGTAACTGTGTGTGGTTTGACCCCAAAATGACTGATTTATGACAAGTTAAAAACAGAAAAATCTCAACAAAGCTGATTCTGATTCTGAGAAATTTATATGGGGGCCAATGGGCCAGTTTTCTGTGTCTAGTGCCTAACAAATGCTCATAACTCTAAAACTAATATATATATATAACATTTAACAATAAGAATATACAAAATAATACCGCACAGAAAAGTGTTTGTGTTTAGCTATTGTAGGTTTAACTGTGTTTGGGCCATCATCGCTTGTCTACCGACAGAGGGAAGTCGAGGCAATGTTTTCATGACGATAATTAGACTCTGTACTATGCACGTACTGAGGAACGTCTATCCGTCATCTGTCAGATGTACAACAGTCTTATCTCGTCTTAGTCAGTCGGGCTTCGAACTCGTGCGTCCTGTTCCCTGCAGATGGTGTAATACAACACCCCACCCAAAAGCTAGAGGATTTGTTGGTTTAAATTTGTGCTGCACTACTAGAGTGATCATACGTCCAATATTATCGGTTAAAATTAGGTCACGTTAAAAGAGCAATACGCATAGCTGACTATCACTCATATTAATAATGTGAAAGTGAAAGGGGCGCAAATATCCATAATGTAAATGTTATGGCTTCATTAATCCAATTTAACACTATTCGTGCTATTAGTACGTTTTGCATAATGTTCTTATTATCGTCTCCCAGTGCTGCATTAAATACAGTTTCTAGGCGTATAAATGTCACCTGAAATTTTTTTGGTGAGAGCGCTGTTATAATACTTTCCCCACCCCCCTCAACTTTTGAAGACCGCCCACCAAAGGCATTCGCCTGTTGACCCTCATATATATTTAAAAAGCGAGACTCAATGTGTTTGTATGACAGTCTCTGGGCGCAAACATCGTGGGAACATTAGGAAAGTGCCCGTACACCCGCTTTATCAAGGATGCTACAGTTACTTCAGCTTCGCCAGGGCGTGATCGCGCTTCTCATATGGCTCGCGCACTTCATGGAAGAATATGAAGTGCAGGGTAATGACGATTTATTGTAATGCATTTATTTGCATGGTCAAGAGTGGAACGTGAAGGTGACGCAGTGTCTGAAGTCGTATCATTTGGTCTGAAGTCAGTAAACATAGTGTCTCTGTGTGAAAAGAAAATAATAACCACGAACTTAGAAAAACAAAACTTGAGGTTGTCAGTAATTGTCCTTATTTCATAAGTAATATAGAGATTTCGTGTATTTGTAATCAACTGTACTAACAACGGTACTGTAGGCTACGATACAATACATTCCGATGGTAAACTATAGGCTACCAGTTTAACAATTAAGACAAAAATATTGATAACCTTTTGTAATTGTACATATTATGATTTTTTTTTTACATTTAGCTCAATTTCCATGCATTTAAACTGTTAGTGTGCACTAGAGAGTTTAACAAACATTTATTGAAAAATGTATATATGCTAATTTTAAATGTACTTATTCATGCTTACTATACTTCACATCAGACAAGCCTGATCGCTCTTATGCAATTCATATAACCACGATTGCTGACAGGGCACGTGCGCTAAGCTTTGACCATAACCAAACAAATCGTGAAATCAGCCGCTTGCGAAAGGGTAGTAACACACTGATTCTTTCCAGCTGGTAATTGCTGGCTGGAGCAAGGGAAGAACGGGAGATGTCAGGTCCTCTACATGTCTGGGACGAGTCGCGAAGAGTGTTGCAGGAGTGCGCAGCTGGGCGCTGCGTGGACCGAGGAGGACGTGCCCAGCAACACCTTATTTAGATGGCTGCTACTAAGTGGAGGCGCACCGAATTGTGTACCATGCAAAGGTAAGACTGATGCATCTTTGCCAAATTGTGAATCATGTAACGGTATCACACCTATAGAAAGTTTGTTTTTTCTTGATTGATTGACCCATTGATTGATTTGTTAGAAACATGTGATAATGTGGACTGTGGCTCTGGAAAGAGATGCAAGATGAACAAGAGAAACAAACCACGATGTGTGTGTGCGCCTGACTGCTCCAACACCACCTTCACAGCACCTGTTTGCGGCTCAGATGGGAAAACCTACCGCAATGAATGTGCTCTCCGCAAAGCAAAGTGCAAGAGATACCCCAACCTGGTCCCCCAGTACCAGGGCAGGTGTAAGAGTAAGTAAGGAGATCTGGGTTCAGATCTTAATAAGAGTAAGCTAGAAGATTTCGGTTCAGAAGTTAATAAAAGCTAAAAGACAAGGTCCGCATTTGCCAGTGTTAACATTTCCCCAACATTGGCGGACATCACTACTACACTATAACAAACAAACATCACTTTGCTTGGAAAATAGCCCTTGGAGAATTGCCCTTTTGTGAACCTAAGTTAATATTTTTGAGAACTTCAATGGTAAACTTCATCTCTGTCTGATAAACAAGTTTAGCACAGAGCATCTTTACAAAAGCGTATTTGTTAAACAAAAAGAAACAAAATATGGTAATAGAAATAGGCTTTTTGTCACTTCTCTTATTCTGTACTTAACAGAAACCTGCCGTGACGTGCAATGCCCAGGCACCTCAACATGTGTGGTGGATCAGGTCAACAACGCCTACTGTGTGAGCTGTAACCATGTGTGCCCTGAGGTCACGTCAAATGATCAGCACCTGTGTGGGAATGATGGCATTGTTTATGCCAGCGTGTGCCATCTCCGGAGAGCCACGTGCATTTTGGGAAGATCTATTGGGGTTGCCTACAAAGGCAAATGTATAGGTGAGGATGGGGTCATTTTGCAGTGGACGGCTCAGCTCACAGGATCACAGCTGACCTAGAACCAGTCTTAGCAATTGTGATTCTCATAGGATACAAAACTGGGCCAGAACTACCCCAATCTTCAGGCCCGAGCTTATGTAATGCTCTGTTAAACATGTGGTCCTCATTAGTTTGCTATGGTGCAATAACACATAATTCCATCATCTGAAAACTGAGCAATGTATTACTGTGCTCCTGCTCATTTGTGCCTTATCCAACCATCTTTTAGATTAGTCAATGAAGAAAAAAAAAGCAGTTGTCTATGGGCCGAACACTTTGATTAACCCTCTGGTTTGTGACCTCAGATGCCAAATCATGTCAGGATATCCACTGCCCCGAGGGGAAGAGGTGTTTGTGGGACTCACAGTCAGGACGTGGCCGTTGCTCTGTGTGCGAGAATGAGTGTCCGGGGAGTCGTCCTGGAGACAGTGTGTGTGCCAGCGACAACACCACCTACCCCAGCGAGTGTGCCATGTGGAGGGCTGCCTGCTCCCTGGGCCTTGTCCTGGAGGTCAAGCACTCCGGCTCCTGCAACTGTAAGTAGACTGTAATGCTGTAACTGTAATGCTTAGACTGGACAAACTGCTCGTCTGGTAGGAGCAGTATCGTCTGACTTCTTATTGCCTTCCCATCAGCCCAGCATCTGTGCGCTCTCAGCCTTCCTCTTCATATGTCACACCACCAGGAGCCGAAGAACTCAGGAACTGTAGTGCACACACGCCCCCCATGCTGTCTTTATAACTCTGATTTCAGACATTTTGGCTCCTCTGGGGTCTGAGGACAATCACTAAAGTTTTCTGCACACATAATGACTTTAATATAAGGAATTTCAGTTTAAAACCCAGAACAACTATGAGTTTCTAAATTAAAACAAAAGGGTGCATTGTTAAAAAGGAGCTAAATTACTGGTACGATCATGTCATGTGGAGAGCACATGGGAACACAATCATTTTCCTCTGCTGTGAATCGTTCTGTGGCTTACACCTTTGACTCTCCCACGGTGAGGGTCATGTGATAAACAGCTTAGCTTGAACATAAGACCTGAATATTTAGTATTCTGTATACAGATTATGTTCACGTTTCTCTGATAATGACTCTGAACCATCATCAGTAACAGGACTACAATACAGAGTCAGTATTCAGACTGTACATAGATGTAATCATATTTATTTCCCAGGGAAAGAAAAGAGGAAGATTTCATACAACTCTAATTTCTCAATGTTTATTTATACATTTTTGTCCTTTTATTTATACATTTATAGTGTTTGACCCTTTTGTGTTTTGACCCTTAGTATATTATCCTAAGAAGAAAAGAACATTATTATATGGTGCAATGAGTTTATAAAGTGTTTACTGAGTGTGACCTAATATATGCGTGTTATTTCCTATAGTGTCCCTCATGGACAGATAATAGTCTTAGATAGATTTGCTTCTGTTTACAATCAAAGCTGACTAAAAGCTTCATATTCCGATTCATATTTGGACCCTATTTTGGACTGAAATAGTGGTGTCTAACGGAATAGCAGCAGTGTTTCAATCAGCAGAATAATTGATCAAAAGTCAAGTCAAATCAAATCAAAATGTATTTATATAGCGCTTTTTACAACAGTTGTTGTCACAAAGCAGCTTCACAAGTGTCGCCATGTAAGGGTGCCTTGGATCCCTTTCTTGAACATGAGTTAACAGGACAATCCCTCCTGTATTAGGTTCATGTCCTGTCAATTTGCTCATACACAGGTGCAAATTTGTTGTATAGTTCTCAAAATTCAGAAGACAGAAAACTAGAACTTCTGATGATGTCATCAGAGAAGGTTTCCAGAGCAGAAATGGGGGCCTGGGGACTGAGTGTCTTAAACCTGTCTCGCTGATTGATGGGTCCTCTCACTAGAAGCATGACCCAATGATGATGCATCTCTTCCATTCCGTCCAGCTGTACGTGACATTTGTATGATACTGAACCTGACACAGAAGAACAAGCACATTCCCCATTCAGCTACACATTATACACAAACTTTCCAGAAATCAGGAAAACATTACAATTTGGCACAAAACTAAACTAAAGTTAAATCCGGTCTTGTATATCTGATTTAAAAAAATCGATAATATGGAGCTATCTATTATATGGGAAGAACACAACTATTTGCTACAAAATGTCTTTAGCCTATATAAGAAAACTGTTCATTGTTTTGAGTTTCCCTGGCAATATTAAAAGCATTAGTCTCAGGAGTAAGGGAATATTTCCATGAGGTATTCCATGAAGTTTTACTTTGGCTCTCAGTATCTTTTTAAGAACACTGCAGTAATGTCAGTCAGTAGCTGATTCGGAAAGGCGTTCCACTAAACCCTTGTCGAAGCTGAAAATGAAAGCACTTTTCTCTTTGCTTCCAGGCGTAGACCACTGACTCACACAAACCCAACTGACTCCTGCAGCACACGGCTGCCTGCCTGCCTCATTGTCAGAACCACAAACAAGCATCATCATTTCAAATGTTTTGCTGGAGGAAGAAGATACAATTAACCATTACCGGCTCTTTTTGAAGAGACTTTCCACCTTTCAGAGGTGAGATTCAGGGCTGTTATGCATCACACAGATTCAGCAGCTTCGGTGGTGCTCCATGCAGCCATCTCAGAGCTGACAGAGGAGGACGAGGATGAAGATCAGGACTATACAGATTATGTTCACGTTTCTCTGATAATGACTCTGAACCACCATCGGTGACAGGATTTCAATACAGAGTCAGTATTCAGACTGTACATAGATGTAATCGTATTTATTTCCCAGGGAAAGAAAAGAGGAAGATTTCATACAACTCTAATTTCTCAATGTTTATTTATACATTTTTGTCCTTTTATTTATACATTTATAGTGTTTGACCCTTTTGTGTTTCTTGTATATTATCCTAAGAAGAAAATAACATTATTTATTATATGGTGCAATGAGTTTATAAAGTGTTTACTGAGTGTGACCTAATTTATGCGTGTTATTTCCTACAGTGTCCCTCATGGACAGATAATAGTCTTAGACAGATTTGCTTCTGTTTACAATCGAGGCTGACTAAAAGCACTCTATTAAATCTCTTCTTAAGTGAAGAGAAGTCATCTTTTGTAAGTCATCTTAGGAAAAAAGCAATTTCCTGTGAAAATAAAAACATGAGGGAGTAAAGGAAAAAACATGGACATTAAAATGTAGGTTTTTTGTACATTCATTGGATTTTTTAAATTCAAAAATGTATCATATTTATGCGTGGCCTCTGTCAGTGCTTCTTGTAGATAGGTCCATTTTATCACAAATGTATAGGATTAACTTTATGACATATTACATTTTTTCTGTTTTTATGATTTTGGAAATATAGTTATAGATGGATAGGTCTTTTTATTGTTTGGTGTACATAAAGTAATTGTTACTAAAATTTGGGGGAAAAAATCTTGTTTTTCATTAATCTTTCCACAAATTCCTCTCAAGGAAGGACATAATTAGACATTCACACTAGGCATGGAAAAAAACATAGAAAACAATTCTTATCACTTAGTTTTGACATGGAGAACAGATCTCTGTTAGAAGGGTTAGTGACAGTTAGTGACTCGAGGCTATTTTTGGAAAAAGGGGGGCTGATGTCCTCATCATTCTGTCTCATTAAAATGTAAGTATAGGCTGACCCATGAGTTGTGAGTCAAGGCTTGGGATGACAGAACGGAGGCTTTGGGTCCGTCTCTCGCACTCTGTGGGACACGCTGAATCAGCGGTGAATCGGGCTGATGTGGGCCAGTGTTTTCATGGGGCAATAGGGGCCCTGTGCTCCTCTCTGTTCCTCTCTCCTCCTTTCTCCTCCTCTCTGTTCCTCTCTGCTCCTCTTTCCTCCTCTCTGCTTCTCTGTTCCTCTCTGCTCCTCTCTGTTCCTCCCTGCTCCTCTCTCCTCTTCTCAGTTTCTCTCAGTTTCTCTCTGCTCCTCTCTGCTCCTTTCTTTTCCTCTCCTCTCTGTCCCTCTCCTCCCCTCTGTTCCTCTCTGCTTTTCAGCATGAGCTCTCGGCATCATCACGATCAAACAAACGTGAATTTAACCCTTAAACCCGGTCACATAAGGGATTCTGTAATGTGCTTGTGTATTACACAGTGAATTCTTATTACAATATGTAGTAACATAACAGCTAGATGACTCTTTATCCAAGTTGTAAAGAGAGGGAGGGATGAGGGAAATATAGACAGAAATAAAAAGAAGTGTAATTTAATGAAATAATGAGAGAAAGGCTAAAGGTTAAAGGTTAAAAGTAAATATGTAAATATGTAAAGGGAGAATGAGAGAGGGCCAAGTGAAATGGAGAGGCACACAGAGAGAGTGATCATATCTGAAAGTGATTACTGCAGCAGAGAGATTGTAATCAGAGTCGCAGCATGCATGGCTGTTTTGGAAAATGGAAGGCAGCCTCCATAACTACGTTAAAGAAATGCTGACAGAGCAGTCGGAATGAAGCATGAGGGGTTTTCCCACGACCACAAGGACACACTGCAACGCCTGTGACCTTCACATTGGCCAGAAGACTGCAGTAAGAAGTTGAGGAAATAAAGAGTTATTCTTTATAGATATCCCAACAATTCATGCAGGAGTTTGTGTGAGGATAAGTGAGGAGTGACTTTTCCTTGCACAGCTAAAGTGGAAAAGACAACAGCTCCAGCACCACAGCTGCAGTAGACAGCAAATCTGTCCTCGTTGCTGAGTATTACGTCTACAATGTAATGTAATAAAGGGAGAACTGGCTACTGGCCTGGCCTCCCAGTGGAGCAGGAGTTTCCTCTGGAGCCTTGCTCCTCCCAAGATTTCTTCCTCAATTTCACACAGGGATTTTTCTTTGCCACTGTCGCCCCTGGCTTGCTCATTATGGATCTGGACCCATGCATTTGTAAAGCTGCTTTGTGAGAACATGTGTTGTAAAAAGTGCTATTTAGGTAAATTTGCCTTAAGTGAGAAGACTGTGGTGTGGAGCCCAAGACTGTAGATTTGCTGCTGTTGGGTTGGAGCAGGCCGTTTGTTTCTCTGAGTCCAGCAGGCTGTGTGTTTGTCTGGGTCCAGCAGGCTCCTGCATCAGCTCCAGACATTAGTTCATTGTTACTCATGAGAAAGAATCACAAATGTACTTTGGGGTACATTGGAAATGTAGGGGTCAAAACAGGCTCTCTCTGTCCATACAAGTTTGATGCAGGTACATTTAAAGGCTTTTTGTTACAGATACTGTATCCTTTAGGCTAGTACTCCATGCTGGTTTAATGTTGCAGTGTGAAGAGGTCTTTCTTA
Organism: Brachyhypopomus occidentalis; assembly: GCA_020368025.1. Classification (NCBI taxonomy): domain Eukaryota; kingdom Metazoa; phylum Chordata; class Actinopteri; order Gymnotiformes; family Hypopomidae; genus Brachyhypopomus; species Brachyhypopomus occidentalis. The sequence continues at coordinate 412,425 of JAGXOD010001397.1, read as the reverse complement.
TTTTGGAAGGGGGTAAGCCAAGAAATCCATCTGTGCCCTGCAGAAGCAGCTTATGGCATTAGAAGCCCATGTCAGCTAAAGTGGGTTTGGCTGTTTTCTACAGTTCTCATAAACAGGCTTTATTTGTGACTGCTTGGGGTCATTTCAGCAATACACTGTCAGAGACTCCGGCAACACCCAGGAGCACCAGAGGGCGGCATCACCGGAATACTGATAAGCGCACCTGAACCCTATAAGCCATTAACCACCTTACTTAAAGACTCACTGAACAGCACTTTATTGCGAAGTATTGCCTCCTTGCATTGCATACCAAGCCGTTTCCTCTGCATTGACTTTTGCTTTGCCCCGTGATTTAAAAAAAAAATTAGGTTATATTCGCCCCACTGTGTCTCCTGCGGCAGCTGGTTTCTTTTTTGTTGAAAAAAAGGACAGTGGACTACGCCCATGTATTGATTATCGCGGTTTAAATGCCAAGACCGCAATGCCGAGACCGCGAAAAAATCCTTTTCCTCTCCCATTAGTGCCGTCAGCAGTAGAACAGTTACACCGAGCCACAATATTCACAAAACTCAATCTGCGCAGTGCATACAATGTAATGTGCGTCAAGGAAGGGGATGAATGGAAAACGGCTTTTATCACTACAAACGGGCACTACGAGTACTTGGTTATACCGTACGGTTTGTCTTTCAGGCATTTATGAATAATGTGTTCAGAGAGTTGTTAAATCGCTGTGTTATTGTCTATATTGACGAGATTTTGATTTACTCAGAGATGCCAGAGTAACACTTAGAACATGTGAGGAAGGTTCTTCAGCTCCTGAGGTTATATGCTAAACTGGAAAAGTGTGCCTTCCATACACAGGAGGTGCATTTCCTGGGCTATCACATAAGTCATCTTGGTGTAGCTATGGATGCTGGCAAGGTGGGGGCAGTCCAAAATTGGCCATGCCTGCAATCTGTAAGAGACCTCCAACGGTTTTTAGGTTTTGCTCATCTTTATCGAAGGTTTATTTGTAATTTCAGTCTGATTGCCATGCTCCTCACCTCCTTGTTAAAGGGGACACCGATAAAGCTCCCGAAAAGCTTTATAGCGCAGAGCGCTTTTTCCTGCTAACACCTACGGATCAAAGGATCAAAGAACACCTACGCAGATGCTCTCTCCTGACTCTGTGAGAAGAGTGAGATGCTGGTGCCCCCGAAGGCAATCATCCCATCCTCCCTGGTGGTTGCACACATTCAATGGGACCTGGATGAACAGATCAAAGCGGCCCAGCATAGTGAACCTCCCCCAAGCACCTGTCCTCCGGGTAAGACGTGTGTTCCTTCTGTTCGCCGTCAGGAACTGTCGCAGTGGGTGCACATGGCTCCGACTTCCAGTCAGCCAGGAATTCAGCAGACAGTGGAACTGGCCAGTGCTCCAGAAAGAGGCTAGGGACTTTGTGAACCACTGTGATGTCTGTGCCCCATGCAAGGCCTCCCGACACCTGCCTGCAGGACTTCTGGAGCCTCTTCCTATTCCTCGGCGGCCCTGGTCATACATCTTTCTTCTTTTCAATTTTCAATTATTTATATAGTGCTTTTTACAACACATGTTGTCTCAAAGCAGCTTTACAAATTGTATGGGTCCAGATCCCTAATGAGCAAGCCAGAGGCGACAGTGGCAAGGAAAAACTCCCTAAGATGGCAGGGAAATAGGAAAAAACCTTGGGTGGACCAAGACTCAAAAGGGAACCCATCCTCCATTGGGCGGCCCGTTAGCACCAGTCTGTATTTGTGAACAAGAGGTGGTTCTACAGTTATAGCTTAAAGTTCTTGTTCCCCGGCCAAGTAGTCACAGTCCCTTCGGTGCAGATGGTGCGCCTCAGGTGGTGCGCCTTACGGCAATGGTACATCCAACCCCGGCATCAGTACATCCACCGGCGAGCCAGACCATCTCCCAGGTGCTTGTAGGTGCTTGCATGCAGTCGTCTTGGGTACAAGCATGCAAAAGATGGACAATACAGACAGAGTGTGAGGATGTCAATTTAACCACCATTGATTTAAATGTACATAGCTCATGTGCCAGTGATTAGCATGTAGCTCCGGCAGGCTAATCTATAGCAGCATAACTAAAGGGAGGGGTCCAGAGGTGACCACAGTTATGAGGGCTCACTGAGACATTGCTTTCCAGTCAAGTCAGTCACAACTAGAGTGATGCCACGACACAGCTGGATGACAGCATCAACATCTCAGATTACCAGAAATCTCAACGTCTGGGGGCCCCTGAGCCCCGCACCTTACTAGGGGAATATTTAACTGAAGGCTTGATTATATAGGTGAGTCTTAAGTCTAGATTTAAAGATTGGAACTGTGTCAGAATCTCAGATTGGAGCTGGAAGGCTATTCCATAATTGAGGGGCTTTAAAAGAGAAAGCTCTGCCTCTGGCTGTAGTCTTACAAATTTTTGGAACTAAGAGAAATTCAGCATTTTGGAAGCGTAAAGGGCGAGATGGGTTGTAGTAAGCAATGAGTTCACTCAGATATTGTGGGGCAAGACCATTTAACGCCTTATAGGTTAAGAGAAGAATTTTAAATTCAATTCGATGTTTAATCAGAAGCCAATGTAATGCCGCGAGAGTGGGACTAATATGATCGAATTTTCTAGCCTTAGTTAGGACTCTAGCTGCAGCATTTTGTACAAGTTGTAGCTTTTTTATGGACTGTTTAGAGCAGCCAATTAGAAGACCATTACAGTAGTCCATTCTTGACGAGACAAAAGCATGGATCAGCTTCTCTGCATCAGCTAATGAAAGTGTCTCAGCTTGGCGATATTACGTAAATGGAAAAAGGCAGCCTTAGTGACATTGCATATATGTGTGTCAAATGAGAGATCCGAATCAATAGTGACACCTAAGCTTTTTGCGGTAGACTTAGGTGTTACTGAAAACCCATCTAGGGTAAGGGGAATATCAGCCCAGCTGCTTCTAGCAGCTTTAGGCCCAAGAATCAGCACCTCAAATTAGACGCCATCCAGTTTTTAATGTCCTGGACGCAGCTCTCAATCTTGAGAGTAGTGGTGATATCATCCGGATTGGAAGATATATACAACTGAGTATCATCTGCGTAGCAATGGAAGCTAATACCATGCATCCGGATGATAGTGCCCAGTGTAAGCATTCATTCATTCATTCATTATCTGTACCGCTTATTCCCGCTAGTCGGGGTCACGGGGGGGCTGGAGCCAATCCCAGCATCTCCGGGCGAAGGCAGGGTACACCATGGGCAGTTCGCCAGTCCACCACATGGCCAACATGCACACACACACTCACACCTACGGGCAATCTAGAGTGACCAATCAACCTAGGATGCATGTCTTTGGACTGTGGGAGGAAACCGAGTACCCGGAGAAAACCCACGCAGGCACAGGGAGAACATGCAAACTCCACACAGAGCAGCCCAGACCGAGAATCGAACCCAGACTGCCTTGCTGTGAGGCGACAGTGCTAACCACCACACCACCATGCCGCCCCTCAGTGTAAGCATATATAATGAAAAGACCCCATGTAGGAAGTTGAATCCCCGCTACGTAGTTCCTTTCAGGATCCTGCGTCAGGCCAACCCTCGTTGAGTCTCGTTGATTCAACTTCAACTTCAATTTGATAACTGGAATAGATGAAATGATGATATATCAGTCTTATTACCAAAGGGTTGAGTTCTGAATCCACACAGTGACCTAATACCATCGACCAAAATATGTATTTACCACTACAATCAGATTAATGAATGAATAAAAAAATTATTGAATGGTTAATATCATAATTGAAGTATTAGAGGGAATAACATGTGGAATGTTTTGGCTCAGGAACGTAGCTAGACCTACACGTAAATCTACTAATATAAAGCAAAGGGGAATAAACAACTACTATTATTCGATTATGAATGGATTATATAGCGAACAGAGTAGGACCAGGGAGGAAAAGAGTCTCAGAGGTGAATTAGGAAGAGCACAACATTCCTGCCAGAGGCTAATGAAAAGCGCTAATATGTCATGTATTTAGAAGCTCTCATAAGTACCTGAAGGCACTATATGTTGTTGTGTGCTGCACTACTTTTGTATTCCTCCGCCAAGGAGAACAAGCCGTTGGTATTAACAATTAAACAAGTTGCGAACTGAGCTTCCTGTCTCTCCGTCTCCGTGTATTCTTTGCTGTCTCAGTATAAGTGGATATAATACTAAAGACACAACACTAATCATATTAAACCAGATGTTATGGAGGGAAAGAAATATACAGAGGCAAACGTGTAAAACTTGGCACCCCAAACAGCATGTATTAATGTCTTACTCAAAGAGAAGAGGATACGTCTGTGGGCAGTCAACTGCAGAAATCGACGCGCGTGCTGGGAGCACGGATATTGGCTGTTGCAGTTAGCGCTTACACAACCCCGGTCACTTCCTTGCGAATGGCTAAGACTTCACAGAGCAGGCCTCTACCAGGCTGCTCCCAACTTTCGTGGAAAGTGAAGACTTCGCAGGATGTCACAGCGGTGGTTTGCAAGTGCTCAGTCAGAGTTTCATTTGTGTTGGTTACTTTGCCGAGAACTAACTTCAAGCTAAACTAAAATCAATAAAGTCGGCCGAATTTAATTTAACTGAGTAAACTGAGTAAAAGAAAATGAAATTGACTTAGAAGACTAGATGAATGAGAGCAAATTTCGACGACGACATAAAACAAACTAGGTTAAATAGTTTTCTCGAGAAATAAAACGAACATCTTTCTTGGAGGCTGGAATTTAGTTCGAACTTAGTTGCGGTCTTTTGGCATCACTCATGTATATGCTTACATCTGAAATAACAGTGCACACATTAATACATGGATATACATACGTCTAATATAACAACATGTATATCTAGAATATTGGAACACACAAGAATAAATAGGTATATGCATGAATGTGGGGTGATTATACAATAAATGTATTATGGTGGAATCAATTACAGATGATGATAGTAAGTCATGAGTTTACATCAGTCACAGATCACTTAATGTTTGAATGTTATAGGCACAGGATTCATGATCTTCGGTTCAGGGTTAATGAGCTGGTGAAATGGATATTGGGGTTTTGAGGATAATAATCATTCCCTTGGTTGGAAGGCTGTCGAGTTTGGTATCTTTGGAATGCTCTCGCCGAGTTGCTTCCTCTAGGCTAAATCCAGTGTCTGTAGTGGATGCAAAGTTATAAGGATCTCTGAAATATTTGCACCTTTAGACATGAGTTTAACCAGGAATTTCCAAGTGATGGCAAATTGGGGCTGAAACCTTGGGGAATCAGACAAGGCTGGATAGTGGAATTTATGACTGAAGGTCCTTCCTGGGTTTGTGGGCTCTGGTGTCCTCAGGAGAAGGGTGATTATGACCAGAACATCATTTACACTCTTTATTGCCTCTCCCTAGCACTTAGGGGATCAGATAAAGTTAGGATTCTAGTTAGGATTAGTAGGGGTTGCACCTACTAATCCTTTAAAGTAGATTCATTTATTTTACCTAATCAGTCTCATTAATTTATGATCAGTTTCATTCAAATTATACACAGACAATTTGGTGAAAATAAATGGCACATTTATTTAAAACCAACTATTCTAAAACACAAACGGCATCAACAAGGATTAGTATATTTACAGTGAAGACTCAGCATCTAGTGTGAATGAATGTGTAGAAGGGGGAGGAGAGTAAATGTGTGCGAGCGCTTTTGCGTGCATGCGCGTGTGAGGAGGCAGGAGTTGTAATCTCAGTTCTCCTATTGAGAACAAAGCAACTAAATGGCGCCAACTCCAAACAGTAGAGCAGCGTGGCTGTATGTTAATGAACGTGGTCAGAACAAAGGGTAATGGCGCTGGCTTAATAACTAAAAATTAATGTTGTGTATCCGAGAATGGGGAAGACTATATCAGTTATAAATTAATCAGACAGACAGAGATCGCATGCACAACACAGAGAACTTTGTATCAACAAATCTTGATTATCTTAAAGAAAGCTTAACATAAAAACACTGAGAATGTCTTAACTGAAACTTGGTTAAGTCTACAGCTTAAATAATTATGCCCTTCATAAACAATGTCCAGCGGTTAGACTCTCACGTGTTGAGGATTTTGGGTGATTTCGTCATCCTCGCTGAATTCCTCAGGAATTGGGAGGGAATTTCAACCACAAGTTCCTCATTGATAAAAGCGACGCAGTCCAGTTGTCCTGGGAATCGTCCTTCTGGATATGATGTCCAGTAATGTGAGTCTCGTCCACAGTTTAACGACAGGGAATTGATCACCTTTGTTTCAGTCCATGTGGCCGTGTTAGCAAGCTTGATAGAAGTAGGTCGGTGAATCTGTTGCTGTGGCAACTTTGATCAGTCGGTTGTTGGATTACACCGTTACTTCGGCTCGTTAATTAAGTAATACGACTTTCAGATGTTTGCCGTTAGTCGTACCAGAGATTGCGTGCTCTCTAACCTCGGTGAAGATCAAACTAGAGAGAGCGATATGGCAGATCCTCTCTTAAATAGGTCTAACCTCGGTGCAGTTCAAACCAGAGAGAGAGAGATAGCGGAGCTGATCAAGGTATTTAAACACCTGAATTTTGCGTACTTTAGACACACCCTTTCTTCCGTCGAAGCAAGCTTGTTTGATGTAATGACAGTGGTACTGCCACCTGCTGGTTTGGCATGGTACCTACAAGACCATTGTTGTTCTTTCATTCCTTGTTACCTTTCCCAAACACTTTAAGGGATTAGATGATGTCAGTTTCTCACACGGCCTACCTGGTGGAATCGCTCCTGGACTCCCGCAGACGGGAACGCGGTCTACAGTATCTGGTGGAGGGGTACGGGCCAGAGGAGCGTAGTTGGGTCGATGCTTATGACATCCTGAACCGCGCTCTGATTCGCGAGTTCCATGCTGAGTCCCGATTGTTACATACACAGAGAGTGGTTAAAGGGGTCTTGGCAACTCCCTGAGATTTCCTTCATGCAAAGTGGCTAATGGACATCGTACCTCCTCAGTGTGCCTGATGAGATTATTACAATTCTGAGCAATAAGCAACTTCACCTCACCACAAAGAAACAAAGGTTGCAATGCCCACTGTTTTTGTATTAATATATTGCTTCATTTTGTATTAATATACCAAAATAATTCTTCCTACCTACATGGTTTACATCAGCTGTGCAATATCACAGATACAAAACAAAGATTAGTGGAGAGCTGCCCACACTAATTGAGATGGCGAATAAGAAACGTTCTGAGAATGGTCTCCTTTAATACAGGTGCACTGGAGATAGAGAGGAGACATATTTAAAGAAGATTACCATAATTCTGCCTGCCAGACTGACACTGAAGGAAAGATTTAAAGTTTCTGTCTTGCAGACAGCTTTGTGTAATTGTTCAGACATTGATTAAAGATTAATCCCAAATATTCAACTGTCAGCATGCTAATATTTGTCTGGAGCTGCCTGCTACTTTACTTCTTTCTCAAGCCAGACATATTGTCTCAGTTCTCAAAAGAGTGAGATCTGTGAGGGCTCCTTTGGAATCAATTTAATTTCATTTTTTAAGTTTATTCCAAGAAAGTACAAAAAAACAAACTAGAACTGGTATAAAATCTGAATATTTATGGCTAGTATATACAGTATATTGTAGATTGCTATAGATTTTGAATTGTAAGTTGAACATAACTTTGCACAGCACACACCATTACCCTGCTGAGCCCTGGGTATGCTCACTCAAATTTTCCACATAAAACAGCTCCAAGAAGATAGGCAGTCAAACATGGTACATTAAAAAGAAAAACAAAACAAAAAACACACTTAACACATCTAGCCATAGTGTCCGATCTGACTTTGATCTGCCTTTCTGTGACCTAGCAGACCTTGCAAGTGGATCAATCAGCAAGTGGAAAGAGAGGTAACTCCAGCCTTTATGGAAACTCCTACAAACCTACAAGCATTCAGGAACGTGATCTCTGACCAGCAGGGACAATGAGGCGTCCAGGTAGATCAAGTGGGAACACATGTGACTCATCTCTTGTAAAATAAATCCACTGAGTAACAGCTTGGCTGGTCGAGTGGAGAATGCCTCAGCCACGAGAGGGTTCAGATCAGCTGAAAAATGGAAGCATTTGGAAGCTCAGGCTTTTGTAAAAGACCAAGCTGGAATGGACCAGAAACACAACAGGGATGCCTCAAACCAGAAAAGCTATAGTTGTATGGGCATTTTATTCAAATGCTTGTTATTTATTAAATTACAAACCAAGAAGGACATATTTATGTAGCTATACATTTTCTATTGGCAAGACTTGGTTTAATCCATACCAAGGAAAACACTAAAATGTTTAATAAGTGACTTGATCCACAATAACATCTTCAGCTACAGTAATTTAAATATTTCTTCACCCATCTGAGGCCCACTCACGTCATCACCCATCCAAGGCCCACTCACGTCATCACTCACCATGGGGTTTACTCATTCTAGACAGCACACCTCATCTCTCAGCTTTTATTTAGTCCATGTTCTCAGTGGAAATTAGCCATAAATTATATATATACACAGTTAATAATTTTGTAACCAACTTGAACTTGAGTAAACTGCTGAATGTGGAGAATTCTACCAGTAGAAAGGCAGCCCCTCCCAACAAATAAAGTAAATAAAAGAAGAAAAAACAAACACCTGTAACAATTGTACAAATTAATCCTTAAATTACAAAAGGCAGGTTAATTGTCCAGGGGGCTTAAATCTTTTATGTGGTACCAACACAAGATTAGGGTGCTGAATGTCGAGTACAAAGACAAAATTTTCTGGGTGTCACTGGGGTTGATGACACTTCAGGTTTGGAATACACCATCACATGAACAGTCTGAAATAACTCTGGCCACTCTAGTATGGCCTCCATTCTGAGTTCACTGAGACCCAGTGGGCGATGCACATACGTCTGAGGAGGTGCAGGCATCTGGGTGGAGTGGCTGTGCAGATGAGCAGTTTGTATTTCAAGGCAAACGTACAGAAGACAGATCTCTACAGATATGATGCTCTCTACCCAAATACAGTAAACCATCCCAAAGTCTTCACTCTTCACCAGTAACATCGTTCACGTGTGGAACGTTTTATGGCTCTGCTGTCAATGATGATTATAATAAGACACTGAATCTTTCAGGTGAATAATTACTGTTATATAATTACTATTAAGAGACAAGACTTCTCATACAGATAAAACAAACACATTTGATATGCTCTGGGTTATGGAAAAAACAGATTCACATAAGTCTAAAGTATCATAATATCTCAGTGGCTTTAGTGAAAATTGCTTTGATCTTAAAAAAAATCTCAAAGAAACAAAGAAAACGTCAAAGAATGATTAATGACTCACCTGTACATTTCTACATTACAAAAAATTACATTTTAGTGATAGGCCAGAACAAGGAAGTCATTTGTGTTTTTAACTACAAGTGGTGACCATTTTATGGCACCTATTCTTTAAGACAGAAGTTACGTCTACAGACTGAAACGTCACTTGACATACTTGTCAATTTATCGTTTGGTTACAAACACATCCACACATACTTTAAGGCATTATAGTACAAAGTCATCTGTCGCACATGCGCACACACAACACTAAACAAAACAGTACATCAGAACTAAGAAAAACACATTTCTCTACATACCACGCAAGTAATACAGTTGATCAATTAAGTAGCAATGTGCAACTAAGTCTGTATTACAGAGGACAAACAAATACATTATATGTTAGATAACTGGTGATAGTTATCAAGCGTTGTACACTTGTACTTGGTTAATACAGTTTTGTGGAGAGAAGGCATCATAGTTGAAATATGATGAGGCCCATTTTTTTCTTGACATATATGAATCCTTACGCCTAAGAGCTCATGGTGATCACGTGATTCCCTGCTCAATTTGTTAGGCTTCAGTGCCGGAGGCAAATTAGCAAACCTTGCTGTGCTCAGTGGTCATGCAAAATAGGTGCAGGCTCTCTGAAGGGCCTGTAGCGAAGTAGCAATTTGCAGCGTCTGGGGAAGGGGACGCTGGGATGTGTAGTTTCCAGCAGGTCATATCCGTCCTGTCTCCTGGTCCTTCTCCTCTAGCAGGTGGATGAGCTGGCTGAAACTCTCCTTCACAGCATCCATGTTGTCCACCGTGCTGCCCTCCAGGAGCCAGCTTTTACCACGAGCCAAAGGCTCCAGCTCAAAGTATTTCTTTATCTGTTGGGAGAGAATGAAAAGTAGGCAGAAGCATTAGAGGAGACTGGGAGACAAGGAGCTGGTTGTGTGTATTAATTTAAATACACTACTAATCTAAATGGACTGAGGGAGCGCGGTTCCTCTGGTGATCAGCAGAGGCAATGACCCACGTTGTCTTTGCTGTAATTTATTGTTTTCTTTTCTTTATGGCCTTTATGGTTGAGTTAGCATTATGGTAATGGGCATGGATATACTGGAAGAATCTGGTACTCAAGAGTTTTTGTTGTTTGCCTTCAGGACAGAATGGGAATTCAGACTCTTTTCTACAGAGCTGTAAAGCCCATGTACTGCTGTATAATCTTCCGACAAGAACTCACACAGAAAAAGGAGATGGATTGAGACAGAATGAAGGTGGGGAAAGTTGTATGTATATCACAGCTCTTTAAATACTGGCGAACATACACGATACTGCCAAAATTATTCAAAGTCAAGTCAAAGTCAACTTTATTGTAAAAGCTCCAATATGTACAAGACATACAGAGGTTTGAAATTGCTATTCTCTCATACCACAAGGTTCCACAGTAAACAAAGAACAATAACTGGTCTAAGATAAAAATGCAAAATAAAAATGGAAAATATCAACAATACACAAGTAATTTAAGTACACTTAAAACACCAAGTCAGTAGAGACAAGATGGGTAGGACACGTTAAACAGTGCAAATAAAACAATGAAGGACATCAGCTTGATTAGTAAAGTGTTAGTCACAGTAAATTGTCCACAGCAATGAAAAGATGCAGAGTTTAGTTAAAGTGATGAGTGCGCACAGAGGTATAAACAGAGGTATTGAATGACATACAATCCAAAGTGCAATACAAGCAATAAATAAATTGTGAAAAATTGTGGGAAAAAAAAAATTGTGAAAAAGGAGGAAGTTTGTATTCCGACTGAAAGCAGAATCTTCAGTTTATGAGACAAGAAGGGAGAGCAGGGAGAGAGTTCAGAGTTCTGATGGCCTGGTGGATGTAGCTGTCCTTCAGTCTGCTGGTCCTGGCACGTAGACTTTGCAGTCTTCTCCCTGAAGGGAGAAGGTTGAAGAAGCAGTGCAGTGGGTGAGTGGGATCACCTGCTGTGTGGAGGGCTCTGCGGGTGAGGCGGGTGCTGTAGATGTCTTGGAGAGAGGGGAGAGGAGCACCAATAATCTTCTCAGCTGTATTCACAATGTGCTGGAGGGTCTTGCGGCAGGATGCAGTGCAGGATCCATACCACACAGTGATGCAGCTGGACAAGATGCTTTCAACAGTACCTCTGTAGAAGGTGCTCATGATGGGTTCCGGGGCTCTGGCTCTTCTCAACTTGCGAAGGAAGTGGAGGTGTTGATGTGCTTTCTTTGCCAGTGATGCTGTGTTGTTAGCCTAGGAGAGGTCCTCTGTGATGTGCCCCCTCAGGAACTAGGTGCCACTCACCCTCTCCACCGCTGCTCATCTCCTGCTCTGAAGGCAGAGTTCCGAGCCTTTAGGAGTCTGTAGACCTCCCCTGTCATCCATGGTTTTTGATTGGCATGAACTGTGATTGTCTTGACCTCAGTTACATCATCAATACACTTGGTGATGAAGGCAGTGACAGTGTCTGTGTATTCCTGCAGATCAGTAGTGGTGTTGTAGGTAGCAGCTTCTTTGAACATGTTCCAGTCTGTTGTGCTAAAACAGTCTTGAAGTGCCTCTGATGATCCTTCTGGGCACACACGTACCTGTTTTCGAACTGGTTTGGTAGTTTAACAAGTGATCTGTATGCTGGCATTAGCATAATAATGATGTGATCAGAAGCACCGAGGTGGGGGAGGGGGAGGGCACTGTAGGCTCCTCTCAGGGGGTTGTACACCTGGTCCAGAATGTTGTTACCCCGTGTTGGAAAGTCTGTGTTTGAATATTTTTGGGAACACGCTCTTTGGGTCTGCGTGGTTGAAGTCCCCAGCCAAGATGAGAAAAGCATCAGGGTGGGCTGCCTGCTGCTTGCTGATGTGCTGGTACAGTTCGTTCAGAACCTCCGTCCGGCCGCTGTTGTTAGACCTTGGAGGTAAATAAACAGCGGCTATGACAACGGCAGTATATTCCTTCGGTAGGTAGAACAGTCGGCACTTCGTGATCATAAACTCCACCAGTGGTGAGCAGTGTTTGCAAAGCACAGCCACGTCGCGACACCAAGCAGTGTTGATGTAAACACAGGCTTTTACCTCCCGCGACGAGAGCGCAGTCAGCTCGGTAGCAAGTTAGCTCATCTAGCTGAACGGCATTGTCCGGAATGCTGCTATTAAGCCATGTTTCCGAAAACACAAAAACACAACAATCTCTCACGGGCTTCCGAGTTGACAGTAGAAGTCTGATGTAGTCCAGATTATTGTCCAGACAGCGCACGTTGGCCAGAATGATGGAGGGGATAGCCGGCTTGTGTGGGTTAGCCGTTAGCCTAGCTCGGATACCTCCGCGATTACCCCTCTTCTGCTTCCTGTCATGCCGCTTGTGGCGCCTCCACTCCGGGCGTGGTTCAGGAGAGGGGGTCGGTGATAGATCTGGCTTCCTGAGCAGTCCAATGGCTCGTAGCTGCTCTCTTAGTTCTGCTTTAAGTTCTGAATTCGGGATTCTGCCAACGTTGAGCAGGAACCCCCGTCTGTATGTCCGTTCCGAAACGTGTAGACTCAACGTAGACGTAGAAAAACACTGCGACGCACAGGACAAAGAACACGCAAACACCATTTCTCGGGAGAAAGAGCTGCCGCATTCCTCATGCGCCACCATTCGCTCACCCATCCAAATTATCGGAATTAGGTGTTCCAATCAATTCCATGGCCACAGGTGTATAAAATTAAGCACCTAGGCATAGAATAGGTTGCGCTCAGTGAATTCCAGTGTGGAACTGTGATAGGATGCCACTTGTGCAACAAATCCAGTCGTGAAATTTCCTCGCTCCAAAATATTCCACAGTCAACTGTCAGCTATATTATAAGAAAATGGAAGTGTTTGGGAATGACAACAACTTGAAGTGGTAGGCCACGTAAACTGAGAGAGCGGGGTCAGTAGATGCTGAAGCGCATAGTGCGAAGAGGTTGCCAAATTTCTACAGAGTCAATCACTACAGACATCCAAACTTCATGTAGCCTTCAGATTAGCTCAAGAACAGTGCACAGAGAGCTTCATAGAATGGGTTTCTATGGTCGAGCAGCTGCATCCAAGCCATACATCACCAAGTGCAATGCAAAGCGTCAGATGCAGTGGTGTAAAGCACACCGTCACTGGACTCTAGAGCAATGGAGGCACGCTCTCTAGAGGGACGAATCACGCTTCTCCATCTGGCAATCTGACAGACGAGTCTGGGTTTGGCAGTTGCCAGGAGAACGGTACATGTCTGACTGCATTATGCCAAGTATAAAGTTGGTGGAGGGGGGATTATGGTGTGGGGTTGTTTTTCAGGAGCTGGGCTTGGCCCCTTGGTTCCAGTGAAAGGAACTCTGAATGCTTCAGCATACATTTTGGACAATTCCATGCTCCCAAGTTTGTGGGAACAGTTTGGAGCTGTCCACTTCCTATTCCAATATGACTGTGCACCAGTGCACAAAGCAAGGTCCATAAAGACATGGATGGCAGCGTCTGGTGTGGATGAACTTGACTGGCCTACATAGAGTCCTGACTTCAACCCGATAGAACACCTTTGGGATGAATTAGGGCGGAGACTGAGAGCCTGAGATTCTTGTCCAAAATCAGTATGTGACCTCACAAATCTGCTTCTGGAAGAATGGTCAAAATTCTCCATAAACACACTCCTTGTAACGCCGGCAGCGGCGTCAATGAAAATGGCTGACACAAACGCTGAGGAGAGAGAGATTTATTAAAGGACATTCCAAAATCAGGGTCATAAAGGCAGGCTTGGGTCAAATCTGTGAGAGAGTCCGACATAGAAACATGACCAAGACGTAGCGACATACTGAACACCAAGAACAAACTAAAGCATAAAGCAGAACGAAACACTGAAGCACAAACACTAAACAGGCTGTAGAGAAAGACGGGATTACCAAGTACATGGGCTGTAAGCAAAACACACACCAAGTCACAAAATGAACAGCAACATACCAGACCAAACTTAGGCTATAAATAGAACATAGCTACAAGAAACAGCTGAATACGTTAACGAGGGGAAGGGTTACAAAACACAAGGCGGGACCAAGAAACGCACATGGCTACCAAAACAAAACATGCATGATTGACAGGAGGAGGGGCTAATCATGACACTCCTAAACCTTGTGGACAGCCTTCCCAGAAGATTTGAAGCTGTTCTAGCTGCAAAGGGTGGACCAACGTCAAAAAGAGCTCTGGATATAGGAGATTCACAGCTCCGACACATGAATGTAGCTACCCCTTTAGAGACACCAGCAGCCATAGTCAAATGTATCCCGGGGGCTAAAGTGCCTGACATCAGGGCTAACCTAAAGGTGCAGGCTAAACGTAAATACTCCAAGATAGTTCTACACATCGGCACCAATGCTGTGGGGTTGAGACAATCAGAGATTACTAAAGCAGACAAAATTTAATCAATGTTAAATTCAATTATGTTCCCTTAGAGAGTAGTTTAAATCTGAAACTAGGACTGCTAAATATTAGATCCCTGTCATTGCTTGTTAAAGAAATGATTACCAATCATAATCTATGCATGCTCTGCTTGACGGAAACCTGGACCCGGCCAGACGATTATATGGCCCTAAACGAAGCTTCTCCCTCTGGCTATAGATATGTTCATAACCCCCATCCAAATGGTCGATGAGGTGGTGTCGCCACAATATATGACTCTGATATAGACATTTCTCAAAAATTCGGCTTTAAGTTTAATTCTTTTGAACATCTCATCCTCACTGTTTCAAATGTATCAAATCTAACAACCAACAAAGCGTCACAATATTTACGGCCCCCCTGGTTCTTACTCTGAGTTCTTGCAGGAGTTTTCAGACTTCCTGTCTTATGTAGTGCTATCAGCCGATAAGGTGATTATAGTTGGTGATTTTAACCATTTTGAGAATCTTTGTCAAGTCAAGTCAAGTCAATTTTATTTATATAGCGCTTTTTACAACACATGTTGTCTCAACTCATGTGTTATTCCCTGTAATGTTTCAATTATTATATTAATCATTCAATACATTTGGACATTTATTCATTAATCTGATTACGGTGGTACATACATATTTTGGTCGATGGTATTAGGTCACTGCGCGGATTCAGAACTTAACCCTTTGGTAATGAGACTGATATCATTATTTCATCCACTACAGTTATCAAATAAATATTTCTCTGAATTATCAGGGTGGTGCCCCGTTTCATAACTCATAATTATCAGTATATCCACTACACAGTCTACACTTTGAGGCTACAGGGGAAGAGAGCAGAAAAAAAGTTACAAACCAAATAATCAAACAAAACATCCTTTGAGGCAAAGAACCACGAGCCATGCCAAGAATGCTGATTAAGATTTCCCAGTGTGAGACTTCATAGTTACAAAATTACACAATCCTGCTGCTGAGCCTGATCATACTTGGAAAACACAGTTACACTTTTGTTTGTCTATTGTTTCTGAGTGGACCAAATTCAGCATTCAAAACTAACATGCAACTATATGAGATAAGGGAGAGAGGACAGTGTCCAGTAGCTGAATGCATAAACACATCTCAGCAGAGACACAGCATTCAGCGCCTTTGCCCTACAAGAATGGTATGTAAGCAATCAGTATTTCACTCCAGAACCGTATCAATCAGTATCGCTCCAGAACCGAACAAAGCAGAAACATAGGTAGATTACTCAGAAAGTCACGCAAACTTAGCAGATAAATGACTCATTTAGACTTCATGGATAGAGTACAAGGGGACGAGTTTTACATACCACCTCTTGTACTTAGGGTTTACAGGTTAGGGTTTGCTCCTGTAGTTAGCTGGCTTAATACACCAACAAGCTTATGTAATTCACCTCAACACAACTCAATCATTTTCAAGCACTTTAATTAATCATTTTGCATTTTACCAGGAAACTGAGACAAATCCAAGTACATGAAAAACATTTTGAAAACAAACTGGTGCAGAGGTGTCGCCTGCCACTTTCATGGTGATGTTTTTCTGCTTTTGCATCACAGAGAACCATGGGTAACCAAATACCTTGAAGGAAACATCAAGTTGCATCCTCGAAGTCACTACATACTTGGCTGTATACAAAGGATCCTTCACTTTGGAAGAGCCTTCTATGACATAGCAGCCGAGATATGCAGCCTACATCAACTGCAGCCTAGGCCTAGCCTAGAGTCATTCTAGAACCACACTGAATTCCAGAATTACACTCTATAAGTCAAGTCAAGTCAATTTTATTTATATAGCGCTTTTTACAACACATGTTGTCTCAAAGCACCTTTACAAATTGTATGGGTCCAGATCCCTAATGAGCAAGCCAAAGGCGACAGTGGCAAGGAAAAACTCCCTAAGATGGCGGGGAAATAGGAAGAAACCTTGGGAGGACCAAGACTCAAAAGCGAACCCATCCTCCATTGGGCGGCCCGTTAGCACCAGTCCGGTGCTATATAACTACAATGAATTACAGAAGTCTACATTGCAAAAACTCCCACCTCAAGATGTGGTCTAGGATTCCATTACGCAGCTCTTGCTTCACATTAGGTAATTTTGTTTTGAAGATATGCTCAGTTGCAGCACTACCAGGAGGCAATTTCAGGAGCCGTAAAACTTACACATACTCAAAGCTATGGGTACCAGAACAGCTGGTTAAAATGTCAAAGCACACTGATCGAAGCACACTGAACAGAACTGAAGCATGTTCCCAGTTTCCACTTCAATAATCAAGCACTGATAAAGGATTCAACATGGAATTGAACGATAAAAACTGTAGAGCTTCCTATTCCACTATAGCAGAACATGAAATTGACGTTTAAATGTGCACACTATCAATGTACTTTTGTCAAGATAAATTTAGCCTATTTAGTCATTCAACATGTATCAGCGAATGTGTTGGTTTCTGCCCTTGCAATATGGGTTGATTGTGATTATTTTCTATTCAAACATAACCTATGCAATGCAAGGGTATTTAAAACAGCATGGATAGCAACAAGAATGTAAAGCTAAATTCAAAATGGTAGGATATTTTTACTCATGCTGCTTCATCCAATAACAGTATCTTGAACTTAATATATTATCTAAAATCAGTACCAACATGATTTATTTTCCCATTATAAACCACTGTGGAGCTATAGTTTAGTTGTTGGGGGAAATTGTTTGGTTGGAGCCATATTATTTTATAGATATTTACACAATTTGCAGATGTCATGCATGGATATGACAAATATTATATAATTATAATATAATACACACACACACACAAACACACACAACCAGTTAAAAGTTTGGACACACCTACTCTGTTTATTTTTATACTCATAAAAACCAGGGAAGATGCCAAACCAATGAAAGAAAACATTATGCTCTATTAAAGAAAAATTTTAATATCTTATATTTGTGAAGTAACAATCCTATATTCCTATGATGCTTTTCCATGAGTCCTGAAGACATTCTCACATATGCAGAGCCCTTGTAGAGTGAGGAATTCAAGTTCTGAAATAAAACTGTTTGCTGAGGGTGCATTTAAAAAAGTGTGTGTGTGTGTGTTGAGAATTGATTGGCAATATATATATATATACACAGTCATATGCGAACGTTTGGGCACCCTTGTTAATTTTCCTGATTTACCTTTATAAATCATTGAATGTTTGGATAAAAAAATTCAGTTAAATATATGATATAGGGGACAAACACAGTGATATTTGAGAAGTGAAATGAAGTTTATATGATTTACAGAAAGTGTGCAATAATTGTCTAAACAAAAAATAGGCAGGTGCATAAGTTTGGGCACTGTTGTCATTTTATTGATTTCAAAACCTTTAGAACTAATTATTGGAACTCAAATTTGGTTGGTAAGTTCAGTGACCCTTGACCTCCATACGCAGGTCACTCCAATTATGAGAAAGTGTAGTTAAGGGTGGCAATTGTAAGTTTTTCTCCTCTTTGCATCTTCTCTGAAAAGTCGCAGCATGGGAGTCTCAAAACAACTTTCAAATGACCTGAAAACAAAGATTGTTCACCGTCATGGTTTAGGGGAAGGATACAGAAAGCTATCTCAGAGATTTCAGCTTTCAGTATCCACTGTGAGAAACATTGTGAGAAAATGGAAGAAGACAGGCACAGTTCAAGTCAAGGCTCCAAATGGCAGACCAAGCAAAATCTCGAATAAACAGAAGCGAAGGATGTTGAGAACAGTCAGAGTCAACCCACAGACCAGCACCAAAGACCTACAACATCATCTTGCTACTGATGGAGTCACTGTGCATCGTTCAATTATTCGGTGCACTTTACACAAGGAGATGCTGTATGGGAGAGTGTTGCAGAGGAAGCCTTTTCTCGGCCCACATCACAAATAGAGCCGCTTGAGGTATGCTAAAGCACATTTGGACAAGCCAGCTTCATTTTGGAGTAAGGTGCTGTGGACTGATGAAACTAAAATAGAGTTATTTGGCCATAACAAGGGCCATTGTGCATGGAGGAAAAAGAACACAGCACTCCAAGAAAAACACCTGCTACCTACAGTAAAATTTGGTGGTAGTTCCATCATGCTGTGGGGCTGTGTGGCCAGTACAGGGACTGGGAATATTGTTAAAGTTGAGGGACACGTGGATTCCAATCAATATCAGCAGATTCTGGAGACCAATGTCCAGGAATCAGTGACAAAACTGAAGCTGCGCCGGGGCTGGATCTTCCAACAGGACAACGACCCTAAACACTGCTCAAAATCTACCAAGGCATTCATGCAGAGGAACAAGTACAACATTCTGGAATGGCCATCTCAGGCCCCAGACCTGAATATTATTGAAAATCTGTGGTGTCACTTAAAGAGAGCTGTCCATGCTAGGAAACCATCAAACCTAAATGAACTAGAGATGTTTTGTAAAGAAGGATGGTCTAAAATGCCTTCAGCCACAATCTAGACTCTCATTAAAAGCTATAGGAAGCGTTTAGAGGCTGTTATTTATGCGAAAGGAGGATCTACTAAATATTGAGTTAAGGTTTTTTTTTGGGTGCCCAAACTTATGCACCTGCCTATTTTTGTTTAGACAATTATTGCACACTTTCTGTAAATCACAAACTTCATTTCACTTCTCAAATATCACTGTTTGTCCCCTATATGATATATTTAACTGAATTTTTTTATCCAAACATTCAATGATTTATAAAGGTAAATCAGGAAAATTAACAAGGGTGCCCAAACTTTTCGTATATATATATATATATATATATATATATATATATATATATATATATATATATATATATATATATATATATATATTACCATTAAATTCTCAACACATATATACACACTGCTCAAACAAATCAAGGGAACCAGCTAAATTGAGGGTCAGTAGTGTGTGGAATCTCCTCCAAAACCTGGATTAAAGCATCAGTCAACTCCTGGACAGTCTGTGATGCAACGTGGCGTTGGTGGAACGAGACATGATGTCCCAGGTGTGCTCGATTGGATTCAGGTCTGGGGAACGGGCAGGCCAGTCCATAGCATCAATGCCTTCGTCATGCAGTCAGGGTACCTCTGGCTAGCACATGGAGGTCTGTGCGGCCCTCCAAAGAAATGCCTCCCCACACCATTACTGACCCACTGCCAAACCGGTCATGCTGGAGGATGTTGCAGGCAGCAGAACATTCTCTATGGCGTCTCCAGCCTCTGTCACATCTGTCACATGTGCTCAGTGTGAACCTGCTCTCATCATTGAAAAGCACAGGGCGCCAATGGCAAATCTGCCAATCTTAGTGTTTTCTAGCAAATGTCAATCGTTCTGCACGGTGTTGGGCTGTAAGCACAAACCCCACTTGTGGACATTGGGTCCTCATACCACCCTCATGGAGTCTGTTTCTGACAGATTGAGCAGAAACATGGATATTAGTGGCCTGCTGGAGGTCATTTCACAGGGCTCTGGCACTGCTCCTCCTGTTCCTCCTTGCACAAAGGAGGAGGTAGCGGTTCTGCTGCTGGTTGTTGCCCTCCTATGGCCCCCTCCCTGTCTCCTGGTGTACTGGCCTGTCTCCTGGTATCTGCTCCATGCTCTGGTCACTGTGCTGACAGGCACAGCAAACCTTCACAGCTCGCATTGATGTGCCACGCTGGATGAGCTGCACTACCTGAGCAACTTCTGTGGGTTGTAGACACCGCCTAATGCTACCTCTATGGTGAGAACTGACAAAAAGCACAAGTGCTCAAAAAATCAGCCATAAAGGATGAGAACAGAGAAAAGGTCTGTGGTCACCACCTGCAGAACCACTCTTTTATAGGGGGTGTCTTGCTAATTGCTTCTCATTTCTACCTGTTGTCTGTTCCATTTGCACAACAGCAGGTGAAATTGATTCACAATCGGTGTTGCTTCCTAACTGGTTGGTTTCACAGAAGTGTGGTTGACTTGGAGATACATTGTGTTGTTTAAGTGTTCCCTTTATTTTTTGGAGCAGTATTTAATATATAATAATTATATAAAAACTCCATTACATTAAAGTCTGTGTCTTCAAGAAATTGAATCACCTGCGTGGGCCCTAGCTCGAATGTACCCTCTCAATCACACACACACACAAACACACACACACACACACCACACTCACACTATAGACTACAGTTCACCTCTATTTTTCTCATTACCGAATGCAACTGTGAGACATCTGCTAATAATAACATTGCAACTGTTCTTGTGAATGTCTGTAAATTGCTGAAATCACTAAGTGAGCAGACAAAGAGAGTGTATTAGTACTATGACTCTCTTCACTGGAGCTATGCCTAAACCAACTGAAATGTAATCTGATCATATTTACAAGATGATTGTTCCTTACAGCAAAATAAAAAAAAATCCAGCAAACTGAAATTCTTAGCTTATTCTCCAGCTTCTCATGAAAACATCATGTCTGCCTTAAAACTCAGCAGGCCAACGGAAAACTGTTTGTTTGTTTTTTCCATGTGGTTTGAATGTACTAGAGGCACTGTGTAATTAACTTGATGAATGTAGTGATGATGCATACTTTATTAGTTTGGATACTATTCTCTCTGGCTCCATCAAGTTTGAACTGATCTTCTCTTTTCCACACCCTGAATTTCCTTCAGTTAATGTTCAAACTGGAAATGTCATCTTTTGTATTTTTATAAGTATCAAATAATGAAGATAACCATTGGTTGTGGATATGAAGAGTGCTAAAATGCTATTTTGTCTGGTTTAATGCACTCACTGAAGTGGAGCCTGTTCCCCAAACTGGGTTATCAAAACCCAGTTAAATGGGGATAAAATGCTACAGTTAAGCATGTGACCTGTCCAAAAAGGTCCAGCTGTTATCAAGTGACCTGCTCCAACTACCATGGCAGTTATTTAAAAAAAACTGCAATGCTATTTTCAGATTGGATTTATGATCTGAAAACAGTTTCTTTAAAAACTGTTTTCCAATCCACAATTTTTGCTGATATGATGCTTTTTTTTAGTTTTTTACTATCTTACATAAAGTTTTTTAATCCTTTTGCAAATTTGTGAGGAGATCAAATATTCACATTCTGTAAGAAATTTAAAAAGTAATTTCCCTTTTTAATAAAGCAAAGTCTGTACTGTCTTTATAAAACATGCAAGGGGAAGGTCATGGTTTTGGGCATTTAATTTTTCAATTCAATTTTATTTATATAGCGCTTTTTACAACACATGTCACAAAGCAGCTTTACAAATTGCGTGGGTCCAGATCCCTAATGAGCAAGCCAAAGGCGACAGTGGCAAGGAAAAACTCCCTAAGATGGCAGGAATTTAGGAAGAAACCTTGGGAGGACCAAGACTCAAAAGGGACCCATCCTCCATTGGGCGGCCCGCTAGCAATGTCCACATTCACAGGTCATGTATAGTCCAGATATATTCCAGGCCGAGTAGTCACAGTCCCTTCAGAGTCGATGAGCCTCAGGTGGGGGTTGGCATCAGCGCGTCCTCTTGCGATAATGGCACATCCGACCACGGCATCGGCACATCCACTGGCAAGCCAGACCATCTCCTAGATGCTTGTATGGGGTGGGTAACGGGAAAGGCTCGTCTTTCCTTGTCCCGGTATTTCTCGGGCAGCCATTGGGAAGAAGAGGGGCAATTAGTTCTATATGGAATGTTAGACAAAGTAAATGTAAACATTTCTTGAGTGTGGCAGCGACTCCGGCAATTAAATTATTACAGCCTAGCTAAAGGGCAGAACCAGAAGGTAACACAGACTTGGGAGCATCCTGAGACACTGGCATCCATCCACTACACCGTCGACAAACTTGAGTGACCGCGTGCAGTGATAGGATGACAGCACCAGCGCCCCCATAAAACCCTTTGCCCATGAACCCCTGGATCTGTTACCTTATCTAAAGGGGCACATTAATTACCAAATGCTAGATCAAACAAGTAAGTTTTCAACCTAGACTTAAAGATTGAGACTGTGCCAGAGTCCCGGACACATTCTGGAAGACTATTCCATAGTTGGGGGCCTTATAAGAAAAGGCTCTTCCCCTGCTGTTACTTTATTAATTGATGGAACTAATAAGAGGCCAGCACCTTGGGATCGTAGTGGTCGCGGGGGTTCATAATAAGAGATAAGCTCTTGGAGGTAGTCAGGAGCAAGTCCATGCAGTGCTTTATAAGTCAATAGAATAATTTTAAAATCAATACGGAATTTTACTGGGAGCCAGTGCAGGGCCGATAAGACTGGGCTGATATGTTCAAATTTCCTAGTTCTAGTTAGAACTCTGGCTGCGGCATTTTGAACTACTTGAAGTTTATTTATATTCCTATTTGAGCATCCTGACAGTAACGAGTTACAATAATCTAATCTGGAGCTAACAAAGGCGTGTACTAGTTTTTCTGCATCATGCTGGGATAATGCATTTCTTAACTTGGCAATGTTACGGAGATGTAGAAAAGCTATCCTGGTAGTATTATCTATGTATTTATCAAATGATAGGTCAGAGTCGAATAAAACGCCGAGATTTTTGGCTACCGAGCCAGGAGTAATGGGGTAATCTGCAAGATTTAACATTAGATCTGGTATTTTCTGTCTTGTGGCCTTTGGGCCCAGAAGGAGAACCTCCGTTTTGTCACCATTAAGGTGGAGGAAGTTTAGCGACATCCAACATTTAATATCACTTACGCAGGCCTCGATTTTTTCCTAATCTGGATTTGTCATCAGGTTTGGCTGATATATAAAGTTGGGTGTCATCTGCATAGCAGTGAAAGTTGACACCATGTTTATTTATAACTATTCCTAATGGTAACATATATAATGTAAATAATAGTGGTCCTAGGATGGAGCCTTGCGGGGACTCCATATTTCACTTCTGAGTGTTTGGAGGGGAATATTATCGAGCTCTACAAACTGATAGCGATTGGTTAAGTAAGAATTAAACCATGACAGGGCTGTACCGAGATTCCAACCCAGTTTTCTAACCTTTCTAGCAGGATCTTGTGATCTATTGTGTCGAAGGCTGCACTAAGATCAAGAAGCACTAATAGAGATACATAACCTTGATCAGAGGCAAGAAGGAGATCATTTGTTACTTTAACTAGTGCTGTTTCAGTGCTGTGGTGGGGCCTAAATCCAGATTGGAATTTTTCAAATATGTGGTTCCTGTGCAGATATAAGCATAACTGTTTGGCCACAGCTTTTTCTATGATCTTAGATATAAATGATAGGTTCGAGATGGGTCTGTAGCTAGATAGTACATTAGGATCAAGATTTGGTTTCTTGATCAGGGGTTTAATGACTGCTAGTTTACAGGATCTGGGCATGTGACCCATTGTGATGGATGAGTTAACTATATTTAAAAGAGGTTCGATTACAACTGGTAAAACCTCTTTGAGTAATTTAGAGGAAGTCGAGTCTAATGTGCAAGTAGTAGAATTTAACGATGAAATTATTTTCTCCAATTCTAGTTGTGGGAGTGGATGAAAAGCTTCAAGCTTTTCTTCTAATGCTAGATTTTGTTCAATATCAGCCAATCCAGATGACAAACCAGATGAATTACCTATAGAAGGATTTATATTTAGTCTAATATTCTCTATTTTATTATCAAAGAAATCCATAAATACATTACTAGTTAGGTTCCCTGGAATCTGATGTTCAGCTGGTTTGATTTTTTGTAAGTTTAGAAATAGTACTAAAAAGAAATCTAGGATTATTTTTATTTTTTTTCGATCAGTGAGGCTAGGTATGTTGACCGTGCTTTAGTAAGTGCCCCTTTGTATTCAATAAGGCTATCCTTCCAGGCACAGTGGAATACTTCCAGCTTAGTAGAGCGCCAGTTTCGCTCTAATTTACGTGCTATTTGTTTTAAATTACGAGTTTGGTCGGTGTACCAGGGGGCGAGCTTTTTAAGTCTGACCTTTTATGTTTGAATGGAGCTACTATATCTAGAGCTGATCTACAAGTATTCTCTAAGCAGTCGGTTAAACTGTCTAACTCCTCTGGATCTGTTGGCGAGTAGGCTAAAGTCGTTAAATCTGGGATGGTTTCAGTAAACTGTGTGGCGGTTGACGAATTTATCGAGCGTTTTAAACAATTCCGTGGAGACTGGCGGGTATTTAGGTTAAGATGTAGCTCGAATGAGATTAGATAGTGATCGGAGATTGCTGTGGTTTCGGAAATGTATTTATATTAGCTACGTCGGTACCCAGCGTCAGAATCAAATCTAAAGTATGATTGTGATAATGAGTAGGTCCCGTGACATTTTGAATAATACCGACAGAGTTCAATATCGAACTAAATGCCATTTTCAGCGGATCCTCTGCCTTCTCAAAGTGTATGTTAAAGTCTCCTACCATTATTATTTTGTCACTACATATTGCTAAATTTGCTGCAAAATTACTGAAATCGTTTATAAAGTCTGAGTAGGGCCCTGGCGGTCTGTACACATTAGTGAGTGAGAGAGCTTCATTGTTTGTAGCCGGATTAGTTATATTAATAGATAGCATCTCAAAAGAATTGGAGAGATCATAGTGTTTCTGGTGGACTTCTAAAGAATTTCTGTAGATTATGCATATTCCTCCTCCTCTGCCTAACAATCTTGGTCTATGAATATAACTGTATCCCACAGGTGTGGCCTCATTTAAAGTTAAATATTCGCCAGATCGAATCCAGGTTTCTGTGAGACATAAAATATCAATTATCATTTAATGACAGGTAACTTTATGCTTAGGCTTTATCTCTTAAAGACGCCTTCTCACAGGAGTGACCCTGTTGTCAGGACTGACCCTGAGCCCACCCAGGATCCTATCTCCATCCTGGCTTAGCCTGCAGGATGTGTTGTCATAGGAGACAACAGGCATGGCAGCCTTTGTCTCCATGAAGGAACCCATCTGTCTTAATCACATGGGAGGGAAAATGTAATCACAAGACAATGACATGAAGTGACATGCCTTGTGCAAATTTGTAGCTAATAATGTATAATCACAAACATCCATCCATTATCTTTACCGCTTAATCCCGCTAGTCGGTGTCACGGGGGGCTGGAGCCTATCCCAGCGTCATCGGGCGAGGACAGGGTACACCATGGGCAGGTTGCCAGTCCACCACATGGCCAAAACACACACACACACACACACACACTCACACCTACGGGCAATTTAGAGTGACCAATCAACCTAACACGCATGTCTTTGGACTGTGGGAGGAAACCGGAGTACCCAGAGAAAACCCACACAGGCACAGGGAGAATATGCAAACTCCACACAGAGCGAACCAGACAGAGAATCGAACCCAGACCACCTTGCTGTGAGGTGACAGCGCTAACCCCCATGCCGCCTAATCACAATCAATTTCTAGACAATTATGATGCTACTGATGACTGTTATCAGAATGATATCTCCAATTCTTTTGAGATGCTATCTATTAATATATCTAATCCGGCTACAAATAAGAATGCTCTCTCACTTACTAATGTGTACAGACTGCCAGGGCCCTTCTCAGACTTTATAAACAATTTCAGTGATTTTCCAGAAAATTTAGCGGTATGCAGTGACAAAATAATAATGGTAGGAGACTCTAACATACATTTTGAGAAGGCGGAGGATCTGCTGAAAAGGGCTTTTACTTCAATATTGAACTCTGTCAGCAGTACACAAAATGTAACAGGACCTACTCATTATCACAATCATACTCTAGATTTAATTTTGACGCTGGGTACCGACGTAGATAACATAAATATTGTAACGTCGGCCCTGTTTGTAGTGGCAGGACGATGTCACTAGCCATAATCACCCGCGCCCCCCCCTGGATGTTCTTGATGTATTATTGTTATGTTTATGTTAATGTCATGTTAATCATTTATGTTATTAGGTTGAGTTGCCCCCGTATTGTTTTAGGTAGGTGTGTACTGTTTGAGTTTTCCACCATGTGTGTGTGATGTCCTCATGTTCTTGCCATGCCCTCGTGTTGTGTGCAAGTCTAGTGCTGTGTGATTGCTCTTCTCCTGACGCAATTCACTGGTTGAGGCGAGAATAAAGCCTGCTGTCAGTTGACATGGACCTGTCTATGGCCTCTCCCTTCCAAACCACGCCACAATTGGTGTCAGAAGTGGCTCTACAAACAGAGATGGACCGCATCTCGGAAGAGCTGGAACGGCTACGGATGGAGACGGGAGGCGTACGACGGTCAATCCGTGCAAAGAGAAAGATCAGACAACGCTTCAACATTGGTCCGTTGTTGTGTAATGTTCGGGTTGTGTAATGCTCAGGCTACATTCGAGCACCTTATGGAATGCGTCCTGTCTGGTGTCCCTAGGAACAAATGCGTTGTGTACTTGGACGACGTTTTAGTTCACACCGCCAGTTTCGAGATGGCGCTGGTTAACCTGAAGTTGGTGTTGGGCCTTGTGAAGGAGGCGAACCTATCCCTCAACCCGGTGAAATGCAACCTCCTGGAGCATAGTATCACTTTCCTCGGGGACGTAGTGAGCGGGGAGGGAATTTCGACTGACGCCGGCAAGATAGCTGCGGTCCGAGAATGGCCCACCCCCCGCACGGTGCGACAAGTGCATAGCTTCCTAGGTTTTGCGTCCTACTACTGGCGGTTCGTTAAAGGCTTCGTGGACATCGTTGCTCCCTTACACCGCCTGACGAGTAGCAGCGGGGCTAAATTTCGATGGTCCGAGCGGGCATTCTGTGCGCTGAAGTAGCGATTGTGCAGTGCGCCAGTCCTAGCATACCCCAGCCCTACCGAGCAGTTCATTGTTGATACCGACGCGAGTGACCACGGTCTAGGAGCAGTACTATGCCAAGTCCAGAACGGTTAGAAGCGGGTAATCTTGTACTTCAGCCGCCGCCTGGACAAATCAAAGAGAAATTACTGTGTGACGTGGCGTGAGCTGTTGGCTGTCGTGGTGGGCCTGAGACATTTTCGGCTGTACGTGTACTGAGTGCCTGCTGCACTGATCATGCGTCACTGCTGTGGCTGATGCATTTTTGCGAGCTGGAGGGTCAGCTCGCAAGGTGGCTTGTTATTTTGATTTACGTGTAGTCATGGCAACGTGGTCATGGCAATGGATGCCCTGACCATGAGGTCAGAAATCGAGTGTGAGGTCAGACAGTGTGCGGTGGTCAGCCCAGCTCCCCCAGTGCTATCGTGTGTTCCCGCCGATGCCTTGGCTGACATGCAGAGAGAGGACTTGGAACTTGAGTGGGCGCTGCGCGGGCTGGAGTCGTCCACCCTGCCAAGAGTGGCCGGAGGCCTATGCAATACCCGACCAGGGCACGGTGACTTTGTTCTGTTGTTTTGGTGTACCGGAAGTGCTGCACAGCAACCAGGGCCTTAACTTTGAATCGGAAGTGATGAGCGAGGTCTGCCACCTGCTCGGGATCCACAAAACAAGGAAGACTCCCCTTTCACCGACAGAGCGATGAGCTGGTCGAGCGGTTTAACCTGACCCTGGCCGCTGAACTGGCTATGCCTACCCGGGGGAACCTGCGTGACTGGGACAAGCGGCTGTCCATTGTGCTGCTGGCCTGCCGCTCTGCGATCCAAGAATGAACAGGGGTCACACCTATGCTCATGTTCGGCCGTGAGCTGCGGTCGCCTGTGGACCTGGACAAGCTTGCCCCGTGGTACACCGACCAAACTCGTAAATTAAAACAAATAGCATGTGAATTAGAGTGGAAATGCCGATCTACTAAGCTGCAAGTAGTCGCTCATGGAATAAAGTGTAGTTACTTTTGGTTTTGACTGGATTTCGCGACGAGACCCAGGTAAGTGCAAGTCTAACCGTCTTGGTAAACACTACAGGGAGGAGCGACCTGTAGTGCAAGACATGGCTAGACAGAATGAATGTGCAGACGAGTGTTTGCTCGGCTCTCGGTTGGCTTTCAAAAGCCACTGCAAGCTCCCGGTGCCTCGAGAGAGGCGGAGCCGTCGCAGAGAAAGCATCCAAGAAGCAGTGGTGTCTGTATGTTCTTCCAGGCTCGTCCAGGCTCCTAGTGATAAGGCCACACCCCCTGGATTGAGCCCTACTGCCGCAGCGCCTCCTGTGGTCATCTCCGGGACTGCAACGCTGACAGACATCTTCACTACAGCAGCAGCGCCCGAGACACCGCAAAGGATTTTTGGGGGGGGAGTAATGGCCATACCCTCCTGTCAGGGCCCACTCAAGTGCCGGAGGCCCAGGAGAGGCCCGCTCGAGTGCCGGAGGCCCAGGAGAGGCCCGCTCGAGTGCCGGAGGCCCAGGAGTGGCCAGCTCGAGTGCCGGAGGCCCAGGAGTGGCCAGCTCGAGTGCACGAGGCACAGGAGTGGCCAGCTCAAGTGCACGAGGCGCAGGAGTCACAGGAGTCACCGCCGCCTGTTCCCGCGATCCAGAAGGGGTCACCACCACTGCCACCTGTTCCCGCGATCCGGAAGGGGTCGGTGCCGCTGCCTGTTCCCGCGACCCGGACGGGGTCATCGCCGCCATCGCCGCCTGTTCCCGCGACACGGAAGGGGTCATCACCGCCTGTTCCCGCAACCCGGAAGGGGTCATCGCCGCAGCCTGTTCCCGTGACCCGGAAGGGGTCACCACTGCCGCTAGACGTCCTCGCAGCGCCTCCGGTAACCACAGGCCTGCCGCAGCTGACTGTCCCCGCAGCGCCCCCGTGGACCTGGGCCTGCCTACACGTGCTGCTGCGCCCGGGCCCCGCCCTGTTCTGTGTCTCCTGTTCCTCCTTGTTTCCCGCCCTCGTTTGTGGGTTCTGATTCGTTGTTTTTGCCATCTGTTGTTCCTGGTGTTGTCTTTGCCCGTGTTATGGTGGCTGTTTCAGTTCCTGTGTCTGTTCCTGTTTCGGTTCCATTTTTGTCTGTGCCAGTGCCTGTTTCCGTATCTGTTCCGGTGTCTGTTCCTGTGTTTGTGCCAGTCCCCCTATCGGTTGCCTGGTCTGTTTTGGGTTTTCATTTTCTTCGTCCTCCTGTTGTGCCTCCTCCCGGACTTCGTCGCCCTTTTGGTGATGTTGCTTCTCCCCCCTCATGTCGGGTTGTTCGTCGTCCTCAGTCTTGTCTCCCTGTGTGTTCTGGTTTTGTTCCATCGTCTGCTTCCACTCCCGTGTCTGTCTCTGGTTTTCCTTTAGTCTATCGCTCTGCTTTTTCTCCTGGTTCTCCTTCCCTTCCGGTGTCATCCGTTCCTGGTTTGTCTCTGTTGTCTGTTCCTAGTATGCCTGGTTTGTCTGTTTCTAGTTTTCCTTGTGTGTTTGGTCGATGTTCTGGTTATGTTTTTGGTTTGCGCACGCCGGGTGTGGTGCACTTATGTGGTGCACTTATACTGTCACGATTAGACCCTCCTCCTCCTGTCACTCTGTTTTGTTGTGTTAGCCATGTGTTTCTTAGTCCCACCTTGTATTTTGTAATCCCTGCCCCTAGTTAACGTAGTCAGGTGTCTCTTGTTAGTGATGGTCTATTTATATCCTCTGTTTGGTCTGGTATGTTGCTGGTTATTTCGTATCTGAATGTAAGTGTATCGTATCGCATTGTATTGTGTTTTGCTCAGCCCCGTGTACGTTCGTGTTCTTCTCCTTTTCTGCCTGTTTGTTCTAGTTTAAGTATGTCTTTACATATTGGTTATGTTTCTTGTTCAGATTCCCTTTCTGATCTGACCCATGCCTGTCTGTTCGCTCAGCATACTTAGACGCATTGATTGAGAATAATAAAAACAAAAAACTTACAAAAAAAGCTGCACAACAAATTTTTGTAAAAGTCTTGCTTCTTGAAAAGTTTTAGGTGATTGTGACAGGTACCTATAGGATATGCACAAATCGAATTTTAGTTTTACTGCATCACGTAGGAACTCTAAGAAATATACATTTATATGTTTACCTATTTAATCACGTTTATGTTCCGCATGAGCCATTAAGTTCAACAGAACTTAATATAGCAGAATGTGCAAGAACGAGCAAGGTGCACCCTGTCAGACCTGAGAGCTCCAGGCCGCCCCAGTGGCTGCTCGTACCGGGTGGAGGGACCCACGGCTGCATCTCCACGGCCCTGGACTATTTCTGACTATCAAGAAGTCAAGGACTCTTAATAATAAGAATTACATAGAGAACATGTATATAAATACATGTATATTCGCCATTCCCATCACTTTGTTACATATCTCTTTAATTACTGTCATGGTGACCAGCGTTGGCCAGAGGAGGAGGAGGAGGATGGATGTGTCCCCCATGGTATGGAAAGAATATCTATTCACATACTCTCACGGTGAGAAGGCAGGGAGGGCACCTGCTCGCGCACGGAGCACAAGGCACACCTCCTCATTACGCCAACGCACACCCCCTCATTCCATAGCACTCCTACCTTCACAAGTACTAGCACCTGTTCACCCTGCCCTCAGTGCAGATTTAAGCCCACAGGTCCCATCGTTCAGTGCTGCACATTAAAGAAGCCTCTAGAGAGTCCTGCTGCTCCGTCGTTGGAAGTCGTCCATCGCTCGCCCCAAGCAGCTCTGAATGTCGCTGGCGCCCTGCGCCTTATTTTGTTATTATAATAGCATTTTAATTATAATTTTGATACAACCTTTGCATGATCACATGAACTTGCTAATTCTAATCGGGAAATACATTTTAATTTCAATAAAGGCACAAATAAAGCATCAAAATGTATGTGTAAATGAAATATGAATAGACGTCTATCACAGCTAGCTAGCTAGTTATTTGTTTTACAATAGTTCATAGTACTTGGAGCTTCCAGCTAACTAAATGCGTTAATATTGTGAAATAATAAACATTCAAACATAGCACTTTACATTAGAAAACAAGTTCTATTTTGACAGGTTTTACATGCAGAGCATTGTGCTAAATATTTGAGCCTTAACTTTACTTTCAATACTTAAGCACATTTGAAGGCCAATACTTTTGTACTTTAACTCAAGTAGAGGACTAAAGGGATGGCTTCTACTTGTACTGGAGTAACGTTTTACCATGGGTTTCTGTACTTTAACTCAAGTACGTGGTTAGTGTACTTCATCCACCACTGGAGCTGGGTGATATGGCTTTAGATGTTTTTTCTGTATTGATCAATCTCAATAATTACAGCGATATAACATTTTTTAATGCTGTCACAGGATTTAAAGAATATTCTTCCAAAAACAAGCCAGACTGAATACATACATACACAGAGTATGCAAATTACTAAATTTACAATTTACATTTTGCTTACATGCCCAAATAATGAAACCCTGACTTCTAACAATATCACTACCATGGCAAAGTTGTTATATGTGTCACTTTGTCATGAAAATACTATAAGGGCATTTTTTCTTTTTATATACCAGGTAAAATTGACTGTCGCCAGAATTGACTGTTGTTTAGGAGAAACACCACTGCTTCATGGCTGGCAAGCACAACTGCTTAGCGGCTGGCTAACACCTGAACGTACTTTTACACGTTCTCTGTTCTTGACTGGATGGATGGTATTTTTTCAAATGGCAAAACAAATTAGTGTTTCTAGACTGTTTGTGCTGCACATCAGCATTTTTTCCCATATGGACAGTTATAGGAATGTACATGTTACATATTCAGCGTTCTGATGATTATGTCCAGCACACCTGCTAGATAGCAAAAGAACATTACCGTAGCAACTAAGCTACGATTATTCTGAGCTTGGATTTTTGGAATAGAAAAACATGATTTTCAATTAACTCAGAGTTAACAGACCTGGGTTGGTTGTTAAACCTGCTTTCTGAAATACCCCCCAGATCAAACCGACACACAAATCCACCAGCTCTGAGATGGTCAGGTCAACTATCCCTGTGAGAGGACCTAGTGCACTGGGAAAGCCTGGCTGCCATGGTCTCCACACGCACACAGACCCTTGGGGCCCCCAGAGGAACTGCTGGGCTTGCCTGACTGTTTGTCTGCTTAGTCTAATCACCTGGCTACAGGACAGATTTATAGTAACTTCATTTATGCAAACCCTGACTGTTCCCATCTGGGCCAGAGAGGGCTGGCAGCGTGCCAGCTGTGTACGGCACTCGTGGGTTGTAGATGTCTGTTTTTCCATCCAATGACCAGCCATCATGCAGACATGGATGCCAGAAGAGATCTCAAAAATACATGCACAGGGTCACACACACACAAACACACACACACAAAAAACATATTTGTGGCTTCAGACATTGACAGAATTGACAAATACATGTGAAATCCATCAGACCAAGAGCCACACACGTTACTACACAAACCACCCACATACAGGTTTCCCTTCACTTTGGCTCTGGCTACAAGCAATGGAAAAAAGATTCCATTCTAAGCGATCTGGCCCTTATCCAATCACAATACTCAGAGTTGAATGGCTGATGAGAACAGTGTAAGCAAACAAATATCCTACTGCAATTATTAAATGAAGGTAACAATCCAAAATGTGTTATAAAAAAACACAGATGATCAGTGACTACTGAATTAGTCCATGCTTGTATGCATTTATGCTGTTGAGCAATACAGTCATATGTAAGATCCCTGAGCTACAGCAGCTGGACCAGTGCGTTTTATGGCTGAGCAGTTTCAAATGTTCCTGTAGATCATATGTGCAAAGATGATTATCATCATATTAGGGGTGAATTAATACACTAACCTTACATTAATATTCAATCCATGAACCACTCCCAAACATTTATGATTAATGCAACAAAAGCTTTCTGGGAAGGCCTGTATGTACACACATGCATGCACACACACAGACACACAATTCTTCAATCCATGTAGAGAACAGGAACAGTCGTTTTTTAAAGCCAGTAACTCAAACATAGGACATTGCTTTACTCACAGCTGCTGTACAACAGTGCTGTACAACAGTGCTTCACCAGCTGTTCCTACACCCCAAATGTGAATGTGTGGCCTGAGTGGAGACACGTGAGGCCCATTGCTCTGCGTGAAGAGTGGAGAACAAACATAATGCCACCACACTCATGGTCTAACACGTCTACTGTAATATACTATTCTAGCAATGGCATGTAGAGTCAGGCAAAAGGAAATGTTGTACAAGACCGAATCTGCACTTCAAAAAGTGCAAATTCAGCACTGTAAGAGACGACACTGACAATAACCAGAAACTTTGTAGCTAATATTCCGGTCCATACATATTCCTGTAGCTTGAGTTCATGTATAAAATAGAAACACTAAAACACTTATTTTATGGCAAATCACAGACCTATCTGAGGCCCACACTCACTCCCACCCAAGGGCCCAACTCCCACACATCCAAGGCCCCTAGTCTGTCCAAAGGCTAGAGGCTGCTAGCCTTTCCTGGATTTAGATTTCATGTAAATAAATGGAACAATATTTCAAGCAGAGCTGCAAAGACTCGTCGCTGGGGATTCCTAGGAGGACAGACATTCCTGATGTAGTAGCTCAACACTGGACCTTCAGCCAAAATCATGTTCATGTTTCAAAACAAAAAAATGTGCTGGCCAAGCAGTGTGACTATATGTGTGCGTGTATGTGCTGTGTCAATGGACTTGTTGCTCAACAGGTTCTGGCACAGAAAAACCTCAATCTTGAAAAAGGGCCTCTACAATTCAGTAACATGGATCAGAAGCAGATTCCATTGTTATGGCTTCAAGACTCAACTGTCACTTCCTACAGTGATCTTGAATCTAAGAAACAACTTATCTAAGAAATCTAAGAAAGAACATATCGATATATGGAACCCATGGAGTATAAAATTACTCTGTCTACACTTATTTAAACTGGATATATATTGGAGGACCATAGTTTGATGTCTAGTAAACACTGCTAAATCAAGGTTTCTACATTTCCCCTCCTCCTTCAATTCCTTCCTCCTTCTTTGTGTTTCACTCCCAGAGTGTGTTTGCTCTTCAGAGCAAGTTACTCAGCTTCTCAACATTGATAATATAAAGCACATTTAGAGTGCTGTGCTGGTGTAGCTAAGAAATGGTTGCATGGTTGCATGCATGTGCAAAATCTACAGGAGTTAAAAAGAACAGCTTCTATTCCATAGTACCATGAGTATGAAAGCAACAAAAGATTGCCAGAAAACCAACACAAAGCAGAATGTCAATGTCCATTAAAACCATTAACTAAAGGGGTCGGGAGGTCCCTGAGATCTTTATTAAGACTTCATAAGACACCAAAATGAAACAAAATGAAATTACTACAGAAAAGAGCAAAAGAGTATACATATGAATATGCGTTTGAAGAGGTAAGATGTTATACAACTACAAGGAATAGTTTACAATGGTGGACAGACTGACCAATCACTCGTTTCTCTGATTTAAGCCATGCAATATCTATGCAAAACGTAGTGTTTTTAAATGTGATTCAACCCACTACTTGAGACCTATTAGCTGGAGATGTGTCACAGACAAGTGTTTACAACGGCGGCGCGTTTCGATGCAGCGGCCGCTCCGAGGTCCCGGTGCTTTACACTGAGGCCCCGGGGGAACGTATTTCGTCGCCTTGTACTTGTACATTGTGATGATAAATAAACATTCCTTGATTCCTTGATTCCTTGACAAGGCAAAAACGGTATGGTGCAGCAGTGTGGTACACCACTGACACAGAGTTACCACAGTTACCACAGAAAGACAGAGTGACAGAGTGATGTCAGTCTTATTTCACGCACACAGAGAAATCCCCATCTGCTCATGCACCATGGCCTTCCAAACAAACAAGCAGGATATACATGATATAATGTGATAGTGGGCTGCTACGCAAGGAATCATTCAAGCTAGAGTGAGGTCTGGACTGCTTCTACTTATTACCCTGACTTCTCTAGAACATTAGAAAAACACTGTTGGGAAGTGCACCCCCTACTCCGACCAACGGATAGCTTTTCCTTCAGTTAAGCCACACAGAAACATCCCCAAACTTCAGCGTCAGACCCCACAATCTACATCAGACGTCCACCAGCTGCACCATAATTGGACACCACCTTAAGCAGTTCTCTTCTTGACCTCAAACAGAAACGTTAAGAGTGGCCAAACATTAATGGAAGCTGGTGGGAGCAGTTAGCCTGATCCAATTTGTATGATTCAAATTGGCTCCTGATTCCTAGCAATACTGGCATTTTTGAGAGAAGTATGTCAAGTATTGCACACTAATACAGATTCTCTGTCTCTCTTTCTCTGTCTCTCACACAAACACCCACCCACACAGGAGTGTTTTCATGTAGACATCATGTAGACAAACTCACCCGCACAGACACAAAACATAGACAAGCCAGACTTGCTGTTTAGACTCAGATGTAATTGATTAAAAATACCTAATTGGAAGGAGTAATAGTTGTCCATGAGGACAATAATTCGATTACAGAAGATATAACATCTGAAAGGATCTGCAGCAAAAAAACAAACAAACAACAGGCCATTTTGAAATGTCAGCAGTGTGTTTCATTTGCTGGTCAGGGGGTCCAGTTGATTTGGAAGAAACATTTAAATCATTTATGTACATTTAAATCAATGGTGGTTAAACTGACATCCTCACACTCAGTCTGTATTGTCCATCTTTTTGCATGCTTCTACCCAAGACGACTGCATGCAAGCACCTACAAGCACCTGGGAGATGGTCTGGCTCGCGGTGGATGTACTGATGCCGGGGTTGGATGTACCATTGTCGTAAGGGGACGTGCTGATGCTGGCTCCTACCTGAGGTGCACCATCTGCACCGAAGGGACTGTGACTACTTGGCCGGGGAACAAGAACTTTAAGCTATAACTGTAGAACCACCTCTTGTTCACAAATACGGACTGGTGCTAACGGGCCGCCCAATGGAGGATGGGTTCCCTTTTGAGTCTTGGTCCTCCCAAGGTTTCTTCCTATTCCCCGCCATCTTAGGGAGTTTTTCCTTGCCACTGTCACCTTTGGCTTGCTCATTAGGGATCTGGACCCATACAATTTGTAAAGCTGCTTTGAGACAACATGTGTTGTAAAAAGCGCTATATAAATAAAATTGACTTGACTTGACTTGAAGAAATGCTGATTGTTCAGAGCTCATGACCTCACACAAGTACCATCTCGTAGGTTTTCCCATCCAAACTCCCAAGGATCCCAAGGTCCAGTTTACTGTTGTCATTGCGGTGTATAGGTGACAGGTTGTACAGGTTGTTGAGCTTCCTGTGTGGAAGTGACCAATAGCAGCACAGTGTGTAAATAAAACCACCTACTAGACCTAAAGGAACATGTGATTCAAATCCTCAGCATCCAACAGATTATTTTCTTGACTGACTCTATATAACGTACAAGGTATGTTGTTCCATAAGTAAAATGTATAATAACTATATACAGGTCTTAATAATTATAATTATTAGTAGCAGCCGGGCACTGATCCCTCGCACTGCGTTCAGAACAGCCGAGTCAGGCCGCCAACCATGCCATACAATGGGCACGTTCGCTTTCTCGCCAGGCCAGACAGAATGCAGAGGACATCCCAGCCAGACAGGCCGGCAACAGTTCACTCTCCTTCAGGCACACAAGATGGCCTTTGTCTGCACATCTCAAATACGGCTTTCACGACAGGCGGGTGTGAAAAAAATGCCACCATCCAAAAAAACATTTTTCAATAGATGGTGCCTGAAGACAATGATGTTTCTCAACTTTTTTCCAATGATCCCCTCAATCTTGTCCTTCTACTCACAGAGAGTCTAGAGGATACTTAAGATTCTCAACACTAGTTATGTAAAGCATGTTTAATGTGCTGGATCTTTACAACCTGACATTACGGATCAAAAAAGGTGAATAAAGTCCAAAGCTTCTAAGGACTAAGGAATATTGTGAATGGCAGAAGAGCACAAGAGCAAGAGGGACTTGGGGAGTCCAGAGGGACTGGGAGAATCCAGAGAGACTGGGATAGTTCAGAGGTACTGGGGGGGTTGGGTTCTGTCCTTTGTCTGCCCATTCTGCACTCTCAAAGACAAAAAAGATACTATGCTGTAGGTGCCTTATGTATCTCCATGCTTTGTGAAGCCTCTGTGCTTCTGCTATTGAGGGCCTGGACTGTAATGTGTAAATTTGCTGTGTGCGAACAGCCGCTGTATAAAGCACTATTTAAATACATTTCACTTTTACCTCTCATGCCTGTGTTGACTCTGTGAACTGGACTCTGTCCACTGGAGCCAGATGTTACATGTTACAGGTGCCCTGTTTGCTTGCAGAGATGTGATCATTTTACAATAATTTAAAATCAAAACCAAGTCCTATCAGCCATTGGAGAGGGATGTTGAGCGAATGTGTGTGTGTGAAGAGGGGTTTCCACAATTTCAATAAACACAGAGGGCAAGTTGCATACATTAAAAAGTGGCAAACAGGGATATGACCGAATGATGACTGCAGTGCTAAACTCTGTAATGATAATCTCTACAGTGCTTCAGCTACTTCAGGTGTGGAGCCCCAGAGTTGCCCAAACATCAAGGCAGAATTGCAGCATCACTTTCCCTTTAGGATGAAGAAGCAGTTTAAACTTGCCTTTGTGCACACATACATGTACTAACATAGACCAACTTATTAAGATTTATATAAAATTGTCTGTAAAGACATTGGATTTACTCATACGCACAGATAAAATAACTGTTACTTGTGAATAGTGGTTGAAACCACACATCATCAGCCCAAAGTAATACAATTTTCAAACAGGTAGCTAACAGCCTGGACAAGTTATAATGCAAATTCAAAGAAACCTGAGTAAGTCCATGCAAAAAAAGAGACAGCACTAATCTTGTTTATATAGCAATATAATAACACACATAGTGTGTGTACGAACATGTGTGTTGGAAACCATGCCAATGTCGTTTGAGCAAATTCCAAATACCCAGGGTAAACTACAATTTGACCACAGCAAATGCCGCCTCACCACCATTGCAGGAGAGGAAGGAAAACAACAGGTAGGACTAAGGCAGCCCCTATCAGAATGCCTTCAGGATATACCAGACTGTCCTGTAATAGAGTCTAGCATTGGGGTTTGGTCTTGTACAGTAACAATCTAATACACTTACATACGCAATAATAAACTAATACATTTTAACAATCTAATACACTTATGCAAAATTACAGTAAGAATCTAATACACTTCTGTGTAAATTATTCCATTCTTTCCAGGCCAGATGAATCAAACTAGCTCTTATATCTACTTACAAGAGAAAAAATACCCTCACCACACTGGGGATTAACTGGAAATTCAGTTAATAACTGGAATAACTGTTTAACACCACACATGGTGTGACATTACCAACTCAATCAAGAACACTGCAACAATACTCCAGAACAAACCACAATACTCACTGGACAAATTCCAGGTCGCCTATGTGAATAATAATGAAGCTCAGGTGGGCCATTTGTGCTCAAGGGGGAATTAATTCTAGGTTATTTTTCATGTAGTTGTTGAAACCCTTAGCAAATTGGCTTATTCAGCTTCAATGCAATCACTCCCCGCTGAGACATAATGTGATCCTTAATATACTACAGTCTTCACACATGTAAACATCTCAACACCATGTGTTCTATTTCTGCACAATCATGCTTCAACAGGGGATAAAGAAAAAGAAGATGCTTTTGAAACATTTCACTATGGAACATGTCTTTAATTCACTATGGAACAAGCATATTTTAAAGGGGCCAATCAACCTATTAACAGAACTTTTAATGACCCAAAGGGGAACAGTGTCAGTGCTAGATATATTAACAGCTGCCCTAAAGCAGCAATAACAATAGGTAAGAGACATATGTCTGAGCTGTTTGGCATTTAATTACCAAGTCATTTACAAGCCCACCCATACCCACGTTCAAAAGATGTCAGCCTTCCTGTATCAAAAGTTTCTGCCAGTCCAAGACCTTTATTCAAGTAAACTGTAAAGCCAGCACTGGGACAGTGGATGTGTGGAGATTAAAAGTAAGAAAGTTGATGGTGATTGAAGTGATAATGTTGTTCAACTCACACTGAACTGATAATGATCATGAACTGGGAATCAGAGGAGGAGACCAAGAGGATGAGGTACAGTGAAGCCTCCTCCTCATCTGTCCTTATACTGAACAACTCTCCCAGTAAGGGTACTGCACTTCTGAACATCTAAGACGACAAACATGATGTCACATAGGTACCAAAGGGCCAGACACACAAGATCTATTGCTGTATGACCTTCAAC
Source organism: Brachyhypopomus occidentalis (assembly GCA_020368025.1). NCBI lineage: Eukaryota > Metazoa > Chordata > Actinopteri > Gymnotiformes > Hypopomidae > Brachyhypopomus > Brachyhypopomus occidentalis. The sequence goes on along the minus strand of JAGXOD010001397.1, from coordinate 372,478 downwards.
TAGACTCAGTGACCATAACTAGACCTGGTTGTGATGTAGCCACTTGACTGCATCTGATACAGACCTACTCCCAGGAAAGCAAGCTTCACGAACATGAAAGACTAGAGAAAGTCGGGGCAATGGCCTCCCCAGAGTAGATCCACACAGAGAAAACAATGGAAGGACTGTTTCAGGAAAGTGGTTTCTAACGCAGCAACAAAAACAAAAACAAAACAAGCCAAACACGCAGTTAGAAAGATGTGTGAACTCAAATGGCTCCCCACAATCATACCACCTTACATTACTCCTAGAATGATACATTCTTCCACATATTAGCATCCATTTTATGTGCTATGTTTATGTTCAATTAGGTCTTAAGGCACCAACATAGGAGATGTGATATGAAAGAAAACCCCTTTCAAACGTCACCAGAACATATACAACTCCAATTCAGTTCATATTTTTAATTCTAATCCTATTTTAATTTCTCTCAATTTACAATTTACTCGATTTATTTCTCTCAATTTAGTTTAATTTTTAACCCTCTGTTGATTTCTTTAAATCCTTTATTTAATTAACTTCAATTTCCATTATTTCTTTAAAATCTTTTAAAAAGAATTTTTGGCAATGACCTTCCCAAGGTGACAGATCTTGGGCTGTAATAAGAGCACTTTGAATTTCAGGTATTTATGAAAGGTGCTATATAAATAAACTTGCCTTGCCTCTTGTATATGGCTTTTACATGTCATAAAGCAACTTTACAGAAATCTGCTTTGTCGAGTGTTTGCGTTTTAGAGGGCACACTCAACCTTGTATATTATTGCTAAATTAACAGTGTGCAATAATGCTTGAAATGAGTCCCTGATATACAATACGAACTACTAGAGAGAAAGGAATTCATAGTGTACATCAGTAAACCTCAATATTCTGACAGTCTGAGGTATTTGCTAATATGAATAAAGTGTGGCTTTGGCAAACTATGGAAATACTTCTGTGCCAGGACACAAATTTTGTCTTCTAAAATGTATATTATCTAGACTGGAACAAAACCTGCAAAAAAGAGACTGGCATTTCATTGAACAGTAATTCTTTATGCAACTCAAAAATACAGAGACATTACCAAATATTCATAAAGCACTGGCTGTGTACTGTCTGTGGTAAATGAGGTTGGTAACAACCATTTAATCACTTTGTTAGGTTAACAAAAGAGAGTGCACATCAATATCTACAGAAAGAATTGAGGCACCCAATTGAAATAAAGCCTGATATATAATTCAGGAACAGGGCCTCTTCACGGTCTGTTAATTAGTGGTGCGAGCATTGGCCTATACCCTGCAGCCCACAGGACGATTTCACCACCACAGAGAACAGATGTGTGTTTGTGGGTGTGAACATGCACAAAAAAACACACTTCAACAATCCAAATCTCTCTACAGCACAGATCATGTATGTGCCAAGCTACACACGGACATACACACATACACAAGAATACACAAGACATGAATAATCCAAGCTTTAAAACATAAAATCAACAAGGGAATTGTGAAAAAAACAGAAGAGGTTGTTCATACAATCCAAGTGTTTTACATCTTTAAAGCAGGTTTAACATGTTAATATGTCTCATCACCTGTGTTCAAACTTGGCCAAGACATTCTGAACATAGCAATTAAAAAAATGTAAAATACACCATTAGAACATCAAACGAGAGAAGTAATACTCCCGCCCCCACACACTTTATATTTCGGGGGGGCTCCTTAGTTACAAGGCCCCATTGTCTGCCTTGCAATGTGGAAGCTTTGAAAAAGCAGACAGGATCATTGGAGCAGCTTTGCAGTGGGTGGAGACAGAATCCTCTTGGGCTCTGAGGTCTGTCACTGTTTGCAAACAACAAGCTGATTCCTGAATGGAGACGGAGTCAAACCGAAGCCAAAGCTCGTTGGGATGAGCATCGGCTGCTGCAGCTCACAAGCTTTACATGGGCAGCTTAATCAAGAAGACCTGGCTGCTTTAAAGTAAAAAAGTCTGAGTTTTTACACTCGTAGCTACTATTAATGTTAATAACAAATTATGAAAATCACTAAAAGCACATTTTGTATTCAGTCACACAGAGATCTCTAGACACACTAATTCACTTATCAACAGGGTTCCCACACCTTGGTTAACATCAAATTCAAGGACCTTTAAATGTCTTTCCAGGACCAACTCAAATTCAAGGACTGCACCTGGCGGCATTTACCTACTGCTACCCCTGAATATGTTATCAAAAAACAATGATAATTCAATGCAAATTCAAAAGACTAAATACCATATTTCAAGCCATGCATCCTGAAATTTGCATTTTCCGTGCATGACATTACGGGGACGAGTAGTCATTCAACACGTAGTTTATTGAAATTGATAGTGGCTACAAATGTAGCACGTAAACACACATAGCACTAAGCACTCACGACAGGGACGACAAAGACAAGCACGGGACAAGACTGACACACACAATATATACATAATGCCTAACAAGCACCGCATGTAACACATTAGACTAACGAGAAGTGTGAACACACATACAAACAACCACACCCATGGAAAGTACATATTTAGACAAGGCCTACACCTACACACGCCCAAAGGGAGGGGTCCGGGGCTGTAACAACTATCAAATCAGATCATATTCTTCAAGAAAGCATGAGAAATTTAAAAGATCTTCATAACAATCTAAAAGATTCTTTACAAAAATACCCATTTCATACAAATCCTTTCTAAATATTGACTTCCTAACAACTGTGACTGCCCTATTAGTTCTTCATCCATGTGAAATTTCAAACCCGCCAAAATATTCAAGGACCTTCAAGGATGTCTTTTTATGCCTGCTTTCAAAAACTTTCCAGGGCCCTGAACTTATTTTTTCAGATTCACACACTTTCAAGGATTTCAAGGACCCATGGGAACCCTGTGTCAATGTTAATTTACAATGAACATCTTTTAAGAAAAATTTAAAACACCATCCAAATGAACGTTTTGATTTTGTCACAATGGATATTCAGTGTAGAATCAGACAGGCAGTTAATTTTCCAATCACCATACACTGAGGAAGTTCGATTGACATCTTTAATGCAATGATAGGAAAGGAAAGGGTCAAACTAAAACAGAAAATAGTATCATTAGTCCAAAACACGAGGCCTGAATAGCCATTACAGAGGACTGATGTGTCTGTTACCACATTCCCTTGTACTCTTTAGCAGATATGTCATATCTGTTCACACTGCAAAAATATACCCAACATATGTATGAAACACTGCAGTAAACAGCATAACTAGCCTTCCAAAAATATGCTCTATAAGAACTAAAGATGGTACAATACTTTTTTTTTCTGTACCAAATATTTCTGTACCAGTCTGATATTGATATCTTGCATTTGAACATCAAACAGAATTTATACAGACCCCAAATTATTTTCTTAAACCCTTGTGGAACAGTGGATCTACAAACTGGATTCCAAAAAAGTTGGGACACTAAACAAATTGTGAATAAAAACTGAATTCAATGATGTGGAGGTGCCAACATCTAATATTTTATCCAGAATAGAACACAAATGACAGATCAAAAGTTTAAACTGAGTACATGTAACATTTTAAAGGAAAAATATGTTGATTCAAAATTTCAGTGTCAACAAATCCCAAAGATGAGAAGCAAAGATGGTAAGAGGATCACCAATTCCACCATTGTTGCGCAGAAAGATACCAGAATGGTGTTACCCAGTGTAAAATAGCAAAGACTCTTAAGTCCTCCATCATTTTTGTTGTGTCATCATCATCAACCGTGCATAACATCATCAAACGATTCAGAGAAACTGGAACAATCGCTGGGCATAAGTCAAGGCCATAAAAGTCTACTGGATACTGGTGATCTCCGGGCCCTTTAAACGTCTCTGCACCTCAAACAGGAATGCCACTGTCAAGGAAATAACAGAATGGGCCCAGGAATACTTCCAGAAAGCATTGTCAGTGAACACAATCCACCGTGCCATCCGCCGTTGCCAGCTGAAACTCTACAGTGCAAAGAGGAAGCCATTTCTAAGCAAGCTGCACAAGCTCAGACGTTTGCACTGGAACTATGTTCTATTACGAATAAGATATTGACATTTGCCATCTCCACATCATTGCATTCAGTTTTTATTCACAATTTGTTTAGTGTTCCAATTTTTTTGGAATCCGGTTTGTATTTGAGTGAAAGATTTTTGTTATGCTATATTGTATATGCTATACTGTATATTATATATGCCATATTTGTAAATAATATCATTCATGGATATCGGAGATGAAAAAATTTCAGTGGCGCGCACACACAAACACACACACACACACACACACACACACACACACACACACACCAGGTGGGCAGATAAAAAAGACCTTTTGTACTACAAATCTCTTCACTTGATCTCTGTTAAAACCAACAGAAATGTAATCTAATAATGGTTACATGATGGCTACTCCTTTTGACCAAAATGAGGTCTGAAAACTTGTGCAGCCATGGTTTGAGTCTGCCTGCATCACCTGTGTCCACTGTACATTTTAGGAGCAGCAACTGCAGTATGTACTGGCTTGAGCCCATTATTTACATAGAAGTGTCTTTCTATAAACTTTTTATGTCTGTGTCAAAATAATCATCATCTTTCTGAGCAGCAAATCTGAGACCATAAATAGCCACCACAGAAGAAGGGCTGTAACTTCATTTGACAATTAATTATTGGACTACTTAGGTCATTGTCCTGGGACCAAAATAATCGCAAGAATAATACTATTAATACTAAAATAATACTATCCTCTGGTCTGACAATAAAGCAATGTGAAATTGTCTCCATGAAGGCAACAGTGTCCTTGAAAAAATATTCACCCCAAATAGGCCATTGTTGAGGTCTGGTCATCAAGTCATCATTCAGACACCTTGTCACAGCAAGCACTTGCATCAAAAGCCACCCCGATTTTTGGATGATAAGCACTATATCTTCGAGGCAACATTCCTGTTCATTTCTAAACTGTGGTGGTTATGTTGTATGTCCAGATCCAGCTCTGGATTGTGTCCTGTCCGTGATTTTAGATATTCATGGTTAAGTTTAGCGTTCTGAGTGGGAATCATTAGGGATCACACACTCAATAAGAGTGGGACACAAGTGCTGACTTGTCCACTCATTGACTCTACCTTTACTAGTGGTTTTGACTGTGCCTCCACAAGTCCTCTGTAAGTAAGGAGTATTATTTAAAAAAATAATAATTGGACCTCACCAATGAACAATTACTCTGATCAACAATGATAACATTGAATACAGTGGGTGCTGTTTCGGTGCAGTTGCTTTCTTTCCCCCAACTAAACGTAATCACTTGTGTGGCAGCATTAAAGGGCTACAGGCCATGTCCAGGATAAAGAGCTGTAAAATGTTCATCACTGCAGACCAGGTCCAGGATGAAGAGCTGTAAAACACTCATCACTGCAGACTAGGTCCAGGATGAAGAGCTGTAAAACATTCATCACTGCAGGCCAGGTCCAGGATGAAGAGCTGTAAAACATTCATCACTGCAGGCCAGGTCCAGGATGAAGAGCTGTAAAACACTCATCACTGCTGCATTCAGTGCATTTGACATGCATCTTCTCACAGGCTTTGGCCATATGTTAAGTAGCACTCCAGGAACAGAAACAGATGCTGCTCAATTCTGAAAGGCTTCTCTGATCTCAAGGGATGTTTCTCTAAATGCACGTCATTTGTGTAATTGGTTGGGCCTACTGTGTATGGGCATATCTTGGAAGGAACTGCAGTGACACTTGTTTTTGTGGACTAAGACAGATGTCCTGAGGAGGTCATGCCTAATGCCTCTTGACCTTTGCAGAGTCAGAAGAACGTGGAGCAAAGTGAAGCTTAGATCTTAGTGACAAGATCCAGATAGTCACCTTCAAGCCTTGAAACTCCACTAGGAGATTACCAAGCCTTTATAGGAGATTGTGGCAGAACCATCCACCCCCTTTCACAGCAAGTGCATTTACTTCGATATTGAACTCTGTCGGCATTATTCAAAATGTCACGGGACCTACTCATTATCACAATCATACTTTAGATTTGATTTTGACGCTGGGTACCGACGTAGCTAATATAAATACATTTCCGCAAACCACAGCAATCTCAGATCACTATCTAATCTCATTCGAGCTACATCTTAACCTGAATACACGCCAGTCTCCTCGGAATTGTTTAAAATGCTCGTCAACCGCCACACAGTTTACTGAAACCCTCCCAGATTTAACTACTTTAGCCTACTCGCCAACAGATCCAGAGGAGTTAGATAGTTTAACCGACTGCTTAGAGAATACCTGTAGATCAGCTCCAGATATAGTAGCTCCATTCAAATATAAAAAGGTCAGAGTTAAAAAGCTCGCCCCGTGGTACACCGACCAAACTCGTAACTTAAAACAAATAGCATGTAAATTAGAGCGGAAATGGCGAACTACTAAAATGGAAGTATTCCACTGTGCTTGGAAGGATAGCCTTATTGAATACAAAGGGGCACTTACTAAACCAAGCTCAACATACCTAGCCTCACTGATTGAAAAAAATAAAAATAATCCTAGATTTCTTTTCAGTACTAATTCTAAACTTACAAAAAATCAAACCAGCGCTGAACATCAGATTCCAGGGAACCTAACTAGTAATGTCTTTATGGATTTCTTTGATAATAAAATAGAGAATATTAGACTAAATATTAATCCTTTTATAGGTAATCCATCTGGTTTGTCATCTGGATTGGCTGATATTGAACAAAATCTTGCATTAGAAGAAAACCTTGAAGCTTTTCATCCATTCCCACAACTAGAATTGGAGACAATAATTTCATCTTTAAATTCTACTACTTGCACATTAGAGTCTATTCCCTCTAAATTGCTCAAAGAGGTTTTACCAGCTGCAATCGAACCTCTTTTAAATGTAGTTAACTCATCAATCACAATAGGTCACATGCCCAAATCCTGTAAACTAGCAGTCATTAAACCCCTGATCAAGAAACCAAATCTTGATCCTAATGTACTATCTAGCTACAGACCCATCTCGAACCTATCATTTATATCCAAGATCATAGAAAAAGCTGTGACCAAACAGTTATGCTGCACAGGAACCACAGATTTGAAAAGTATCTGCACAGGAACCAGTTAAAGTAACAAATGATTTGAAAAGTTCCAAACTGGATTTAGGCCCCACCACAGCATTGAAAAAGCACTAGTTAAAGTAACAAATGAGCTCGAAAATATTCCCTCCAAACACTCAGAAGTGAAATATGGAGTCCCGCAAGGCTCCATCCTAGGACCACTATTATTTACATTATATATGTTACCACTAGGAATAGTTATAAATAAACATGGTGTCAACTTTCACTGCTATACAGATGACACCCAACTTTATATATCAGCCAAACCTGATGACAAATCCAGATTAGGAAAAATTGAGGACTGCGTAAGTGATATTAAATGTTGGATGTCACTAAACTTCCTCCACCTTAATGGTGACAAAACGGAGGTTTTGACAGAAAATACCAGATCTAATGTTAAATCTCGCAGATTACCCCATTACTCCTGGCTCTGTAGCTAAAAATCTCGGCGTCTTATTCGACTCTGACCTATCATTTGATAAATACATAGATAATACTACTAGGATAGCTTTTCTACATCTAAAGTCAGTCAGTCAGTTAAGTCACATTGTGATTTTCACCCCAATCGAAATTTGTCCTCCGCATTTACCCATCTGTGCAGTCAGAACACACACACACACACACTAGTGATAACTAGGGGGCTGTGGTGCACACGTGCCCAGAGCGGTGGGCAGCCCTAGCCCGGCGCCCGGGGGAGCAGTTGGGGTTAGGTGCCTTGCTCAAGGGCACCTCAGTCATGGCCTCAGGCCTGGGAATCGAACCCACGACCCTCCGGTCACAAGACTGGTTCCCTAACCACCAGACCATGACTGCCCATTGCCAAGTTAAGAAATCTCCGTAACATTGCCAAGTTAAGAAATGCATTATCCCAGCATGATGCAGAAAAATTTCTACACGCCTATGTTAGCTCCAGATTATTGTAAGTAGTTACTGTCAGGATGCTCAAATAGGAATATAAATAAACTTCAAGTAGTTCAAAACGCCGCAGCCAGAGTTCTAAATAGAACTAGGAAATTTTAACATATCAGCCCAGTCTTATCGGCCCTGCAATGGCTCCCAGTAAAATTCCGTATTGATTTTAAAATTGACTTATAAAGCACTGCATGGACTTGCTCCTGACAACCTCCAAGAGCTTCTCTCTTATTATGAACCCCCGCGTCCACTAAGATCCCAAGGTGCTGGCCTCTTATTATTTCCATCAATTAATAAGGTAACAGCAGGGGGAAGAGCCTTTTCTTATAAGGCCCCCCAACTATGGAATAGTCTTCCAGAATGTGTCCGGGACTCTGGCACAATCTCAATCTTTAAGTCTAGGTTGAAAACTTACTTGTTTGATCTAGCATTTGGTAATTAATGTGCCCCTTGATAAGGTAACAGATCCAGGGCTTCATGGGCAAAGGGTTTTATGAAAAACTGTGGCGCTGGTGCTGTCATCCTGACACTGCACGCGGTCACTCAAGTTTGTCGACGGTGTAGTGGATGGATGCCAGTGTCTCAGGATGCTCCCAAGTCTGTGTTACCTTCTAGTTCTGCCCTTTAGCTAGGCTGTAATAATTTAATTGCCGGAGTCGCTGCCACACTCCAGAAATATTTAAATTTCCTTTGTCTAACATATCCCATACGGAACTAATTGTCCCTCTTTTTCCCAATGGCTGCAAGAGAAATACTGGGACAAGGAGAGACGAGCCTTTCCCGTGACCCACCCAATACAAGCATCTAGGAGATGGTCTGGCCTGCTAGTGGATGTGCCGATGCCGTGGTTGGATGTGCCATTGTCGCAAGAGGACGCGCTGATGCCAACTCCCACCTGAGGCTCATCTACTCTGAAGGGACTGTGACTACTCGGCCAGGAATTAGAATCATAACTACAGGACTATATCTGGACTATACCTGAACTGTGAATGCGGACATCTGCTAGCGGGCCGCCCAATGGAGGATGGGTTCCCTTTTGAGTCTTGGTCCTCCCAAGGTTTCTTCCTAAATTCCTGCCATCTTAGGGAGTTTTTCCTTGCCACTGTCGCCTTTGGCTTGCTCATTAGGGATCTGGACCCATGCAATTTGTAAAGCTGCTTTGTGACAACATGTGTTGTAAAAAGCGCTATATAAATAAAATTGAATTGAACTGAATTGAAGTCCGTTAACTCTCAGGGTGATAATCATATGGTACGAGTCTGGTTTGGTATCAACTTTGCTGTTCCCATCACAAATGAGCTTGACAAAGCTTGTTACTTTACTTTGTAAGCTAATTCTGTTATCACAAATATAAAGCTTATGATTGATTGTTTTTTAAATGTTCCAATGAGAACAAAAGCTAATTTTTACTCTTTTCTATCGAGATAGATCATGACAAATATAGCTACAAGCAATATTACTCAACCTCATATGGCATGCCAATACCATATTCAAAATAATGCAGAATCAGATAATCACAATCTTTCTCACAATCATACTCTTCAGCAAGTGTTGTTTGCTTCTCATCATCTTAGCAAACAGTTCTATGTAGGCATTTGTGTTCAAACCATATGTGTTTAGATAATCCTCAATTCAACATGTATGCATACTGGAAGTCCAATGTCTCCTACATAGGCCCATCTGCCCATCTCTCCTACACAGGCCCGTATCCCCATCTCTCCTTGCCAATATCTGCAATCTCGCACTCTCTATGTTAGTAACATACATGATATCTCCTCATTGTCCTTTGTTCTGTGAACAGCTACACACATTAGCCACTTTGGACCTTAAAAAGTGAACCTCACCTGACTTTTTTGTCTTTTCGTAAGTAGTCTACAGGTTTACTTGGAGAAACTAACCAAGGTATGTCTAAAACATTTTACATTTTTCATCTTTGGGTGCTCAGCTCCTTAAGATTCCTGAACCAGGTACAAGACAAACCACCACTAAGCTTAGCTCTGAGGCTGAAAGCCTTCACCACAACCTTGAACTGACTGCTCAATGAAAGTGAGCTTAATACAAATGCCTGCATCCAAAGGGACAGCACAAGATTTCCTTGCAACTAGCTCTGGTACTTCTAGAACTAAGGTTAGTACAACTCTTTGTAGCCCAGGTACTGAGGAGAACTTCAGTTCTCACCTCCAGACCAGTCACTAGAGTCTGGTCTGGTTTCACTAGCTCTTCCTCAGTATAGTTATCATACTATGGACTATTTAGCTTCTGAAGCTGAAGTCTCTGTAGAATCGATCAGATGCCTCCTCTGCTTCTTCTTGCTATGAGAAAGATGGTAAAGCCAGTGCTTTGTTTTTTTGTGACCTCCTTATCCAATGCATGATGTCCAGACCAGAGACATCCCATTAGGAACAGAAGCTAAAAGGCTGAGCATCATTCCACTAACCACACACCTGCTAACAGACTCAAGAAGAAATGCAGACATTACTTAACTTAAGACATGTGAAGGTTCATTGTTGCCCCCTGTGGACAAGGAACAAGAAGGTAGGAAGCATGTTACTGACCAATCATACCACTTTGACAGTGAAAGTCTTCTTTCCATTTGAACAGTACACAGTTCCTTGAACCGTCTCCTTGTTTAATGCAGCGCAATGCATTAGTCAAGGACATTGAACTGAATCATCCCATAAAGTCAATTTACCACATTGAAGACTACCTCAGGGAAACTGAGCCCTCAGTGAAAGTCTGTTTAATTTGGAAACCCAACTCTGGGTCATAATCCACTATCATAATGTCACAGCCATTTTCCATTTGGGACAATTACACTTATTTTTGGAAACACCTTGTTGAAGGGATGTTCGGCAAATTAAACATCAAGTATAATCTCAGCCATTGAATTCTAACAGTGAATAGAACATCCCAGAGTTGAGTTGACGAAAGCAGTTGTCCAGGGAAGAAATGTACCAGGTCTTTTAAAAGAAAGGACCTTTAAAACTCTATCCATTATCTTTACCAATTAATCCTGCTAGTCAGGGTCACACAAGTCTTTGGACTATAGGAGGAAACTGGAGTACTCGGAGAAAACCCACACAGGCACAAGGAGAACATGCAAACTCCACATAGGGCGGACCGGACTGAGAATTGAACCCAAACCACCTTGCTGTGAGGCGACAGTGCTAACCACCACGCCGCCACCTTTAAAACTCATTTTATATAATCTCCACGCTTTTATGAGAACACACGTCACAATGTACATAAATAGAGCCTTATAGATGACACGTTGACTCTAAAATGTTGTTGGGATTAAGGGAAAAATCATTTCCTGGTTTAGATTTTAGCTGACCATTATCAGTTCGTAAACACAAATGCTGACTTTTCAGCATACACTGAAATTTGTTTTGTTGTCCCACAAGGCTCTGTTCTGACCAACTGCTTTTGCCTTTATGCACTCTATCTCAGTGTGAAATAATTTGTAAATACTGTGATAGTTTATACTGCTTTGCTGTTCTATGTCTCAGCCAAAGCAGATACATATTAGCTTAATATTACTGAAGAATGTGTAAAGGACATCAGACACTGAAAGTTGGGAATCTTTTTCCATTCTGACAAAAGAGTTCTTGTAAGGCACACAAGCATCTAGGAATAAGCTTTATGATTATGCAATAAACCCTGATGGTCTCTCAATTCTACCGTGTACAACAGTCGAAAGATTTTGGTCTTTTGTTTGAAGATCATATAAATATTTCTAGGACATCCTTTTTCCACTTCAGAAAAAAAATCACAAACATTAAATATATATGGTCATTCATGCATAATCATTTCCACATGAAATCTTTTTGTACCAATATGTGCATAAACAAGCTCCTGTTTTTTCCTCTTACTAGAACTAGAAAGAATTTGAGGTTACACTTTCATTGGCATTAGACTTTAAACTTGGATGTTGTGATATCACTTCATCTTTTTTCTGTCACTCAAGTTTACTGGTGGGGAGTGGTAGGCTACTCATGGCTTTGTAACTTTCTGGATCTTTCTTTTTCAGTTGTGCTACCATAGCTAGATCTGCCAGAGGCCACCCTTGCACATTACATACTCACACATTACATATTTCACTGTAGTATTTGATGAAGTATTTGAAAAGCTCTGTACCCCTGATATTATACTGTTGCGCAACCTCAACCCACTTCTCCTGTTAAGGCTTCTTTGACCTGCCAACCTCTTTCCTTGTGGAGACTCCTCCCACTCCCACATGTCTCCACAGTCTTGGTTCCTCCCCCTCCCCGCACACTGAGAAAGCTCTATGCTGGCTAGAATCTGCTAGGGTGAATATCAGGCAGCTATTCCCAAGTTGTTCCTGCATCAAATGGGTTTCAAACGTACATTCATCCATCTTATTATCTTACATTACTCACAAAAACTTTGAAAATTTGGCTTTGGGGTGAAATTTCAAGATGAAACTAAAACGCACTCTAACCTTTACAGGTGAACTTAATGTGACCTTCTCTAAACTTTTGAATGCACTTGTTCAACTGTTCAATATTTCAGTACTTTTTGCACTGAAAGGTGCTTAACAGCAAAATTCACAACAGGTATTTGATCCATGAATCGACCAATACATTGCCTGGTTCAATTTGAATACTGTAGGTATTTTAACAGTCCTCATCACACTGTTCACATTTTGACATCACGAGACCAAGATGATGTCTAACAACTGATCAATAGTACCTTGTCATTGTGAGGCTTCAAACAACAGGATGTTCTCAGATGGAAGTAGCCACTGAGCTTACAGTGTCAGACTGTCATCAGAAAGACTGGAAGAGCCACAGAAAGGCATAGACATGGACCTCCTTTGGCCACATCCCACACTGATGACGTGTTCATCGTGAACAGTGCCCTGTGGAACCGGATGATGCATGCCACACAACTCCAAGCACATTTAAGGGAAGTGAGAGGCACCCAAGTGTTATGTCAGACCATTTGAACCCATTTACATCAGTGGTCTGTGTGCTAGATGACCTGCAAGGCTACCTGACTACACCACCAGGCACAGACGTCATCATCTTGCATGGGCCAAGGAGCATTTACGCTGGACAAGGGACCAGTGGAGACGAAACGGAGAGCATCAGCCACTGTTGTCACCAGACAAGCCTTTGGGTGTTGTGGTGTTACAGTGTGGGCATCTACAGTCTAGTCAATACAGAACTGCTCTACACTTTGTGACAAGCCCATACAACTTTAATCCAGTCATTGTCCTTCTGCTTGAACAGGCCTAATTTCATCTTGATGGAGGACAATAGTCCAGCTCATCAAGGTTGCATCATTAGGGAACGGCTGCTGGAGACTGGGGTACCTCAAATGGTGTGGCCTACACTTTCTCCAGAGACCTGAATCCCATAGAAAACCTATGGGATCAACTGAGTCGTCGTGTAGAGGCTCGAAACTCTGTACCCCTGAACCTCAATGACCTGAAGACTGCCTTTCAAGAAGAGTGGGATGCCATGCCTCAGCAGACAATAAGTCAACTTGTTAACAGCATGAGACGACGTTGTCAAGCTGTAATTGATGCTCAAGGACACATGACAAGTTATTGAGACATTGCCATTTTTTGTTGGGGTATATCCACCACTATTGCTAGCTTCTGTTTCAATACATTGTTTGAGATGAGGAAATCATCATTGCATGCTTCTACCTAAATGCCCTACTTCATGATATAATATCACTGTAGTGTAAACCTTTTATGTTTTCCATAAATTTCACCAGAGAGCCAAATATCCCTTTTTGTGCATAGTGTATATCATCCATCATATTACTTTTTCTCCTGTTGTCCTGTCTGGAGCCTGTAGAGGATGGGCTCCCCTGGTCCTGGCTCCTCTACAGGTTTCATCCTGATGCTTTTACAGAGTTTTCCTGGCCACTGTTGCCCTTGGTTTGCTCACTGGGGGCTTGGACTAATCTCTTTAGTTAAAACAGATTTGCAAAAAGTGCTATATACATATAATACATTTGTGTGGGTTACATACCATTTGCTGTTTTCATTTCATTTAAAATTTCCCCCAAAGAGTCATGCGTGTATGCAAAATTAAAATGCATTTGTAGCTATTCAATAACAGTTTTCATTTTGGCAGGATATTTGTGTTGTATGGAAAATTAAATGGCAAATGAGTGCAAATTATATATTTATATATAATATTTTCTGACCCTATTTCTGAAAATAGGTCATAATAGTGATGTGACCTGTTCTCCTTTTTGCATAAATAGATGTCCATATATCTATAAATGAGTGCCCATGGACACAATTATATATACATGTGTGTGCACTGAAATATATATACAGTACTGTGTGAAGGTCTTAGGCCACCAATAAGATATCCTATGCTACAATTCCATTCAGGTTTACGAGAGCCAGGATCCTGCTATTGCTTCAATGTAAAGGGAGGATCACACTATCAGCACTTATAGTCTATAATCTATATATCCAGTGTAGTCTACAAGATCTGTTTTATCCATTTTAAACTGTTTTAGAAAACAATTAGGCATTTTCATTATACCCTTACTAAAACAACCAATTTAATGGTGACTCAAGACTTTTGCACAGGATTGTCTCTCATCTCTGTGAGTGTGTGTGATGTCACAACGCTGCCATTAAAGATAAAGATAAACCCAGTCTGAGGGTGTGGTCAGTTACCTCTTGCACAGAGCGGGCAGCGGGTTTGTCCTGGTGGTTGGCGAGTATGAGGAAGGGTAGTGTGCAGAGCTGTGGGTGTTGCAGGGCTGAATGGAGCTGTGTCCGGGCCACCTCCAGGTCGTCATCCGACGAGGCACTGTCCAGCACAAACACCACGCCCTGAGAGCCCTGGTAATACCGGCTCCAGTATTTCTTAATGGAGTCTGCTCCTGCAAGTCAGGGAGAATATACACATTCACACCGATACAATCTCAGCAACTCAATAATCAAGAACAACCTTTGCCAGACAGCTGAGGAAAAAACTCCCACTCACTCACCCCATCTTTTGTGAGTGTAAATCAAATTGCACCGCATCTAGGGAGAAAAAAACAACTCTAATGCTAACAAGCTTAACAAAAATATTTTGGCAGCTGAAGCAGGGGAGAGAATTTCAACATTGCTCCAGTTTGAGCGTGGCTGGAATATATCGGGAGAGGACCCCCAGCCTCCTTTCACAAAACCATTGCAGATCATTGCAGTATGCATTTTTATGACTTCAAGCCGGCGTGCCAACTTTTGTGTCTGTTCAGGGGGCCTGTGTATGGGGAAAGGTTCTACAGAACGAGATGCTCACGGCTGCAGCGTCGTCTTTTAAGTCGACCCCAAGAGCATATTAAAGGGGTTTCTTGTGATGGCCAGTCTACAGCACAGTTCAAATGGATCCACTTTTACAGTCAACATATGGTTTCCCTTTTGCAGAGCAATTTTGAGGGGCACAAAAATATGCGGCCACCATGATGCACAGACAAAGCATGTCTTTGGTTAGCACGAGACACTGAGGGGGGAACCCATACCCTAAAGAGACGGGGCTTAAACAGGCCTCCACCGCCCACCTGTCCAACACGCTCACAATCAGAGCATGTTGCACTAATTCCGAAGTGACAGCTAACCAGACAAAATGTTTGTACACTGGCATTCAGAGTTTCACTGATTTATGCTTAATGCAACTAATGCTTAATGCAATCTAAATAGGTCCCTCTCATAGTTCCCACTATGGTACCTTCTCTGTAGTTTCCATGCACTAATAACCAACACTCTAACCTAATTAAACATTCATTCATAATAAGATGATGAGTTGAATTAGCTGTGCTGGGACCTGTGTAAAACAGCAAAATGTACAGTGGATGGATGCCACAGAGTCAGGAATGAGGAACTTCCCACTGACCTTTTTAACACTTATTTTAAATTGTTTTCTAACTTCAGCTTCTTCAACCTATTGGATTGTATGTAGTGTTTCCAGAACAATGCAAATAAAATAAAATCTAAATAATTTAATGTGTCATGAAGATTGTCTGTGAGTCCAAGGAAGCAACATTTCCCCATACATATACACTATAGTTCAACACCAATTCCCCCACTGTAGCCTTAAGTTAAACAAACAAAACATGCTATGATAAGCAGGTGCAGAATGCTTAAACATAAAGTAAACCTCATTTCCAGAGAATGTGATGGTTCCTTCTTTTGGACAGTCTTGTCTGAAAAGCTGTTGGGAGACAGGCATATTTCCTCAAAACGTCATACACGTGCCCCTTACATCTCACACTATTCACACAGCCGATTCCAAAGATGGTCAACCCCATCCACAGCCACTGCAGCAGTTATTAGATAAGCAGAGTTTTCCAAACCATGTGTTTAATCTTCCCATCACTAAAACACTGCCATAAAACAGTCCACCATAGGCTCTACTCAACGTCACCATCTATTGGTGACAATTGAAACTCAAGCACAGCTGTAAAATGCCAGGGAGATAGGCAGTCATCAAGAGAGCGGTGTGTCAAACAAACATATGCTCTAAGCCAGGAGCAATAAGGGGAAAAAACACCATTCATCACTGATTGGCTAGAACATTACAATCTTGAGCTAATACAAGAAAAACACATTGCCACAGAAATCATTAAATGATGGCCAGGGTCCCGTGAAGCAGAAAGTGTGCGGGAGTGTGAGCTAAGTGTTTTCAGATGGTCATTTCAGAGACAGCAAACACGAGCATGTGGCGCTTCTTCGATGCGCCAGCCTGTCAATTCCCACGGATCATACAGGGCGTCATCGTCATAGCGCTAATGGGAAACGTGCACAGACGGCGGTCTGCTTTGATAGATGCCACACCCCACTCCCCACCCCCCTCCGGTTTCCCAACACCCCCTCCCCCAAATGTGGGCCAGTCAACAAAAAAGGGTCCTTGCAGACGACAGGCGGAACTGAGGGTGGTAGAGAGAAAGCAGGATAGAGTGAACGTCATGGTCCTGCATTGCCTCCAGCAATAAACAACGGTACGGTGCGGTGGCAGCAGCTCCGGGGTTACGCTCGTGCCATAACCCCCAACCCACAGTCTTCGTCTTCTTTTCTTTCCTTCACTGGGCCTCTGACACGGTGATGAACCCCAACTGAGCAGGTGAGGAAGTGATTACTGGAGCGGAGGGGAAGGGGAAAGACAGGATAATGACATTCCACTCTGACATTTCACCTGGTGATTTTGTGAAGACACAGCAAGTCACAGGTACTTTTCACATCAAAAGTGGAAGGTGTGTGCTTTTCTACATACTCAATATTGGCAAAAGTATTCGCTCACCTTCATTGACTCACATATGAGCTTAAGTGACATTCCATACAGTTCTCCTGGCAACCGCCAAACCCAGACTCGTCCATCTGATTGCCAGATGGAGAAGCGCGAATCATCACTCCTGAGAACGCGCCTCCACTGCTCTAGAGTCCAGTGGCGGCGTGCTTTACACCACTGCATCCGACGCTTTGCATTGCACTTGGTGATGTATGGCTTGGATGCAGCTGCTCGACCATGGAAACCCATTCCATGAAGCTCTCTGCGCACTGTTCTTGAGCTAATCTGAAGGCCACATGAAGTTTGGATGTTTGTAGTTACTGACTGCAGAAAGTTGGCGACCTTTTCACACTATGCGCTTCAGTATCCGCTGACCCCGCTCCGTCAGTTTACGTGGCCTACCACATCGTCGCCGAGTTGCTGTCGTTCCCAAACACTTCCATTTTCTTATAATACAGCTGACAGTTGACTGTGGAATATTTAGGAGTGAGAAAATTTCACAACTGGATTTGTTGTACAGGTGGCATCCATTCACAGTTCCATGCTGAAATTCACTGAGCTCCTTAGAGCGACCTATTCTTTCACAAATGTTTGTAAAAACAGTCTGCATGCCTAGGTGCTTAATCTTATACACCTGTGGCCATGGAAGTGATAGGAACACCCGATTCCGATAATTTGGATGGGTGAGCGAATACTTTTTTGGCAATACAGTATATATAAAAAAAGGCTTCTTATTGCTGAATGGTGAATGAACATAAAGGGGCTCTAACACAGGAAGATGGAAGTCCTCTCAAATGGAAAGTATGATGTCTTGTTCCTAGTACCAAACAACACAGCTAAAACCTCACCATAATCATGCTTTCCATTATACAAAATAGGGTATTTTTCAATTCCAAATAAATTGCTACATACATTTTCTCTTATTTTTAATTTCTTATTTCTCCCATTTCTTTGATTTACACTCCAGCCACTTCATTAGTATTTATTACTGAAGCACATTTTAACCAAAGTGCTGTAAATGTGGTACCTTTTTTTGTGCTGGTAAGACGACGAGCTGTCGCATTCTGCACTATCTGCAAACGGCTATTGAGGACTTACTGACACCCAGATACAAGCTGCTGCAGTAGTCCAAGTGAGATGTAACAAAAGCATGGATCACCATTTCCAGGCCCAAAGATGAAAGAAATGCCTTAATCTTGGAAGCTGATCTCAACTGATAACAGGAGCTCCTAACAACAGAGTTAATTTATTTGTCAAACCTGAGGTCAGGATCAAATAGAACCCCGAGATTCTTTACTTTGGAACGGACAGCCCACCAAGATTATCCATTAATCTTAGGGCCTCAAAGGAAAGTATAACTGGGCTCCTAATGGAAGCATGTATAAAGAGAACAGAACTGGGCCTAGATCCCTGGGGATAAAATAGATCCCTGGCGAACTCCGCTGTTAATGATAGAATTTGTCTAACCAAATTTACCAACATGCACTGCAATTGATCTATCACAGAGATTATTTAAATCAGTTAATACTGCAACCACATGCTCAAGATGCTGAATATGTTTTGGTCAACAGTGTCAAAACTGTAAGGTCCAATAATGGCACCAATTCCTGTGTCTACTGCGAGCAACAGGTCCACCCTTAGGAGGGCTGATTTTGTACTATGGAAGGGTTTAAACCCTGATTGAAAGCATTCAAAAATGCTTTTTTGAAAGCGGTTTTGGTCAAATTAGCCCACAACTGTAAAAGCGCAACCCAAAGAAAAGGTAGTTTAGATATCACGCGAAAGTTATTGAGTACAGTAGCATCAAGATTGTTAGACAGCAGCATGCTTTAAAACAGGTACGAACAACGCCAGAGGATAGAGAAGAATTAATTATGAATAGTGGCCTTGGTCCTATTATATCAAACACTTATTTTTAAAGAGCAGTGGGCAAAACATCACCAGGAGGTCGTAGGCTTCATGTGAGAACACTGATCTAATACAGGAGAGGGAGATGGGCCCAAAAGAACCTAAACTGCCCACACATTCTGAATCTAAGGGGGAGTCTACAAAAGTGTGAGGCAGATTAACTCTAATATTCTCAGTTCTCCCTGCTAAAATTCTCACAGATTTTAGGGGACTCATTTGGAAAATAAACTGGAGGATTCAGAGCAGCGTTAATGGTACTAAAAAGTACCCTGGATTTATTAGAATATCTGGAAATAATATGTGCAAAAAAGCTTTCCCTAGCTGTTCTAGCAAGCAAATAGGTGATCCTTTAAAATTTTATAGGATACCTGAATTTTATCTTTCTTCCATTTATGCTCTGCTTTCCGACACTCTCTTCTAAGAGCACGAGCATCTAACCAGGGTAGAGATTTAACCCTAGCATATCTAGTTTTAAGAGGAACAATGGAGTGAAGAATAGAAGAACAGGTGAATAGGCAGTGAAGAAATCCTCAGTGCTCTGAGAAAGTGAACTAGGCACAGTCCACTCTACCAGGGGCATCTCATGATGAGCTTTAGAAAAGAGACTGGCAGTGTGACAACTGACAGTGCGATAACAATAACTCACAGTTCTACCAGTGGCTCTCAGGTAGTGTTGTCAAAAAACATATCGATACTGAACAATACTCGTTTCTCTAAGTATCGATTCTTTTTACATAAAATGCGCTTTTGTTTGACCCACCCAAGCTGCCGTAATGCACAGAACAGTTTGTAACGCTAAAATGGCAGCTAAAGCAAACGCAGTGTGTTCGTAGCCCATCTTAATAAGCATAATCCAGATATACATGGACGTGAAACTCACGACTGAAATCTATTCGGAAGGACACGAAATTAAAGACTATAATAACAAAAGACACAAGGAACAACAAGACTAGATCAGTGTAACTAATCCAACTGCCGAAATCAGAAAACAAAACAAAACACTAAAATAACACCCGCGATACAATGCTTCAAACAAACGTCAAAAACACAAAGGAATCCGGGAATACAAACGACTACACTTTAAACAAGGATGACAAACAAAACTAACGCATCACATCTCATAACATAAACTTTCTAATAACGTAACAAAGAAACAAGATGTCTAGGTTATCAACAAACATACCGGATGGATGACAGCAGAAATTCAACCTACTCAAGGAAACGCGAACGCTAAGGACAAATCGGAAAAAACCTTAATTCATATAACTAGGAGAAAACATCCAAAAGATTAGGTTAATCAGGCAGATCGACTCGTAACTCTCACAAGAGCATAGACACACATACATGATCAAGACGCAATGACAGACAAACTATGGAAAAAGCGAGAGGACTAAATAGAAGGACAACAAGGAATTAAATGCAGTAACAAAACAATTGAAACAAAAGTCGTGGAAAACCAAAAAACGAACGCACATACATGGAAAACACGAAGGAGGCAGGCCCAAGGAGAGACTATTCGTTACATGGTGTGAATATTCATTGTTTTGTAAGACAAATGTATTTTTAATTTATATTTGACCGTTGCGTAAAGTTTTATATCTCTTCAGATCTGCGTACAATAGTAATGATTAGAATATATATAAAGTTGTTTGTAGAAAGACTATCAAAGAAGTGCACTATTACCTGATGCACCTTTTTAATAAATTATTAAAATATAATTATATAAAATTCTTAATTCCAAATACAAGTTATTTGCACATTTTGCATGTTGATATTCTTTTTAATCTATAATAATTGAATATAAATATTTTCAAATGTTATTTTTAGTGCCAGCAGAAGCCGAGCAGAGTCGAACTGCAACAAAACCAACACCCTTGCAGCCTACACTTCTAGCTGTGTACAAACAGCAAAGGAAATATGATGGAAACTCCCAACTTACCAAGAAACTCAATCGAGCTATAGCAGAGTACATACAGTCCCTGACATAAGTTCTGTCGCTTATCCATGTTGTGGAAACAAAAGCTTATAACCTGACTTTAAATTCATCCATTGGTTTTAGAAATGACTCATATGAAAGCTGAAACCCTCCCAAATGAGATTTAATTTACGAAAATAAATTTGCTTCACTGCAGAAATATTGATCATTTAATGAACACAGAGAGGTCAGATTTTGGCAAGACAAAAGTTTTGTTGCCTTGTCATATAATGCACCCAATCCTAGTTTACAGCCTCACCTGTGCTCACTAATTGATTGGTTAATTAGTGGGTGTGTATAAAAAGAACTCCAGCACCCCAGACCTTCACTTGCACTGCAACTTGACCTCTGACAACATGCCAAAAATCCATCCTGCGACCAAAGCCTTGATTATCAAGACGCTGAAGACCAAATCCACTGCAGAGGTGGCTGGCACCTTTAATGTGTCTCAGCGTCAAGTACAAAGAATTAAAAAAAAGATTTGAAGAGACTGGAGATGTTTTTGACAAGCCCAGGTCCGGCAGACCCCACAAAACAACTGCTCGGGAGGAACGTTTGTTGGTTAGAAAATCCAAAGCCAGTCCCTCTTCCACTGCAGCAGAGCTCCACCAGGCCTGGTCACCTCAAGTCCCTGTGTCAACTAGAACAGTTTGTAGGATTCTGTCTCGAAATGGCCTCCATGGTCGAATCAGTGCCCAGAAGCCAGCACTAAACAAAAGGCAGGTAAAAAAACGTATGGCATTTGCCAAGGCCCACAGCCTGCTAAACGGATGGACGCTGGAAAAGTGGCAGAAGGTGAATTTCTCAGATGAATCTTTAGTTGAATTACACCACAGCCGCCGCAAATACTGCAGGAGACCTACTGGAGCCCGTATGGATCCAACATTCACCCAGAAAACAGTCAAGTTTGGTGGTAGAAAGATCATGGTCTGGGGTTACATTCAGTCAATTTTTTTATTATTTTTTTTACATTCAGTATGGGGGTGTGCGAAACATTTGCAAGGTGGAAGGCAATATCAATAGCCTCAAATATCAAGAAGTATTAGCTACATCTTACATTACATCCAATCATAAAAGGGTTCATATTTTGCAGCAGGATGGTGCTCCATCTCATACATCCATCTCTACATCAACGTTCCTCAAGGCGAAGAAGATCAAGGTGCTCCAGGACCAGTCACCAGACATGAACATCATTGAGCATGTTTGGGGTAGGATGAAAGAGGAAGCTTGGAAGACAAAACCAAAGAATTTTGATGAACTCTGGGAGGCATGTAAGACTGCATTCTTTGCTATTCCTGATGACTTAATCAATAAATTGTATGAATCATTGTCGAACCGCATGGATGAAGTCCTTCAAGCTCGTGGAAGTCACACAAAATATTAAATATGGCTCTAATAGCACCACAACGTCATTCACCAGTGTTATGAAGCATATATTTGTATATGAAGTGAATTATTTGTTTGATTTCCACATTACTTTCTGTGGGTGACAAAACTTGTGTCTTGCCAAAATCTGACCTTTCTGTGTTCATTAAATGATCAATATTTCTGCAGTGAAGCAAATTTATTTTCGTAAATTAAATCTCATTTGGGAGGGTTTCAGCTTTCATACAAGTCATTTCTAAAACCAATGGATGAATTTAAAGTCAGGTTATAAGCTTTTGTTTCCACAACATGGATAAGCGACAGAACTTATGTCAGGGACTGTATGCATATGGATATGGTTCCTGTGTATACTGTTGAGAAACCCGGGTTCAGGCAGCTACTTCAGCAGTTAAATAACAGATATACACTGCCTTCAAGAAATTATTTTATGTATACTGAAATTCCTGCACTATACAATGAGACAAAAGAAAAATTTTGAAAACTTTTGGAAGCAAGACCTACTTCTCATGCACGACTGACCTTTGGACCAGCAGAACCACATCCACATTTATGGCAGTAACCTTACAGTTTATAACTGAATCTTGGGAAATTCAGAGCTGGTGTCTAGGCTGTGTTGGACTTAACTCACCACTTCCTGCTTTCTAGCTGTTCAGACGCTTCTCTGCTAGCTCTGCTTGTTCTGTACAGTTATTTTATCTATTTATTTATTTAAGCTTTATCTACAAGTTAAAAAGCAATTTTTACAACTAAAGGGATTTATTACTCGTTACTTTTCTGGGTAAGCTTTTTATTCAGCTTTTTTTTTATTCATCTATAAAGGATCTTAGCAATTTTGACGTTCTGACATTCCGGCTGTTCTTCGGCATTGCGGCATTGCGAGTGAGCTGTTTTGTTTCTCAACCTTGTGAGTGAGCTGTTTTGTGCACTGTTTCCATCAGCAGCTGTTTTTGTTCATTTAGAAGTTTAATTTGGATATTTGAGCCTTGTGTGCCCGGTGCTTGATTTTGATTATGGCTCACGCTGACACGTCATCTACTTGCTCTGAGTGTGTCAAACTGTCTCAGAGGGTTGCAGAACTTCAGGAAAGAATCCATACCTTACACTCTATAAGGGAGGATGAGGAATATCTGGACTCAATTCTTGCCACGCAAACTGCTGATAAAACCGTTTCGATGACTGACAAAGAAAGAGAGGTCTCCCTGCATTGTCGCTGGGATGTACTGGGGGCGAAGCCTAAGCTCATCTTAGCCTCAACTCCCAACCCAGGGAACAAAGTAATCCATGATGAACCTACACGCTGGGACTCTGCCTATGAAATGTTAGCAAGATTTCTGGAACAGCAGCAAGCTATGTCTTCTGTTTTAGCAGATGATAGAAAGAAGTGGCATCTCATGCCAAAAGATTCAGATATTACAATCCTGGAGACAGTAAAAGAGGTTTGAAGCCCTGTAAGCACCTTCACTGAGGTTCTTAGTGGTGAAAAACACACCACTCTTTCCTCTGTCCTACCTTTAACATGGAAATTGTTTTCCCATTTGACAGTTGAGGAGCATGATAGCATCTTGAAATGTCAACTTAAAGAAAACATTGGGAAAGATCTTCGAGAGAGATGTGAGGACAGGCGTATGCAGTTGACCCTGAACACAGCCACGTTTTTGGATCCAAGATTTAAAAACAGTTTTGTTACCCTAAGAGAGGAGGTTACAAAAAATCTCATGGACAGTGTACATTTACTGGAAATAGGGGGCCAAATACAAATGGCAACACCCTGTCCAGATGCCAACCAAACAACAAAGAAAATCAAAACAGATCTGCAAGGACTTTTAACAAGTATATAGGGAGAAAAAAAGAGTGATCGTACTACAACGGATCAATCATCTATGAATACTGAACTCACAAATGAGTTGACAGTGTACGAAATGATGCCTGAATTAAGTGCAGAAGAAAACCCCCTCATATGGTGGAGGACAAATGAGAAAACCTTACCCCACCTTGCTCAGTTTGCCAAAAATTGCTTGTGCATTGCTGCTTCCAGCTCTGCTTCAGAGCGTGTATTCAGTACATCTGGGCACGACTTAATGAGGAGCACATTGACATGCTGGTGTTCCTTGCAAAAAATTTAGAAACTACAAAAAAACTTTGAGCTGCATGTTACAGAATTGCACTATGTTTTTGAATTGACCGTGTTCTCTTTATGGTTGAAAAAGTTGAAACTGGGCAGCTCAAAGTTTTTATATGAATGTGAGAAGTTTTAGTTACTTAAAGTTGCTTAAAGAAAATACACTTTTTGCACTAGCCTTTTTTGACTTCTAAATGTGAATTCCAGAGTGCACTACTATTATTTATGTTAATTTATATTAATGTGCAATTATTTATTTTTCTGTTGTAATGTGGTAGGGACTACACCTTTTATTTATTTGACATTTGTGAAACAAAATAAAATATTCATTTGTTTATAAAAAAAAAAAAATAAAAAGGCTTTAATATGGAAATGAGCACAGTATCTGACTTTGGTATCAAAAATGGTATCGAATTTCAATAAGTCTCGTATCGAAGTTGTAATTCTTAGTATCGTGACAACCCTACTCTCAGGCAATGGAACATTTAAAATGACTGATTTAAAAGGATTTATGATTGGAAAAAACGATGTCTTCAATTTCCAACTTACTAATGGTAAAATAATAAAGTATAAACAAATGTGAAAATTCATGAATTAATTCAGTATTAGATTTAGGTGGACTGTATATAAGTGCACAAATTGGAGGCTCACTGCACCTTAATCTCAGTAGTTGATCTTAAAAAATGCTAAACTGAAGAGCTTCACAATTAAAACTCTTATCAAAAACCACTACCACTCCCCATTCCCGTCCAGCACCTCAAGGCTGGCTTTAAAAGTTGCAGTTAACTGTAGAAGAGGAAGAAGATCACCAACACCAAAAATAAAAAGCCGAGCTCGTGAGTTAAGAACTCCTTCAAAATTAAAGTTTAATTCACGAGCGATCTCACATTAGCAAAACCTATATTCCAAGAAGTGTTTTCCGTAATCTGTACAAAATACAGACTCTGTAGAAACGCGGACACACAAGAACTGGGCAACTAAAATGCGACCGCTCTGGCAGGATATTTGTAAGGTGGATATACACTCACCGGCCACTTTATTAGTGGCCAAGATGATCTGCTGCAGTTCAAACCGAGTATCAGAATTGGGAAGAAAGGTGATTTAAGTGACTTTGAACGTGGCATGGTTGTTGGTGCCAGACGGGCTGGTCTGAGTATTTCAGAAAATGCTGATCTACTGGGATTTTCACGCACAACCATCTCTAGGGTTTACAGAGAATGGTCTGAAAAAGAGAAAATATCCAGTGAGCGCCAGTGCTCTGGGCGCAAATGCCTTGTTGATGCCAGAGGTCAGAGTAGAATGGCCAGACTGGTTTGAGCTGATAGAACGGCAACAGTAACTCAAATAACCAGTTGTTACAACCGAGGCATGCATAATGCACAACGCGTCAAACATTGAGGTGGATGGGCTACAGCAGCAGAAGACCAGACCGGGTGCCACTCCTGTCAGCTAAGAACAGGAAACTGAGGCTACAATTCACCAAAATTGGACAATAGAAGATTGGAAAAACGTTGCCTGGTCTGATGAATCTCGATTTCTGCTGTGACATTCGAATGGTAGGGTCAGAATTTGGTGTCAACAACACGAAAGCATGGATCCATCCTGTCTTGTATCAACGGTTCAGGCTGGTGGCGGAGGTGCAATGCTGTGGGGGAAATTTTCCTGGCACACTTTGGGCCCATTAGTACCAATTGAGCATTGTGTCAACGCCACAGCCTACCTGAGTATTGTTGCTGAACATGTCCATCCCTTTATATCCACAGTGTACCCATCTTCTGATGGCTACTTCCAGCAGGATAACGCGGCATGTCATAAAGCGTGAATCATCTCAGACTGGTTTCTTGAATACGACAATGAGTTCACTGTACTCGAATGGCCTCCACAGTCACCAGATCTCAATCCAATAGAGCACCTTTGGGATGTGGTGGAACAGGAGATTCGCATCATGGATGTGCATTCCTCTCTGAGGAATGTTTCCAGTACCTTGTTGAATCTATGCCACAAAGGATTATGGAAGTTCTGAAGGCAAAAGGTACTAGCAAGGTGTACCTAATAAAGTGACTGGTGAATGTAACTTTTAGAGAGTGTTGGTGGACAAAGTCTCCATTTTGATCTACTGCTGCAACCAAAGCCCACACCAGTAAAAAAGGGACTTAGCCGATTCCCTGTTTCCTTAACCGTTTCCTCTGGCTAGCTACACAGCATGGCAGACAAAGAACACATTCTTGGGGCAATGCAAAAAACGAACTGTTTCGCAGGCCCGGATATCTGCAAGCAAAGACATAATCTCGAAGAGAAACCCATGATCATACACAGTGCAAATGGATGCACTGCAAACAGAGAACCATGCAAACAGCAACACAGAACAGGTAGGAGATGCAAGCCAAATGTACTGGTGCCATCTTAACTGAATAAACTGAACAGTGAATATTCTCTATTAGTGAACAGAGAATATTAGGACCTTCCAGGTAAAAATATATAAATCCCTGTACAAATATACTGCAAGGATATTTTAGGTGTAACGTTAGAGTATATGGCACATTTGTTGCAATGAAGCCTGTCTTATCTACCTGCTTTAATCCTTATGACTCAGTTTTAATGTTGTATTGAAAATTTTTGCCAGCCAAATAATACCTGGTTAGTGGCAGCTTGTGCAAGGTAATAAAAATTGGCACCGACCTCTTCACTGAGGCTTTAAGAGCAAGGCTTCCACCGCTATTCATCCATACTGCTTTTTTTTTTGACCACCTCCACCCCCCCATCTTTGGAGGACAACTTTGTTTTTATATAAGGATCAAATGAAAACAATTATGTATAATACAGTACAATAGTGATAAAAATAATTGGGGTTAGGTGGATCATACAGGAGAGTAGAGAAAAGAGGAGGAGAGAAAAGAGGGGAAGAGAAAGGTAAAAGGGAAAAGACAAAAGGGCAGAAAGAACACAGCACAAATGACCACTGCAATGGTTCACCAACTGCTGCTCCTAAAAGAATAGCAGAAAGTGTACCTGAGACATACAGCACAAATGACTATGATGTGTGTGTATGTGTGAATGTGTGTGTTTATGTATGTGCAACATAGGATAAATGCACGGAATGCACTTACTAGCGAGGGTAGAAAGCTGCGACAACATTCTCCCAGAGGCCAGAGGCAGGCAGAGAAAGACCTGGGAACCTCGCCCACCCGCGGCCCCTCCAGGAGCGGTGGAGCTCGAGAGCCGCACTTCCCAGTGACCCCCGAATGCCCACCCCAGTGGCTGAGAGAGGAAGACCCCATACAGCACCCCTCCAACCACAGAGCGCAGGCCCAGGGAACCAGAGGAAACAGAGCCGCCCCGCAGGATGACCCCCCCCCAACCCGTACACATTCATCCTCCTATACGGAAAGAGACAAGGACAAAGACACACACTCATCCACATTCACACACCCTCCGAGGCAGGGGCAAATGGATGGCCCACCCAGGATCGGCAGCAACCCCAGGACGCCACCAGCCAAGCCCCGGCACCGGCGTCCAATTTCTGCCCCGGCAGGGAGCAGGAAATGGGTGAGGGAAGACCTTTCCACCCCTCCACCCCAAGTGCAGTGTTGTGTGTAGGTTTTGGTGTATATGAATGTATGGTAGTGCATGATACTATGGTGCAGTTAAAATTGAGGGGACAGGTGCTGGGACAGATGTGGGGAAAGCCCTAGGCCACTGGTCAGAGTATATCCCTTAATGTCTAAAGTGCAGTAAAAACCAAGGGACAGACAGTGGTGAGGAGACAAGTGAGGCCATGAGGCCCACCTCGTCGACCTCTTGATAACATGCCTGCCCCCCAGGATCCTAAATGTATGATTACTGTGTGTGTGTTTGTATGTGAAGGGGGTGGAGGTGGGGAGGAGGAAATACATAGGTCCAGAAGAAACAGACTAACTAGCTGGCTCATTAGGCACCGCGTTTCACTGCCCGCCCGCTCGAGGCAGGAAGAGGTCGACCCGGGGAGACCAGGGAGACCTCACGCTGCCACCGCATCCAAGCCCAGACCCCCACCACCCCCACCGCAGAGAGTAGCCTGTCCAGCAATACCAATCACACAACTTTGGACATCCACATTCGCCCAAACACATATACACCCACACATTCGCCCCATGTATACACCCTCATATACTTAACCATTACAATCGTACAACAATCAAACGACAACAGACATCAACAGGATAAAAGAAGAGCTGGACCGAGCCCGAAACCCAGCGCCCCCAGCCCACCCCAGATACCCCCCCCAACGGCCACCACCCTTATCATGCCATGATGTGAAATGTAGTACTTTCTTATTCTGACAAATACCTGGATTGTTCCAAATGGGTGTTAGTTTGCATGGGATAAGTGGGGACTGAGTTAATTTTAGAAATTCCCACCAGGCTGTCAGTGAAGTATTTATACTAAGGCTTTTAAAACAGTCATAACGCTTAATATTAGAGCTAATGTAAGGTAGGTCTGAGAGTTTTAATTTTCTACAGAAGGCTTGTTCTAGATCCAACCATGGACTGTCTATTAAGTCGTATTTGATCCATTTTGAAATGTACTGTAATCTATTGGCTAAGAAATAATGATAAAAATTTGGTAGTTCTAAGCTACCATTGAGTTTTGGCTTTTGCAAAGTTTTCAGACATATTCTTGATGGCTTGTTTTTCCATAGAAATTTTGAGATGTTTGAATCTAAGGACTTAAACCAAGCAACAGTGGGTTTATTTGGGATTAGTGAGAATAAGTAGTTTTAATGGTAGCGACTATACCTATGAGTGATATAGGTAAAGTTGTTCCAACGTGTGAGATCATCTTCTATTGTTTTTAATAGAGGGATATGGTTTAACTGCACTAAGTCTAAAAGTCTAGCAGAGACATGTATGCCTAAATATCTAATATTACCTGATTGTAGTGGGGTGGTGGTCGTATTCTGGAAACTACAATTTATAGGCAAAACTGTTGATTTACCCCAGTTGATGGAATATTCTGATATAGAAGAGAAGCTGTCTAAAGTTTAATTGTATTTGGAAGAGAAGCTTGTGAGTTCTCTAGGAAAAGTAATACATCATCTGCATAGAGACTTATCTTATGGTTTGTAGTTTCTGTGTTCAT
Source organism: Brachyhypopomus occidentalis (assembly GCA_020368025.1). Taxonomy (NCBI): domain Eukaryota; kingdom Metazoa; phylum Chordata; class Actinopteri; order Gymnotiformes; family Hypopomidae; genus Brachyhypopomus; species Brachyhypopomus occidentalis. The sequence goes on along the minus strand of JAGXOD010001397.1, from coordinate 342,628 downwards.
TCCCGTAATATTTGCATTTTGTCTAATTGCTGCTGCTAATGGCTAAATGAAGATAAAGAAAAGTGAGGCTGATAGTGGGCAGCCTTGCCTGGTGCCCCTCTGCAGAGAAAAGCTTTGTGAAGTGATATTGTTTGTCCTAACTATGGAGAACTATGTACGATTTTGATCCAGTTTACGAAGGATGAACCAAATCCAAATTTGTGTAGAACTGCTAATACATATTTCCAGTTTATGCGGTCAAATGCTTTTTCAGTGTCTAAAGATACAATGGTTGTCTCTAATTTGTTAATTGTGCAGTTATGTTTATTAGCCTGCGTGTATTGTTGGCTGATTGTCTACCCTTGAGAAAACCTGTTTGGTCTGGATGTATCATCAGTGGGGTGATTTTCTCCAATCTTCTGGCAAGAACTTTGCAAAAAATTTTAAGATCTACGTTTATGAGTGAAATTGGGCGATAGCTAGAAGGAAGTGTAGGGTCTTTGCCTGGCTTAAGAAGTAGGCTAATGTTATCTGAATTCATGTCTGGGGACAGTATGTGATCATTTTGAATTTGAGTTACCATTCTAAAAAAGGTTGGTTCTAGCACAGCCCATAAATCTTTGTAGAATTCTACCGGAAATGCATCTGGGCCCAGGGCTTTATTACTTGGTCGATGCTGTAGGGCTTCATGTAATTCCGCCAAAGCAATGGTGAATCCAGGGCAACAACTTGTTCATTTTTCGGCTTTGGGAGATTTATATTATTAATAAATTCTTCAATATCTGCATCAGATGGATTAATCTGTGATGAATATAAAGCTTTATAAAACTCTTTAGCCTCTTTGTGCAGTTGCGCCCTCTAGTGGTCCAGTCGCCGGGCAAAATCAGTTTTCCGCATAAAAATAACTAATAATATCAAAAGTTCTTAAAACACAAGCCCATCACACTAAAGTTATTTTTTAGAACTAGTAGAACTTACTGCATACCGATTTTCAGCTATCTACACGCAACTGTTCGCGAGAAATCCTGTTCTGAACACACCGTGTTTTCATCATGTGGTTTACACGTGCAACTTGACTCGCCCTTTAAATTGTCCCTTTAAAAAGTCTACGAAGTAAGATGACCATGTTTTGTCACCTAAAATTCATTTACTATCAAAGCATCAGTATCACACTTTCAAACAGCGTACGGAATGTTGGTAAATACCTTTATTTGCTTGCTCACGACATCTTATACAAACGCGTAATCCTTTCCTTTGCTGAGAACAACAAAATATTATCGACCTATCAGTGACATCGGATTGTCGTTTTAAGTAGTCTGCTCTCCAATTGCAAAGCTACATCTGTTTACTTTTGAATTGCGTAGTTTTTATTGGTCTGGAGGGTGGTTTTGAATGACAGCCTTTCACACCTCTGCCTGGCGAGGTGTAAAGGGGGAAGGGAGAGGGGGGGCTATTCAGTAACTGCAAAAGCGACAAGCTGACGCTTTCAAAGTGATTGATAGCTGTTCTAGCCAATAGCTCATTCAAAGCTGAAAAGATTAACACCTCACTTGCCGCGATTAGTGATTGCTTGTCTTTGGGAACTTCATGCGCAACACATCAAGACATTTCGGTAGTAAACATGCTGACCTAAGCTAGGCTAAGCTAAACTAAGATAAACTCCAGAGCACACGCGATCGACTCTGTTTGGCGAAACTGAAGCAGTTGTAAATTATTTTGTTAGTGAATAATTTGATTGCATATACGTTTGGACAGCATATAGAAAAAGAAAATGTTTAGTTTAGCTGGAGTTTGCCGAATTGTTTGGGTAGAATGCTAAACCGGAAGTTAGCTAAGAACGGCTAAGAAGAGCTACGAAGGACGCAGTTGCGCTTGTGAGTATGAACAGTTGTGAATAAGAATGCATACTAAATATTAGAATATAAGCAGTATTAGAACATTAGAAGGATTAGAACTTTTGTTTTAGTAAAAAAAATGTTGCATGCTCTTGGTGAAAATTGGCCGACGTCTTGGATAAGGGTGTGGCACGTTTGGATAAAGGCGTGGCACTTTGGCGAGGCCTTGGACACCTTGTGGAAAATACTGTGTCGCTCTTCAGTACTTCCATGTATATGCTCAATATTGTTTATTTTGTTAGACAACACCCTGTTGAATCAGAAAAAGCAGAGCATGACCGATTTTATATCACCAGTGTACATTTACACACTTTAAATCCCCAAAATCAAAACCGTTTTTTTGTTTTTTTGACTTTTTTCTGTTTTAGAGGCTCTCATGGAGCCAAAATTATGAAAATATAAGCCTGGAAGTGAATCAGTTCTGTCTACTTCAGTTTGAATCCTGAATTATCATTTTGCTATATGTACACCTTGAGATAACTAGTGTTAAAGTGTATTAGTACAAATTGTTTAGAAATCGGCTCAAAATGGCCACCGCACAAAGGGGTTAAAGGCTTTATTTATTTGTTGTGGATCATGAATAATGTTCCCAGTTGAGTCTTTGAATGAGTCTTTGAGTCAGTTGAATAGAAGAGATAGCAAGGAATTTTCCAGATTTATTGCCATGTTCAAAGTTCTGCCAACGCAGCCTTTGCAGTAAAAATTGTGTCTTTTTATCTATTATTTAATTTAGATCCAGTTTGAGTTTTTTCTCAGCTTGTTCAGTGTGTGCTCTTGTGGTGAAGCAGCATGGGCAGCTTCTAAAGATTTTATTTTTTCTTCCAATTCTAATACCAGTGTTTTTCCTCTGTTTTTCTTATGTGTGCAGTAGGATATTATTTTCCCCTGCATTACTGCCTTCCCTGCTTCCCAAAGAACACAGTGAAGTTCCTGGCAGATCGTTATTTTCTAAATATGTTGTCCATTCCTTTTTGAAGTAATTAATGAAATCTTGTTCTTTAAGTAATGATGTGTTCCTAGTTGCTGGTGTGATCCTTTTCTGTGTCAAAGAGAGAGAGACCGGTGCATGATCCCTGATAGTGATAGGATGAATCTGAGTGTCTGTGACATCTATCATAATGGGATTGATAACTAAGAAGTTGTCTAAATGAGAATGTGAGTGGTGTACTCCTGAAAAGAAGGTGTAATCCCGGAGAGTGGGGTGATGTGAACGCCACGCATCAGAGAACCCAAAATCCTTCATATATTGTTTTAGAGTGTCTGCAGACTGCCAGTTCCTTTGACTCATTGCTGAACTGAGCCTGTCGATATCTGAATGAATAACCAGGTTGAAGTCTCCTCCTATTATTAGTTTGGTGTCAGAGTGTGTAGTGAAAATATTATGAAAAAAGGAGGGGTCGTCAACATTTGGCCCATATATATTCCCCAGACCCTGGTCAACAAACTCTGGACACTTGGGCTGAGCTCCTCCACCTGCAATTGGGTCCTGGACTTCCTGACCAACAGGCCGCAGTCTGTAAGGATCCACAATGTCTCCTCCTCCACCTTAACCCTCAGCACAGGCTCCCCCCAGGGCTGTGTGCTGAGCCCTCTCCTGTTCACACTGCTTACATATGACTGCTCACCCGTCCACCCAGGCTGTCATATTGTGAAGTTTGCGGACGACACGGCAGTGGTTGGCTGCATCACACACAGTGATGAGACTGGCTACAGGCAGGAGGTGGAACACCTGGAGGGTTGGTGCAGGAAAAACAACCTCTGCATCAACGCTAAGAAGACAAAGGAGATGATTGTGGACTTCAGAAGGGGCAGACATACCCACCCCCCTCTCCACGCCGGAGGATCTGCGGTGGAAGTGGTCTCCAGCTACAGGTACTTGGGTGTACACCTGAGCAACGACCTCAGCTGGAGCAACAACACTTCCAGTCTGGTCAGGAAGGCTCATCAGCGACTCTACTTCCTCAGGCGGCTGAGACGTGTTGGCCTGGGGAGCACTGTCCTCGTCTCCTTCTACAGATGTGTGGTGGAGAGCGTTCTGTGCTCTAGTATCAGTGTGTGGCATGGTAGCTGCTCTGCTGCAGAGAGGAAAGCTCTGCAGAGGGTGGTGAAGGCCGCACATAGGACTGTAGGGGTCAGCCTCCCCTCCACTACGGACATTTACACCTCCAGATGCAGGCGGAGGGCCACCTGCATCATGAAGGACCCCACCCACCCAGCACACTCACTTTTCACCCCACTCCCCTCAGGCAGGAGGCTGCGGAGCATTAAGTCCAGGACTACCCGACTGAGGAACAGCTTCTTTCCTGAAGCTGTGAGACTCTTAAATCACTGAGACCAGCACTCAGCCGGACCCTGGCACTCTATGCACGGCCACCTTATGCACAGGACACTTATGCACACCCACTTGCCACTTTATGTCTACAGCTGAAGCACAGCCACTTTCCAGTGTCTCTATTGACACATTCAGTACTGTATAGTGTCCTTATTATTATTGTATATTTTTTATATATTTTATACATTTGTATATTTAGTCTATTCCATGTATATTTTAGTCTATTTTATGTATATTTAGTCTATTCTATTTTTTTTTTATCTTATTCTATTTATGTCTTGGGGTTAAAACCGGGACCTTGGGTACATAATTTCGTTCCCACCTCATGTACGCATGTGTGTGTGAATGACAATAAAGTCTCCTTGAATCCTTGAATATATTAGCAATACATAAATGCATATTTAGAATAGACAAGTTAAGTATTATAAATCTACCGTCTGGATCTGTTATATTGTTGCTAATGGAAAAGTTTATCCTTCTGTTAATTAATATGGCCACCCCCCTTTGTTTTGAGTTGTAACAGGCTGAGTACAAATGTGGGAACTGAGGAGAGGTCAGTGTGTATGTAGGTGTTTTGGACATATGTGTTTCCTGTAGGAAGACAATATCTGCTTGTAAGTCATTTAGCCGATTAAAAATTTTTAATCTCTTTTCTCTCGAACCAGTTCCACGTACATTCCATGTAACAAACTTCAGTGAACTCATGTTAAAACTAGCTGTTTGAGTGTTGGATGTTTGCTAAAGATGTGTATGTTGTACATCTGTGTTGTGCACCTGTGTTGTTTGTTTTTGTATGTATCTGCGCTATATGTCTGTAAGTGTTTGTGCCTGTCTGTATTGGTTGTGTGTGTGTGCTGTATGTCTATGTGTGTGTCTGGTAGGTATGCCTGCATGTATGTGTGTGTGTGTGTGTGTGTGTGTGCGCGCATACAATACATTGCAGTCTTGAAAGTGAGTGAACAAATTGCTGGATTAGTGCAGAAAGAGAAAAGGAGAGGGAAAGGGAGAAAAGGTGATATGTAAACTGAAAGTGCATATACAACAAAAAGAATGGATAAACAAGTAAGAAAAAACATTTACATTTTACGGTACTATGCTAATTAGACCGGCATTAGTTATTTTATCTTAGACATGTCTTATTGTACTAGGTGAAAAGTGATATGTCATAAAGAATTCGGATAAAGGCGTCGATGTTGATACAGATCACCTGATTAGAACAGCCATGGTGTGACGTTTGTGTCATGGTAGAGTTGACCGTTAACATATAGTTTGTTCACTGCGATAACAGCCCGGGAGTTCAGGCTTTCATTCAGCCTTGAATGAAACTCTTGCGGATGGGGAACAGGACCTTGCGTCGCTCCAGGATCTCCTTGGGGAACTGGTCGTTAATACTAAAGTCCGTTCCTTTCAGCTCCCGGCCACGGCTCTTTAGCAATTATTTTTTGTTTGTAGTGTTCAAACTTGGCCACAATCGGTCTGGGTCTTTGCGCATCCGGCCATTTCCCCCCAGGCGGTGAACACTGATGTTTTTAATGGTGTCCTCTGGGATATTCAGGTATTCAGGTAATACTAAATTGTCTCTCATGCTGATCGATGACCGTTTCTTTAATTTTTTTATTTTCTTCCGAGAGCCAGGTCATTCCCTCGGTGAGCGGTTTTACCGACTCTCTAAGAACCGTGTTTTCTGCAGAGTGCTTCTACCTGCTGCTGTCTGAACTCCACTGATTCCCGTAAAGCCTGAAACTCTTGGTGGAGAATTTCCACTAGAGCCAGGCGCGCGTCAAACCTGTATGGTTTGTTGTTAATGGACTCCAAAATGTACGCCGTGCTGCAGGTATGTGGGGAGGCCGCTCCCGGGGAAGCTTCGGGGCGGCTCCTCTTGGTGGATGGCGTCTTGCTATCTGGTTTGCTCATGATAATTCTATCAAAGCAATCGTCTATATAGGAAAATAAACTGTCCAGATCCTCTACGCGGTGCTCCAGAGTGGTGGAGTTTGATTACAAAAGAAAACACCTAGAAATTATTACTTATTTTTAAGTTATCAAATACTAAGCTAGTGGGATATAAAGAAATTCGCTGATAAGTTTGTTAGCAGAGGCCTGCCGCCATTTTCAAAAGCTCCGCCTTCTACCTTCTACCGGTTTGCAGTCTGCTGTCTACTCTGTCATTTCCGTTCTCCATCCATACTGCTAATCTTTTCATCTCTACAAAGCAAGCAGCAAGCAGCATGCCAGAGACATTGGAAAGACTTCCTTTAACAGTTCAACAAAGGGAAGCTGAAAGCTCCTACGACACATTCACCACCTACAGTCCTGGGTAACTAACATTTGCATCTGAGATCTTGGTAATGTGGTATAGGAGGGTAATTTGGTGAGTGGTCTTAGTTTCATTTATATATTGCCTTTCACAAAACCAAAGTCACATTACAGAAGCAACACAAATAAAATAAACGTGTGATAGTAGACAAGAATGGAACATTGTGTATCTATATCCATGTTTACTATTTGTTAGATCAATAACGTTATTGATCCAAAAGAGAGATTGTTATCAATACTAATATACCAATGAGCTGAAATGTCACTATAAACAATATACAAATTTAAACACAGTAAAATGATGGGTTGTTTTTGTTATATTTGAACACTCAGAAGAGTAAAACCAAGGTGTACATATAGCAAAAAGAGGAAAACAGGACTAAAACCTGTGTTGCTTCAGCCATCTCACAAGATGGCTCACATATGAACTCACTCTCACACACACACGAACACACACACACGCAGACACACACACACTCACATGAACACACACAGTTTTTCATTTATTACGATTTATCTGGTATGCAGTGTAGATCATTAGTTTACATTGGTGTATTCTCTAATGCCATGGATTATATACAATAAACACAGACTAGATAATAGATTAAACATTTGTGAAGCTCTAAAGTTTTGAGCAGTACAGTAAGTATTATGACATTAACTCCTAGATGTCTTATAGGTTTTATGACATCAGGCTTATATTAGCACATAACCTGCCATTACCAAAACTTTCACAGCAAAGCAAGGCTGCTATAGCCCACAGAGGAAACGCTTACCACCCAATTCCTTGACGTTCAGTATGGCATTCTGGAAAGGCACAGCTTTGATGCTAAAACCTGGGTTTGAAACAAGAGCAGAATTATTCAAGGTCACCAATAAAAAGAAATCCTTCAGCTAAAAGTTATAAAGTTATTCGCCAAATTACCTTTCTTTTTTATTATGTTTTTATTATTTTTAAATAATTCTTTTATTTTTCTTTTATTAAACATTAAAGCCAGAAAACATGGTATGGCGTATTATGATTACAAATGATAGTGATATACTATATAATGATTGCATAATGCACTTGAATATATTGTTAAATTATTGCTTGCATGCTCACTCTCTCTCTCAGATGTCTGGCCACCAAAGTGAGTACACCTCACAGTGAACATGTCCAAACTGTGCCCAGTTTCCATGTTTTGTGTGCCCAACACTATCTAGCACTGCCTTAACGTTCTTGGTCATGAAGTTCACCAGAGCTGCACAGGTTGCTGGAATCCTTTTCCACTTCTCCATGATGACATCATGCAGCTGGTGGATGTTAAGACACCTCGCTCTCCTTCACCTTCTGCTTGAGGATGGGTATAGGTCTGTAAACAAACTTGGCCAGTCCATCACCTTTACTTTCAGGTTCCTCAGCAGTGCCAGTTGTCATATTGGATGTGTGTGTGGTGTCATTATCATGTTGGAAAACTGCCATGTGGACCAGTTTATGAAGAGAGGGGATCATATCACACAATGGGGCACATTTTGGACATGTTCACCGTGCTGCCAGCTATTTGGACATTAATGGTTGTGTTCAGTTATTTTCAGACAGTAAATCTATACTGCTAAACAAGCTGTACACAGTACAGTTAAACCCTAGTTTCAATTATATAGTGTTGTCCCACAAAAAGAAATAATAAAACATTTGTAAAACACTTGGAGAAATATTAGGGGTGTGATATATATATATATATATATATATATATATATATCTGTATATATTAGTATCTCACAAAAACGAGTGTGTGTACGTGTGTGATGTATGAATGTGTGTCATGTATGTATGTGGGTGTGTGTATGCATGTGTGATGTATGTATGTGTGTGTGCAAAGCTGCTGTAGTGTAGCAGAGGTCTGGGGTTTCACACTGACCAGTGGTAGGGACAATGCTGTCTGTGGCTTCATTACAAAGTCTAGAGAGCAGACTTGTCTTTCCAGAGCCTGTGAGTCCAATACACACTACATCGTACTCTGGTCTGGGAGGAGGAGGTCCTTTACAGCACAGCGTTCTAAAACACTGGGGGAGAGAGAGAGGTTTTTAAGTTGCTTTTAATGCATTTAATGCTTTACTAAAAGTTATTGCAAAAGTAGGGAAAGAAAATCATTAACAGCACTACCCTGCATCCAACTCATAGGGGCAGTATTCCCAGAATATTTTGGAATGACCCCAATATATTGGTTGACATAATGACGATGTAAAATATTACATGGCCTACACCTGTTATCTCAACATGACACCAATAATGCATAAGAGATCAAATGTCATGTAGTATAAACAAAATCAAAGGTGGGGGTGGGAGGGAAAAGCATTTTTTTGTATTTTAGCATCAATTCTCCTCCGAGAACCCCTGTCCTCCCAATTCTGCCTACCCTGTCCAGATACATGAACTGGGAAGAGGCCAGTGCCGGTAGCCTCTGAGATAGTAGCCTACATCACTGCTTTAACTACAATTGTTGGAAGGAAAGACAAATCAGTAACCATTCAAAACTTGAAATAAACGAGTAGACTAATAAAGGTGAAAGAGAGAGAGAGAGACACTGATTTTATTTGCAAATGGTCAATTCTTCTTTCTCTCCAGCCATAGTACAGTGTAGGGGTAGGGATGAGAGAACTAATGCTCTAATAATAATGCTCTAATCTATTACACAGGTGATGGAGTAAGCAGGGGCAAGCAGTCAGTATATGAGCACACCACAGACACAGGGGACACAAGGACCTTTAACCTCACAAGAACCCACAACAACTACATGTACAAATCGAGAGGTAACCTAGAGCCCTGCAGCCATGGGGATGGCAGTCTCGCATTAGATGTATACTGAACATAGGCCGTGTTAACACTGCTGTGCCTCAAACCTTTAACAAGTCACTGATTAACACAAATTCTGAGTAAAAAATGACGGGAATGGTTGAAGAGAGAGGGTGCCCTCTAGTGGACATAACTGCTTTCATTTCCTTAAAAACCTTTCTGGTTTAAGGTGGCATGAATGTTCTATTTCTGCAATTAAATGGAGAATGTTGTTGGGTTTTAGGGTATCTGAGTGCAATTAAGTATAAATGCATTTTAATCTAAAGCTTTTAGACAGTTGTACCTGCCAGGGATGTTCCAATGCGGAGTTAGAGGCCACACTGTACTCCAAGCACAGAAACATATCTGTTTTGCAGTTTCTGTTTATAGAGTGTCTTTCTATATGAAAAACAAGCATGCTCCACAGCTTAGAATGTGGAATAAAAGATCAAAGTCTTCTGCTGAACTTTCTCTGAAATGCTTGTTTTAGGTATACTGGGGAAAAGAGATGTCATTAGCTCACCCCTCTCCTCATTTGAGAGTCACTTTTTGTTTTTTTTAAATGTGACAATAAAAGATAAAAGTTTACTTGAACAGGAAGACCAAAAAAATATATCACCACAAGGTGGCGTCAGAAATATGGACAGAAATATGGGTTTAACCTTTAGTACAATTAAAAACATTTATACTGCCTATAACATCTAAAATTTAAAGGGAGGTTTTCCCCACTGTGATTTAATTGCAGTTTCTAAATCAACATGAAATTTCTTAGTCAATACCATAGGTAGATGCCTATAGGTTAAACAATATACGAGCACACACACACAGAGGTCTAAATCCTAGATCTTAAAGTACAAGTAAAAAAGGAAACAAAACTACGAGAGGAATGAATCATCTTGGGGGGGAAATGAGAGTGAACTATTGAGAGAACGATTGAGAGTGAATGATTGAGAGTGAACTATTCCTGGCTTGAAAAATATCCTCTCCTTTAAAAATGCATTTATCAGATATCAGATTACTTCCATGCCATAGCATTTTGGGTTTTTAAACAAACCCAAAAGTTTTCGTTCTCAAAGATATAAAGGAACTCTGGTAGAATACAAACCTGAATCATGCTTTCTTATTTACTAACATGACGACAGCACTTTTAGATTAGCACATCTCCATGGATGTGGACATGACGACATCTCCATTTAGAAAAAAGGACTTCCTATGTCACTCAGAAAGGCCATATTACAATACATTAGTGTACATTTTGTTGTTCACATAAAGAGGCATTTTGTTCTTGAGTGCAGTAATTATGTAATTTCTTTGATGTCAGAATGAACACTTAACCCCATCACAGACTGCCTTCAATGTTGATATTTGGCTTTATATTCTCATTCAGTTAGTAAAACATTAAAACTTCAGCCCATTCACTTCTGAGACAGCAGTTCTAATCTTTACTCAGGTGGTACTGTGGCAGAAAAATTCATATTTTTGTCTTTCTGTCGTCAGATTCATTAATATGTATATTGGTATTGATCACACGTAGTATTGAGTAGTAGATATATTAAACATATGTTAGGCCTAGGACTTGTTGACCACTGCTTTGTGGGCCTGTAGGCCCTCTCTCTCTCTCTCCCTCTCTGCTTTTTCTAGTAGTAAATTGTGTGACACCTTGTGAGTTGAGGGCAAACAACTCCGAAGGTCTCGGGCCTGTCGATAAGGATGAGCTGTGTCAGAAGAGTAGCATGTCTGGCGGGCCTTGCGCCTGGCGGACTGGAGGAACAAGGAGGCCTTGGCCCGAGGACCCTGGCAGGGGATACATCACCCCATCACCTCACCTCACGTGGGCCACCAATGAGACCTAACATGCTTAACTCATGTCACGGACGTATGATGTAATCATGTAGCAAAATAGTATAAGAACTATGGTCTGTGAGAGGGGGGCAGCTCTCTCTTGCAGACGCTCGAGTATGTGTAACGGAGATCTCTGGATTGATCCATCTCTCAATTTTTCTTTTATCCTTTGTCTTTAATAAACTTTGTATTTTACTTTGATACCATACGCAAAGGTTGTTGACTGTTCTTGGTCACCATTAAGGTTCAAATTTCCACAACAGTACACATGGCCATGATGATAGGTCTTAGGCACAACGAACCATGACTGTGCTTACAGCAGTACAAAGAGCAAATGTGCTAGGCTAGGTCCTCAAGGCAGAGATGCCAGAGCACTTACACAAACAGTCACACAGTGCTCTGAGTGTAAAGTCCCACCAGTAAAGCTAACCTCCATTACCCAATCAATCACTGCCGTTGGGCCATTTAGGTGAAAGCTGGTAAGCTTGCCCCAACAAACAGGAAACACAAGGACATTTTGAACGAAATCCCAACCTCACAAGAGACACAGTGGCACGATAAAGACTAGTACAAATCCCATTCATTAACCAATATAGTTCAGAAAGAATTGTTAAGGTGGATCATAAGTCTCCATACTGACAATGAAACTGACTGCACTAAAGAAGGAAAATGTCTGAGTGGCAATGGTTGCACTGTGAACAGACAGTAACTAATTTCTCACTGCCTTTCTGTCTCACACTCACTACATAATACTAACTGCTTTAAAGAGCATACCATCATAATTGCAAAAGCACACATTTAACAGGAACATTCAAAATCTATTAAAAAAGAGACAAGCAAAGATGCTTATCAAATTTTATTTGTATTGTATCCGTGTCCCTTCTCTGAAATGGTCTACGAGACTATCATTCCCGGACTATGGACTGCAACACATTTATCATGACCAGCACATTCACTGTCTATAAGTCAGTGGTTCATTTGAAGAACAAAACCTGAATTGACTGAAACACATCCAAGATTTGGGCAAATATCAAATATGTGTGACTAGACTGAACATTCTGAGTTAGTAGAATTAAACATACCCTGTTCTTGGCTGTAGTGAAACTTTTCATTTACCTCTATGGACAATATCCTAAATTTAAGCATTGTTTTACATTTCGAAAACACAGAAAAAGGTAGAGCGGAACTCGACTCATCCAGTGTGTACTGTGGTGGAAAAAATTCATATTTTGTCTTTGTCATCAGATTCATTAATATGCATATAGGTATTGATCACACATAGTATAAAGTAGCCTGGAAATCACTTTATTAAGATATATTAAACATATGGTAGGCCTAGGAGTTGTTGCTCACTGTATGCTTTGTAGGCCTGTAGGCCCTCTCTCTCTCTCTCTCCCTCTCTACTCTTTCTCAGTAGTAAATTGTGTGACACTCCTTGTGAGTTGAGGGCAGACAGTTCTGAAGGTCTCGGGCCTGTAGATAAGGATGAGCTGCGTCAGAAGAGCAGCATATCTGGTGGGCCTGGCGCCTGGCGGACCGAAGGAACAAGGAGGCCTTGGCTTGGGAACTCTGGCAGGGGAGGCATGATACCTCACCCCATCACCTCACCTCACGTGGGCCACCTATGAGGCCTAGCATGCTTAACTCGTGTCACGGAAGTATTATGTAATCATGTAGCAAAATAGTATAATAACCCTGGTTTGTGAGAGGGGGGCAGCTCTCCCCACCGCCGTACCACACAGACTGGATGTCTCCCCCAACAACACCTGGACGTGTCACATGTCCAGAGACGGAGGCAACGAGACAAAGCAGACCAACAATGGTCTACACAACATGGACATTTACGGAATTACAAAGGTTGACAAAACAAGTCAGGCACCTGGCAATGGCTCAGATGATGACAAGTCATGAAGCAGCGAGCCGAGACAATCGCACAGACTGGAAGAAGCGAGGAAAGAAGAATAGAGGGGAAGGCCGTGGGAGAGGAAAGAGCCAGAAGAACGATGAGGATGACGCATGTTATGTCTGTGGGGAAAGTGGACATTGGGCACGAGAATGCCTGCAGAAGCAGACCAAGCACGAGAAACAGAGAAACCAGCGGGAGGAAGATGACGGCTGACGAGAGGAGGGGTCGGCTGGTGACAGCCGGAAGGGTCAGGTAGGACACAAAATTTTTTCTATGCTTGGCAATGAAGAAATGCTTTCACTAACACCTGTTACTGCTGTTGAAGAATATATATATATATATATATATATATATATATATATATAAATGTTAAAGTAACTGAGCAGACTACTGCATTTTTACTAGTTAAATATGGTTGACAATGTGAAGACAATTATACTGTTTATCAAACCAATGCTGCTGATATTGTTCATTAATGCTTACTGTAATAATTAGGGGAATTTAAATGGCACTTTTTGTGTGTATTCTGGCGCAGGCCACTCTGTTATTAAAGTATCTTGAGTGTAGGGAGTCGCCACATGTGAGTGGCAGGTATCTCCAGTCGGTTGGTGTGTTAGAAACAGTCATGGAGTGGTTCTCCACACCCCTCACCTGTTCATTATAGGAGACGGGGACTAAATTTAGGGCATTGTTGCTGGCATTAAATGCGTGCCTAATAAGTTTGCGAGTGTTCAGAGTAGAATCGGACCGGAGGGTCTGAAAGTTCAATTATCTGATTCGGAACAAGCTATGCAGCTGTCATTAGACTCACTCTTTCATGCATATGGATGGCAGCTGAGCACCTGAGATATCAAGGCAGAACTGATTATTATGATGCACAAAGTCTTACTAACCCCACGGGTACCGATGACTTCATGGACCCGTGCATGCTACACCACACAGCACAAATACATGAGGGAGGGCCAGATATGGCATACAAGCAAAATGGTTTAGAGAACTTGACCAGGCCACAATGCAAATACTAATGTGTGTGCTTTGGAATCAACGTGTGGGGGTGGTTGAAGTTGGCTAGAGGAGAGCGTGTTTCATATGGTAAAACAAAATAGTATAATAGCAATATGTAGCAAAATAGTATAATAACCCTGGTTTGTGAGAGGGGGGCAGCTCTCTCTTGCAGACGCTCTTGAGTGTATGTAACGGAGATCTCTGGACATATCCATTTTCTATATTTTCTATATTCTCGATCTTTGTCTTTAATAAACTTTGTACTTTACTTTGATACCATACGCAAATGTTGACTGTTCTTGCTCACCATTAAGGTTCAAATTTCCACAACAGTACTTAAGGTTAATGTAAAACTCAGTACAATCAGTCTTACACTTTATTCACATTTAATGGCAGATCACAGAAACAAAGTACACTACTGGCCCCTCATTAGCATAATTCATAATTCATTCGTGCTACCGTGGACCACTCCTTCCTTTGCCCACAAACATACACACTAAATAATTTTTATGTCAAAACAATGTTTTTGCTGTCTGAGTATTTTTATATGTTGATAAATTTAAGTGCCCTATTGCAATATCACTTAAATACAGGTTGAGGTCAATGAGTAAGAGTTCTTTTCCAAACGTTTATATGACTGATCACTCAAACGTAATATACAATTATGGCACTTATTTAATATACAAGACCTACACCTACACCACTGAAAAAATTTTAGAGATATTGACTGATGGGACAGTTGGATTTGTTTACTGAAGGATCAGTATCAGGATCAGTGATCTTTTTGTAGTTGTGTACTGAAGAATCAGAATCAGGATCAGTGATCTTGTTGTAGTTGTGTACTGAAGGATCAAAAGCTCTTTTGCACTGGCAAAAAAATTTAACCTTTAAACTTGCAGTCATCATTCCACTAATGATGTGGAATGATGTCTTAATCCCCAGTAACTGTCCAACTATAGGCCAATCTCTAATCTGTCATTCACTCTAGTTCAAGGAATCAAGGAATGTTTATTTATCATCACAATGTACAAGTACAAGGCGACGAAATACGTTCCCCCGGGGCCTCAGTGTAAAGCACCGGGACCTCGGAGCGGCCGCTGCATCGAAACGCCCGCCGTTTCGCAGATTAAGGAAGAACATAGAAAGATAAACATTGGGAGGAGAAAAAAAATATGATCACAGATTGTTCTCAAACAGGACAACAGTCTATGAGCATGCAAAAAATCCCCACAGCACAAGCATCAGACACAGACATCAAGCAGTGAGAGGCGTGTTCATCTGCCAGGGGGGAGCCAGAGGCCCGGCCCAAGTTGTGCCAGAGTTCGCGATGTAAGGCGAGAGCCCTCCTCTGACAGTCTTTGAGTGGGGGAAGGAGCAGTAACCAAGACGACGACCTTCAGGGAGAAATTTGTTGGGGCGCCAATGTAGATAAGCGATAACACAAGAATTTAGCAAGGAGCCCGTTTTTGGAGCACGAGCAGCTCCTTTAGGTTAGCGGTCTCCCAACTGATCCAACTTCACATGCAGAGCTTGGAGTCCCTCCATGATAGAATCCATGCTTTTACCGAAAGTCACCTGTTGTGTCCCGACAGCTCTGCCCATCGCATCAATCATGTTGGGCAATTTCCGTGGGCGTTCGATAACTGACCCCACTCTTTTAATTTCCCGATACACCAGGGCAACGCCCAGGCCAATCAGCAGAAACCCAGTGATCAAAGTTCGAATAAGTACACGCCCTCAATATCTTCCAGGGAGAGAGGCGCGAGACACAAACCACGCCACGTCGCCCACGAGTCAAAGCACATATCCAGCCGAGAACGTTCCGTCTGGACATGCGGGTTCTCCCGCCCCATGACTCCTAGTGGAAAAAAGAGTATCAATTGCGTTGAGAGACCACTTGATCAATTCCATTTTCTTCGTTAAATTCGAAGAGCAGCGTCAGGGTCCTGAGACGAGACAAAGAAGCTGAGCAGAAACACCAGGGAACAGGAGAAGCGCAGGAGCAAGAGATAGTGCGACCGCCTCTCGTGAAAGCCGGAAGAGAAGCTGTGACAATGTTGTGACAATGACTTGGGTGCATAGCAATGGCTCAGTGAGCCCTCATGACTGTGGTCACCTCCAGGCCCCTCCCTTTAGTTATGCTGCTATAGATAAGCCTGCCGGAGCCACATCCAAATCACTGGCACGTGAGCTATGTATGTCTGTTTAAATCAATGGTTGGTTGATGTTCACATACTCAACCTGTATTTTATATCTTGGTTGCGTGCTTCTACCAAAGACAATTCCATACAACCACCTAGGAGATGGTCTGGCTTGCCAGTGGATGTGCCGATGTCGTCTTTGGATGTGCCATTGCCACAAGAGGATGTGCTGATGCCAACTCCAACCTGAGGCTCACCATCTGCATTGAATGGACTGTGACTACTGGGCCTGGAATTAGAACTATAACTATAGAACTATATTTTAACTATAAATACGGACTTCTGCTAGTGGGCCACCCAATGGAGGATTGGTTCCCTTTTGAGTCTTGGTCCTCCCAAGGTTTCTTCCTAAATTCCTGCCATCTTAGGGAGTGTTTCCTTGCCTCTGTCGCCTCTGGCTTGCTCATTAGGGATCTGGACCCATACGATTGTAAAGTTGCTTTGTGACAACATGTGTTGTAAAAAGCACTATATAAATAAATTTGACTTTGACTTTAGACCTTCTGAAGTCCACAATGATCTCCTTGGTTTTTCTGAGCATCAGGATGTTGTCATAGCACCATGTTGACAGTTGCTGTACTATAGGCCATCCCTATAGGCCTTCTCATCATTGTCTCTGATCAGGCCTATCACTGTGGTGTCATCTGCAAACTTGATTATGGTGTTACAACCATGAATAGGCACACAGTCATGGTTGAACAGGAAGTACAGGATCGGACTCAGAACACATCCTTGTGGAACGCCAGTGTTCAGGGTGATGAATGAGGAGGAGTGGTTGTCCAACTTAATGGGTCTGTTAGTCAGGAAGTCTGACATCCAGTTGCAAAGGGATGTGCTGATGCCCAGATGGTTGAGTTTGGGGATTAGCATGGAGGGGATCATTGTGTTAAATGCCACACTGAAATCAATGAAGAGCATTCTAACAGGATTCTGGCAGTCCAGGTGGGTCTGTGCAGTGTGAAGCGCTGTGGCGGTGGCATCTTCTGTTGACCTGTTGCTACGGTAGGAAAAGTGATGTGGGTCCAGTGTAGCAGGCAGGCATGATTTCAAATGTGAAAGGATGAGTCTTTCGAAGCACATGGAAATGATTGGGGTGAGTCATTCAGGTCTGAGGCAGTTGAGTGCTTTGGCACTGGCACAATGGTGGCAGTCTTGAAGATGGTTGGTACCACTGCCTGGGCCAGTGAAAGACTGAAAATATGTGCAAAAACGTCTGAGAGTTATACTGCACATGCCCTTACCATGCTTTCCTGCATCAGGGCCAGTTGCTTTCCTGCTCAGCATGCGACAGACATCCGAGGTGGAGACTGTGATCGGGAGATGAGGTGCGGTGTCTGTTTTGGAAGAGACCACATTGTTCAAAATGAGCATAGAACTAGTTTAGCTTGTTAGGGAGTGAAGCACAGTTGGTGGATGGCACAGAGTTAGTCAGGGTTTGTATGCCTTGCCATAAGCACCAGGAGTCAGAAGAGCTGAAGTGCTCCTCAATTCACTGTTTGTAGCAATGCTTGGCCATAGAGATCCCTTTCCTCAGGTTACCAGGAGCATCCATCCCTTAAGTTTAATTCCGCCGTTTGCTTGGTTACATAGTATAAAAATGTCTGCCCAAATTTCTACTGTATTACCTCAGGTTCCCCTCCCAAAGGATCTTACGAGTTTAACATTAATTAATTCAACATTAATTTGGTTGTAGACATATGAAATTGAGGCTTTCAGAGTTGGAACTTGTGTCAGGAAACCATCTAAAATAAGAACATTATGTGGGTCGGGAAACATGGGAAATGTTCTGTTCATCTTCTCATGTAATTCCACCATTTTGCAGAAGAGACACTACTTGATTCACCATCAACTGAATTAGAACTATATACTATATAACTATAGTTTCTCACAGTAATCAAACATTGCTACAGTACACAGTGTGCTTATGGGTTAGACCCTTACCCTCACGTGCTGGTCCTCTTTCCATTGGCCAACCGTAAAGCAAAAAAAATAAATCAACATGTTGCCTGCAAAGTTCCCAAGGTGACCAACACAGTAAGAATCTGTGATCTAATGTTTGGCGAGCAAGTGAGTGAAAAGATCCCACCGTGGATCTTGGAGAGGTCCAAAGAACACACAAGTGCATTTGAGGCATGGCTAGATTAGCCAGGGACTTTGTTTGGACCAGCGTCACGTGACCTCACAGCCTTTTGAGTAAAGCTGGAGTTTAAATTGTTTGATGTTTCTGATCAGAGAGGTTTTTGGCTTTGGTTTTTTTAAGTCCTCCGTATTTATCCATCTGTGCTCACACATTACTAGTGTGTGTGTGTGCATGCACACACACACACACACTAGTAATCACTAGGGGGCTGGGGTACACACATGCCCAGAGCAGTGGGCAGCCGTAGCCCGGGGAGCAGTTGCAGTTAAGTGCCTTGCTCAAGGGCACTTCAGTCATGGCCTGGGAATCGAACCCACGACCCTTCGGTCACAAGACTGGTAACAAAACTGGCAGTTTTGGCTATTGAATTAATAACGGTGTAGTGAGGATTGACTTTGATTAACGGACACAGCTGGCAAAGACATAGTTTGATCATGTAATTGTCAATTTTGAGATTGAGACTTCTTGAAAGTAAACATCCAAACATACAAAATTAGGTGTCTATTTTTCTATACCTTTTGAAAATTTCTCCTAAATTTGTGAGCATGGTAAATATGCCCTACTGCTACCACAGACTTCACCATGTCATCATGTCAATTTTTGACAATGTGATTCCTTCATATGCATGGAGTATATGGAATGCTGACACTTTCGTTTTTAGTTTTGTTGGGTGGGAACTTTGTGGCACACAGCAGTGCCTGAGGTAATGAATAATATATTTATAGATTATTTACATGTATATATACATATATATATATATATATATATATATATATATATATATATATATATATATATATATGAATGCCATTTCATTCAGTATTTTGTGATTTTTGTCGGTTGTACTTTTTACAATACAAACTTTTCCTTTAGTGACAGAGTGGCGTCATGGTACGGCCCCCTACACCTCCCTTGGGGGCGTGTCAGTGTGTATGGGTGCGTCTGTCTATGTCCATATATGTAGTTCCGTGGGTGTTTCATAGTGTGTGTGTGCTATTCTCCGCACCTGTCCCTCGTCTCATTGTTATATGTTGCGCTCGTTTGTTACTCTTTGTGTGTTAGTGTATTTAACCCCTTTTTGTACTAATACACTTTAACACTAGTGTACATATAGCAAAATGATAATTCAGGATTCAAATTGAAGTAGACAGTTGGGCCAACATATTGATTCACTTCCAGGCTTATATTTCCATAATTTACCATGAGAGCCACTAAAACAGAAAAAAAAAGTAAAAAAAAAAAAACAGTTTTGATTTTGGGGATTTAAAGTGTGTAAATGTACACTGGTGATGTAAAAAGTCATGCTCTGCTTTTTCTGATTCAACAGGGTGTTGTCTGACAAAATAAACAATACTGAGCGTATACATGGAAGTACTGAAGAGCTCCACAGTATTTTCCACTAGGTGTCCAAGGCCTCTCCAAAGTGCCATGCCTTTATCCAAACCTGCCACACCCTTATCCAAGATGTTGGCCACTATATATCAAGAGCATGCAACATTTTTTTTACTAAAACAAAAGTTATAATACTTCTAATGTTCTAATACTGCTTATATTCTAATATTTAGTATGAATTCTCTTATTCACAAACTCACAAACGCAACTGCGTCCTTCGTAGTTCTTCTTAGCCGTTCTTAGCTAACTTCCGGTTTAGCATTCTACCCAAACAACTCGGCATAACTCCAGCTAAATTAAACATTTTCTTTTTCTATGATGTCCAAAAGTATATGCAATCCCATTATTGACTAACAAAATAATGTACGACTGCTTCAGTTTCGCCAAACAGAGTCGATCGCGTGTGCTCTGGAGTTTACCTTAGTTTAGCTTAGCTTAGCTTAGGTCAGCATGTTTACTACCGAAATGTCTTGATGTGTTGCGCATGAACTTCCCAAAGACAAGCAATCACGAATCACGGCAAGTGAGGTGTTAGTCTTTTCAGCTTCGAATGAGCTATTGGCTAGAAAAGCTATCAAGCTTGTCGCTTTTGCAGTTACTTGATAGCCCCCCCTCTCCCCTCCCCCTTTACACCTCGCCAAGCAGAGGTGTGAAAGGCTGTCATTCAAAACCACCACCACCTTCCAGACCAATAAAAACTACGCAATTCAAAAGTAAACAGATGTAGCTTTGCAATTGGAGAGCAGACTACTTAAAACGATGATCCGATGTCACTGATAGGTTGAGAATTTTTTTGTTGTTCTCAGCAAAGGAAAGGATTACGAGTTCGTATAAGATGTCGTGAGCAAGCAAATAAAGGTATTTACCAACATTCCATACGCTGCTTGAAAGTGTGATACTGATGCTTTGATAGTAAATGAATTTTAGATGACAAAACATGAAGTCATCTTACTTCGTAGACTTTTTTTAAAGGACAATTTAAAGGGCGAGTCAAGTTGCACGTGTAAACCACATGGTGAAAACACGGTGTGTTCAGAACGGGATTTCTCGCGAACAGTTGCGTGTAGATAGCTGAAAATCGGTATGCAGTAAGTTCTACTAGTTCTAAAAAATACATTTAGAAACACAGCTTTAGAGAGGAGGGGAAAATATTATGAAAAAGGAGGGTCTCAACATTTGGGCCCCTATATAAACAATACATAAATGCAATTTTGAATAGACAAATTAAGTATTATAAATCTACCGTCTGGGGCTGTTATACTGTTGCTAATTTTGGGAAAAATTTATCCTTCTGTTAATTAATATCTTTTTCCCCCCTTTTTTTGAGTTGTCAGGCTGAGACAAATGTGGGAACTGAGGGAGGGCAGTGTGTATGGGAGGTGTTTTGGGCAAGGGTTTCCTGTAGGAAGACAATGTTTTGCTTGTAAGTCGTTTTCCGATTAAAAATTTTTTAAACTCTTTTTTCCCCAACCCCGTTCCACGCATTCCCCTGTAACAAACTTCAATGAACTCATGTTAAAACTAAAGGGTTTTAGTGTTGGGTGTTTGCCAAAGATTTTTTGTTGTTCTGTGTTGTGCACCTGTGTTGTTTGTTTTTTTATGTATCTGCGCCCATATGTCTGTAAGTGTTTGTGCCCCTGTATTGGTTGTGTGTGTGTGGTTGTATTTTGTGTCTGGTAGGTATGCCTGGGTGTTTTGTGTGTGTGTGTGCAAATTTTAATACCTTACAGCCCCCGGGAAAATGAGTAAACAGATTGCTGGTTGAGTGCAGAAAGAGGGGAGGAAAGAGAGAAGGTGATACATAAGACGAAAGTGCATATACAAAAAAAAAAGGGGTAAACAATTAAGATTTAAGAAGAAGGGGAAAAAAAATTTTTCGGGGACCTTTGCCGAAGGGCCGGGGGTTGTTTTTTTTCTTTGACATGTCTTTTAAAAATAGGTGGCTAAAACATAAATAACCGGGTAACG
This sequence comes from Brachyhypopomus occidentalis, assembly GCA_020368025.1. Lineage (NCBI taxonomy): Eukaryota > Metazoa > Chordata > Actinopteri > Gymnotiformes > Hypopomidae > Brachyhypopomus > Brachyhypopomus occidentalis. The sequence goes on along the minus strand of JAGXOD010001397.1, from coordinate 320,840 downwards.
GCCCGGGGGTTGACACAGATCACCTGGGTTAGAAGAGCCATGGGTAACGCTTGGGTTTTTTTTTGGGGGGGGTTTTTTCCCGGTTTTTTTTTGTTTTCGCCCCCCTTTTTTTTTTCCCTTTTTTTTTTTGGGGGGGGTTTTGGTTGGGTCGGGGAAACCCCCCCTTTTTGGGGGGTTTTTTAAATTTTTTTGGGGTTTTAAAAAAAGGGGTTTTAAAAAAAAAAAGGGGGGGGGGTTTTTTTTTTTGGAAAAAATAAAAAAAAAAAAACCCCCAAAAAATTTGGGGAAAAATTTTTTTTTTCCCCCCCGGGGCCTTTTTTTAAAAAAACCCCCCGGGGGGGTTTTTTTTTTTTCCCCGGGGGGAAAAACCCCGGGAAAAAGCCGGCCTTTTTTTTTTTAAAAACCCCGGGGCCCGGGGCCCCAAATAGTTTTTTTTTTAAAAAAATTTTTTGGGGGGGGGGTTTGGGGGGGGGGGGTTTTTTTTTTGGGGGGTTTTTCCCTTTTTTTTGGGGAAAAAAAAAAAAATTTTTAAAAATTTTCCCCCCCCCGGGGGGGGGGGGGGTTTTGGGGGAAATAAAAAAACCCAAGAAAAACCCAAAAAAATTTATTTTTTTTTAAAAAAAAGGGAAAAAAAAAATTTTTTTTTTTTTGGGGGCCTGCCGCCATTTTTCAAAAATCTTTCCCCCCCTTTTTTTTTTTTTTCTTTTTCCTTTCCCTTTCCCCTTTTTTTTTTTAAATTAAAATTTTTTTTTTTTTATTTTCAAATTTTTTTAAAAAAAATTTAAACCCCCTTTTTTTTTTTAAAAAAAACCCTTTTTAAATTTTTTTTTTTAAAAAAATTTTTGTTTTTAAAAAACCCAAAAAAAAACCAAACCCCTTTTTTTCCCCCCCTTCCCCCTTTTTTTAAGGGGGAACCAAATCCTTTCCCCCCCAAAAAAAAAAGAAACCAAAAAAACAAAAAAAAATTGGGGGGCCCTCCCAAAAAACCGGCCCCCCAAAAAAAATTTTTGGTTTAAAAAAAAAAAAAAAAAAAAAAAAAAAACCCCCCCCCCCCAAAAAATTTGGGGGCCCCCCAAACCCAAAAAAAAAGGACAAAAAAACCAAAAAACCCCCAAAAAAAAAAAAAAAAAAAAAAAAAACCGGGTTTCCAAACCGGAAAAAATTCCCAAAAATAAAAGGGGGGGAAAAACCCCAAAAAAAAAACAAAAAGGGGGAAAAAAAAACCCCAAAAAAAAACCCCCCCCCCAAAAAACCCCAACAAAAGCCCCCCAAAAAAACCCCCCCCCCAAAGGGCCCCCAAAAAAAAACCCCCCCCCCCAAAAACAAACCCGGGAAACCCCCGGCCCCAAAAAACCCCCCAAAAAAAAGGGGCCCCCCAAAAAATTAAAAAACCCAAAAACCCCCCCAAAAAAAAAGGGTTTTAAAAAAAAACCCAAAAAAAACCCCCCAAAAAAAAAAAAAAAGGAACCACCCCCCCAAAAAAAAAAAAAAAAAAAACAAAAAAAAAAAAAAAAACCCCCAAAACCCCAAAAAAATTTAAAAAAAAGGGAAAACCCCCCCGGCCCGGGGAACCCCAAAACCCCCCCCCAAACCCCAACCAAAAAAAGGAAAAAAAAACCCCCCCAAAAAGGGGGAAAATTTTAAAAACCCCCCCCAAAAAAAAAAAACCCTAAAACCCCCCCCCCCCCCAAAATTTTTTTAAAAACCCCCTTTTTAAACAAACCCCCCAAAAAAAAACCCCCCCAAAAAAAAGGGGGCCCCCTGGCCCCCAAAATTTAAAAAACCCCAACCCCGGATCCAAAAAAAAAACCCCCCCCCCCCTTTTTTTTTCCCCCAAAAAAAAAACCCCCCAAAACCTTCCCTTTCCAAACCCCCCCAAACCAAAAATCCTTTTTTTAAAGCCCCCCCCCCCCCCCCCCCCCCTTTTTTTTTTTTTTTTTTTTTTTCCCCCCCCCCCCCCCCCTTTTTCCCCCAAAAAAGAAAAAAAAAAAGGGGCCCCCCCCCCTTAAACACAAAAAAAACCCCCCAAAAAAAAAATAAAACCAAAAAAAAAAAAAAAAAAAAAAAAAAAAAGGGAAAAACCAATTTTAAAAAAAAAACCAACAAAAACCCAAAAATTTAAAAAAATTTTTTTTAAAAAAAAAAAAGTAAAAAAAAAATTTTTTTTTTTTTCCAAAACTTAAAAGGGGGAAAAAAAAAATTTAAAAAAAAAAACCCCCTCCCCCCCCCCCCCCCCACAATTTAAAAAAAAAAAAAATTAAAAAAAAAAAAATTTTTTAAAAAATTAAAAACCCCGGGAGATTTATAATACTTAATTTTTCTATTCTAAATATGCATTTATTATTGTTAATATATATGGGCCCAAAAGTTGACGAATTTTCCTTTTTTTCATAATATTTTCACTGCACTCTCTGGGTCACTCTTTACACCAAACTAAAAATTTGAGGGGATTTCCCCAAACTGGTATTTCATTCAAATATCGACAGGCTCAGTGCAGCAATGAGTCAAAGGAACTGGCAGTCTGCAGAACTCTTTAAAAAATATATGAACGATTTTGGGGTTTCCCGATGCGTGGCCCATCACCCCAATTTTCCGGATTACACCTTCTTTTTTAGCAGTACACCACCATTTCGTATAGACAACTTCTTTGTTAGCAATTCCCTTTGGGAAAAATGTCACAGACACTCAGATTCATCCTATCACTATCAGGGCATGCACCGGTTTCTCTTTTACACAAAAAAAAACCCCACCAGCAACTAAAAATTGGGGATTAAATACATCATTACTTAAAGAACAAGATTTCATTAATTACTTTTAAAAAGGGAAAGGTCAAAATTTTTAAAAAAAAACCCGCCAGGGAAATTCAGCGGGGTTCTTTGGGAAGCAGGGAAGGCAGTAATGCGGGGGAAAAATCCTACTCAAAAATAAGAAAAATAGAGAAAAAAAAAATGGTATTAGAATTGGGAAAAAAAAATAAAATCTTTAGAAGGGTTTTGCTGCTTCACCACAAGAACACAAATGAGCAAGCTAAGAAAACTCAAACTAGAATTAAATGAAACAATAGATAAAAAAAAATTTTACTGCAAAGGCCGGCAGAACTTTTTAATATAGTAATAACCGAAAATTTTTTGCTAACCAGTTAAAGCTTAATAAAAAAAAACTACTATTTCTTCTTTTTAAAGACTAATTGGGAACATTACCTATGATCCACAACAAATAAATAAAGCTTTTAAAGAGTTTTTCAAAAATTTGTATTCATCACAGACTAACCCCTCTGATACAGCTTATTGAAGAATTTATCAATAATTTTAAACCCCCCAAATTTAAAAAAGAAAAGTGTTGCCTTGGATTCACCACTTGCATTAGCAGAATTACATGAAGCTCTACAGCAACTTTTAAAAAAAATAAAGCCCCGGGCCCGATGGATTTCCGTGAATTCTACAAAGAATTCTGGGCTGTGCTAAAACCCAACTTTTTAAATGGTAATTTTATTTAAATTTTCCCCCAAAATTTCTCAAATACTTCTGGAGGGGAAAGCCCCCACTTCTTTCGAAACCCCCCCATTCAAAAAAATATTTTTTTCCGAAATTGGAAAATACCCCCCAAAAATCCGCCAAACAGGCAAGGGGGACAACAGCCAACTAACCGTTTTTTAAAAAAAATTACTGCACTTCAAAATTGAGAAACTTTTTTAAAAAAACTTTACCCGGAAATTTAAATATTTCAGCGTCTCCAAAATTTGGGGGGTTTTTTTAATTTTAAAAAATTCCCAAAACCAAAAAACAAAAGGGGGTTTTTTATTCAAGGGGTTTTAGAAAATTAAAGCCAACCCAAAATAAAACCCCCCCGAAAAAGAAATTTATTTAAATACAATAGTTACTGCAAAATTAACAAAAGAGACAACCATTGTATCCAGGGCAAAAAAAAGTTTGAGGTAAACGGGAAATTTTACTAGCAGCTCCTTTGGCCCATTTCATAAACTGGATAAAAACAAACTCCCCTAACCCCGGTTAAAAAATGTTTCCTTTCCAAAAAGTTTCCCTGCGGGGGGGCACGGGGGGCCCCCTTCCCCCGTTTTTGTTTTTTCATACCTTGCGCAATTAGAAAAAATGCGTTTAAAAGGTTAAAAACCCCCCCAAAATAGCTTGAGACGATTTTTAATTTTTTCCTGAAAACCCCAAAGCCCCCAAAAAAATTTAAAACTTATGCGGTTTTCTTCTATATCGAATATTCCATCAGGGGAAATCGTGTTTTACCTAAAAATTGGTTTTTCCCAGTCGCCCACCCCCCCTAAAAAGGTATTGATTTTTTGGGAAACCCCCTCTGGTTTCAGACGGGTACAGAAAAATCATGCCCCTCTTTAAAAAACAATGAAGATGATTCAAACTTGCCTTTTAGGTTCTCCAAAGTAAATTTTTTATTCTCACATCCCTCCCCGTTGCTTTGGGTTTTGTCTAGATTAAAAAAACTCAAAACTATGGAAAAAAAACCATCAAGTTTGAAAACAAAGCCAAAAAATTGGGAAACTACCAAAACATTATTTTTTACCAAAAATTTCATCTTTTAAAATGGATCAAACGGACAAAAAAGTCCGGTTATGAAACATTTTGGAAAATAAACTCTCGAACCACATTACCCCCAAAATTGGGCCCTGACTGTTTTAAAACCCTTTAGCATAAAAATTACACACCCTTGGGGGGAACAAAATAAACCCCAACCCATGAAAAAAACCCCCTTTTTGGAAAAATCCAATTTTAAAAAGAAACCCTTTTTAAACATATGAAAAATAAAACTTTAACATTTAAAAATGGCTTTTTTACACGGAACTTGTTAAATTAAAAACCAGTAATTTTTGTAAAACTTTGGGAAAATCATTCAAAAAATTTCCAATCCAATTTAAAAATATAAATTTAAACAATTTAAACATATTAAATTATTTCAAACTTTATAAATTTTTTTAAAAAATTTATGATCCACTTCCTACAAATAACACCCTACAACCCAATAAAACTTTTCCTTATGCATCGCCAAGAAAACCATCCTCATTAATTGGAAAGCAAAAAGAACTTGCATATTACTTATTACAAAATTTATTAATCGATCACATCAGTCTGAGAGAATGTCTGCTTCCTCTAAAGATCAGTTGGAGGAATTTAATTCCCTTTGGTTCCCACTGATCAGTTCCATTAGCTAGTCGGGGTGGTTGGCTGGGGCTCCAACTTCCGGATGGACTAGTTGGTGGCTGGGGGGTTGACTCTGGAGAGACTGCTCGTACCGGCGGCTTCCGGGGCTGAGGGGTCGGGGCTGGCAACCCGGGTTGTATGTGTGTTTGCCCTGGTCGGTGGGGGACTCGGGGGGCGTTGCCTCTTGGCTCTGGGGTTTGGGGCTGGGGGTGCGGGGGGAGCAGGTGCTATCCCCTACCGGATGGCTGGCCTCCCCTGCGGGACTAGATGGCGGGACCCGGGGCCCAGTCCCTGGGGGCGCCCGACCCCGTGCTGGGTCCCTGCCCGTCGGGGGGGCCTGCGCCAGGGCGGTCGCGCCGGGTGGGTGGGTCGGTCTGCCTCGCTAGCATCGGGTCTGGACCTTGGGGCTCTGGGGTGCCTGGGTGGTGGGGGTGGGGCGGTGGCTATTGGGGGTATCTGTGGTGGGCTGGGGGCGCTGGGTACCGGGCTCGACCAGCATGGCTCCTGTCCTGTGTCTGTTGTCGTGTGATTGTTATGCAGCTGGAGGGATTGAGTATATGGGGGAGTTGTATGTGGGAGTGTATGTGTGTGTGGATGTGGATGTATGTGTGTGTGCAGGAGTGTGTGTAGGTGCATGAATGGGTGTGATACACATATGTGGTGAGGGTATGCAGAAGTGGATGGGATTGGGGGTGTATATATGGGATGAATGTGTATCTGTGTACGAGTGTGAGGGTATATATATGAGATGAATGTGTGTGAGTGTATGTGTGTGTTTGGGCCAATATGGATGTCCAATGTTGTATGATTGCTATTGCTAGATAGGCTACTCTCTGCGGTGGGGGTGGTGGGGGTCTGGGCTTGATGCGGTGGCGGCGTGGGATGTCTCCCTGGTCTCCCCAGACGACCTCTTCCTGCCTCGAGCGGGGGTCGGTGAACGCGGTGCCCAATGAGCCAGCTAGTTAGCTGGTTCTCCTCTTCCAGAGGACTATCTCTTCTGGTCCTACGTTTCTCCCCCCTCCTCCACCCTCCACACTCCACACGCACAAACACAAACACAGTATTCATACATTTAGGATACTGGGGGCAGACATGTTATCCAGAGGTCGACTTGGCGGACATACTGCCATGGCCTCAATCATCTCCTCACCATTGTCTGTCCCTCAGTTTTTACTGCACTTTAGACATTGAGGGCCTTTGGGGGGACGGTGTGGATATACACTGACCAGTGGCCTGGGACTTTGCCCACATCTGTCCCAGCACCTGTCCCCCCCCAATTTTAACTGCATCATAGTCTCATGCACTACTATACATTCATATACACCAACACCCACACACAACGCCGCACTGGGGTGGAGGGAGGGAAGGACCTCCCTCACCCGTTTTTCCTGCTCCCTGCCGGGGCAGAGATTGGATGCCGGTGCGGGGCTTGGCGTCCCTGTAGCTGCTACTGGTCCTGGGTGGGCCATCCACTTACCCCCCGCCGGGAGGGATGTGAAGGTGGTTGAGTGTGTGTCTTTGTCCTTGTCCTCTTTTGTATAGGTGGATGAATATGTACATGTTGGGAGGGGGGTGTATATATGATTGCGTGTGTGCATGTATTGGGGTAAATGTGTACGTATATTTGTGGGTGTATATATGTACATTAGAATGTATATGGAGAGGGGTGAAGGTGTGGGGGGAGTGTATATGTTTGTATATGGGGATGTACATGGTGTATATATGTGTGAGGGTCCATATAGGAAGGCAAGTATGGGTGGGTGTGTATATATATATGGTTGTGTGTGGGTGGACACATAAAGAGGATGTATATAAAAAGGTGTGTATAGGTATGTAGGAGTGTATAAGGGTGTGAACAAAGGTGTGGGGAGTATATGGGGGTGAAGGTGTGCGGGTGAACGTGTGTGGGTATATATATGGGAGTGAATGTATATATGACATGGAGTGTATGTGTGAGGACAGCTGGTTCTGGGTCTGGGGCTTGTCGTGCCCGGTCCTCACGCGACTGCTCCTCTGTGGTCACTTCTCCCATCCAGAGGGGGCCTTGGGGTTTGGGGCCCGGCCTGGTGTTCCGTGCGCGACGATTGGCCCGCTCCCTGGGCGGTTGTGGTCCGGGGCGGCTCGGGACTCCTTGGCGGGAGGAGGGCCCTGCTGGGTGTTGGACGGTTCTCGGTGGCGAGGGTCGCTGGAGCCTTGCTACTGGCCCATGGGGGGGTCATCCGGGGTGGCTCTGTTTCCTCTGGTTCCCCTGGGCCTGCGCCCGTGGTTGGAGGGGTGCTGTCCGGGGTCTCCATTTCCGGCCACTGGGGCGGGCATGCGGGGATCACTGGGAAGTGCGGCCCTGGGGCTCCACTGCCCCTGGAGGGTCCACGGGTGGGCGGGATCCCCTGGTCTCTCTCTGCCTGCCTCTGGCCTCTGGCGGAAGGTTATCGCAGCTTTCTAACCTCGCTAGTAAGTGCATTCCGTACATATATCCTAGGGTGCACTTACATAAACACACACACTCACACGTACACACACATCAGTCATTTGTGCTATATGTCTTAGGCACACTTTCTGCTCTTCTTTCAGGAGCAGCAGTTGATGAACCATTGCAGTGGTCATTAGCGCTGTGTTCTTTCTGCCCTTCTGTCTTTTTCCCCTACTCACTCTCTCTCCCCCTCTTTTTTTTTCTCTACTATCCTGTATGGTCCACCTCACCCCAATTATTTTCATCACTATTGTTCTGTATTATATTATATGTGATATGTATTTCATTTGATCCTTATATAAAAATAAAGTTGTCCTCCAAAGATGGGGGGGTGGAGGTGGGCCCCAAAAAAAAAAAAAAAAAAAAAAAATACATTTAGTGTGATGGGCTTGTGTTTTAAGAACTTTCGATATTATAAGTTATTTTTATGCGGAAAACTGATTTTGCCCGGCGACGGGACCACTAGAGGGCGCAACTGCACAAAGAGGTTAAGTGTGGGTCTTGACTGAGTTCGGTGTCGGTTGTTTTAACTCGCATGTGTGTTTAATGTTTGTTTAGAGCTAATGTGCTAAAGCTAATGAATAAATTAAGTTTCTTCTACAAATTGCTCTCACTTCAGCGTCCTGCTCTCCGCACTCCATGTTACAAGTGGACAATATAAAACAATGTTGCCTAGTAAAACAAACAAAGGTTAATGAGTATAGCCTAATTTTTCAGGACATTCAATTTTTTTCAAAATATATATCAAAATATTTTTTCTGTAAATGGTACTGCTTCTGCTTCTATTGACATTTAAAGCACTGCACAGGCTTGCTCCTGATTACCTCCAAGAACTTATCTCCTATTATGAACCCCCATGTCCACTAAGATCACAGGGTGCAGGCCCCTTATTAGTTCAATACAATTAATAAGGTAACAGCAGGGAGAAGAGCCTTTTCTTATAAGGCCCCCCAACTATAACCTTCCAGAATGTGTTCGGGACTCTGACACTGTCTCAACCTTTAAGTCTAGGTTGAAAACGTACTTATTTAGTTTAGCATTTGGTAATTAATATGCCCTCTTAGATAAAGGTTACAGGTCCAGGGGTTCATGGGCAAAGGGTTTTATGGTAAACTGGGGCGCTGGTGCTGTCATCCTGTCACTGCACGTGATCACTCAAGTTTGTTGACAGTGTAGTAGATGGTTGCCAATGTCTCAGGATGCTCCCAAGTCTGTTACCTTCTGGTTCTGCCCTTTTAGGTAGTCTGTAATAATTTAAGTTGCTTCCACACTCCAGAAATGTTTACATTTATTTCTGTCCCACATATAGTACCATACAGAGCTAATTGTCCCTCTTTTCTTTTTCCAAATGACTGCCCTCCTACCCAAGAAATACTGAGACGAGGAGAGACGAGCCTTTCCTGCTATCCACCCTGGGTCAGCCATCTCCTACCTAACCAGCTATGGATGAAGGATCAACCCACTGCCCTGGGCCCTCACCCTGAATTCTCCCCTGCTATGGCTGTATCTCCATGGCCCTGGACTACTATTACTGACCATCAAGAAGTCTAAGACTCTTAAGAATAAGTATTACATAGAGAACACACAAAGATGAGAATTATTTATCATTCCCATCACTTCTTTGTTTATGTATCTCTTTAGTTAATGTTGTCATGGTGACGTGCGTTCATCCAGAAGAGGATGGGTTCCCCCACTGAGTCTTGGTTTCTCTCAAGGTTTCTTCTTCATTCTCTTAGGGAGTTTTTCCTTGCCACTGTCACCCTTGGTTCGCTCACTGGGGGCTTGGACTCAGACACTTGCAAAGCTGCTTTGTGACAACAACTATTGTAAAAAAGCACTATATGAATAAATTTTTATTTGATTTGAGGTGTAGAGTGTTCATGGGTACCTGTAGGTTAGGTAATACCTTTGGGAGGAGACAGTTATTGTGCATTTGACCATTTAGCTGCTTGTCCATGGACACCCATGCGACAAAGCTCACTGTGTAGTTTGTGTGCTGATGTTTATGCCAGAGCTGGATCTCTGATCTGATGTTTGTATCTCTGAAGTTACCGAGTTAGCAGAGCATTGGTGACTTTTACGTACTATGTACCTCAACACTCATTGACCCCACTCTGTACATTTTCATGGTCTGCCACTTCTTGGCTAAGTTGCTATGGCTACTAAACACTTTTTTTTAGTAATACCACTCCCATGGAATATATGGCAGGGATGAAACTTCATAAATTGACTTGCCATGGTAGCATGCTGTTACAGTACCATACTCAAACTGAGTGAGCTCTTTAGAATGACCCATTCTCTCACAAACATTTGTAAAGGCAGACTGCTTGGCTATGTGCTTCAAACAGCTGTGACAATAGGACATATAGCATATATAGCATATGTGGCAATAGGGTGTTAAAAAGTTGCAGTTTACATTTATATATTGCTGGGAAAGGTTTAGACCAAAAAGGCAACCTTGTCATGTTCTGTATACATAAGTAAACAAAAAAAGGAAAGCCATGTAAATGAGAGCCAGATAAATGAGCAAGAAAGTTTCTCAATGCCAACCTTGTTCGCAAAGTAATTCTGGATTTGTAAAACGTATTAGACATTGGGTACTATTATGGGGTAATGACATGTTAGCACGTCAGCAATTTGTGTACTAACTACAAACTACGGAAGATTAATATAGTTCATGAGAAACGATTGCATCAGAGATGCTAGCATGTTCATTATGCCACCCATATTCTATAGGAAACACTCTGTATTCTCAGCCTTATTTAAAGATTTCTGGTGTGTCTCAATTGCTCAAGATAGCTTGTTCTGGTTTGCTGTAGAGAATAAGCAGTATACATACCCTAGATTAAGTCAATAAGTGAGGGAATCCACATCTCACGGAGTCCATTGTGCAATATACAGATGCCCATGTCTTCTAGGAATCTTGAGATACAGATCAATAAGTAGCTCCAAAGGTGCCAAGCTAATAACACAATCTCCTGCCATTCAAACTGAATGCAGGTGTAAATGGAGGACATGTAATAGCAATTTTGGGAAATAAATGAGGCATAGGACTAACAGCATTCTTTGTATCCTTAATAAGGGTGATAGATCAATTTATTAATCATAGAGGGAAATTGACATGTTGCAGGTTGATAATATTCATCACAGCAGGTATACAATCATCAACCAGATGTGCCAAGTAGGAAAAAAAATGTAGGCAATGCGGTCAGGCTTCCCATATTTTTTGAAAATCATGACCAAGAATTTGGGCATGTTTAATTTAATAATTCTTTCCTCTACCAGTGAAAATGTTCCCTCTGCCACAAGCTGCAACACAAGCCCAGAGCGTGGTGTGTACACCTTCCAAAACAGGTGTGTCCAATCAGGTTTGTTTAGATATTCCTTTGCAAAGTTTTGCTGCTGAATTTTGTGGTGAGGATGCAGGAAAGGTTATCTTCTGATGACTCTTCCATGAAAATCAAATTCACAGAAGTCAGTATAATGGAATTCAGTAAAACACCACCAGTCAAGAGTGTTATGTCTTCCTGACTGCCTAGTTAAATGTGGGTTTTGGTTTGCCATTATAGTAATGCTATGAGAATTTCTCTCAAAGTTCTCTACCTTCCAGACCTCAACTTGACCACTTCTTCTGTTGACTGTTATTTTTTAGTTACGTCAAGAACTAAGAAAATAGCTACATATAAAAGCTTTGCTGTCTTCTTATAGCCTTCATGGCCACCATGTATTAAATGAATGGATGTACAAAATGAAGTATGCATAATTTAGATTTCCAATGGTTTGTGTGTGTGTGTGTGTGTGAGAGAGAGAGAGAGAGAGAGAGAGAGAGATGGCCAATCTTTGGATTATCATCAAATTATACAGGTACCATGATATGTGAGGAGAGACAGACAAATCTTGATCATTAGATTGCCTAGTGCACACACATTTTCATTAGAATGTTTTACAAAATGCTCCGCAAATGTTAATTTGCCCACATGACAGTGCAGTGTCTAACTTTAATAGATTGATCTGCGGTTCAAATATTCATTCTCAGTAGTTTAATTACTCAGTTTTACCCTTTTCCAGTCCATTTTCCATATAGGTATTGAGAATTGTGATACTATACATGGTATTGAAGTAAAAATTCTGGTATTGTGAAAGCCTATGTGGGACTGTTAGATTCTGTGTTTTTACCAATTCAGTTCACATCCAAGACAGCTGTTGACAATTTAACCATTTGATAGAGACAGACACCATTTGGTTTATAATGAATCACCATCAATTGTCTAGACCAGGATTTCCCAACCTTTTGCAACTTGTGGCCCAGATGAAAACACAAAACATACCCACAAAACATTCCGCATGGTCCGCATGAAAATGACCATTTAAAATCTAAACCAATATAGTACATTAATGTTGCCTATCAAATTATCTGCTTTGTTATTTTTCATTTGTTTTATAGACAATCCACATGTTTAGGTGTATACTTGCTGTGTTTAATACCCAAGCAGCAACATAACTTTGAATAAAAAAGCTTAATTTGACAAAACCTTTTCACATGAGCATCAAGAGAAAGATACAGTTCTCGTACTAGAAATATATATGTTTACAGTTTCCCAGGAGAGCTGTAAAGATGAAAATGAACCATCTATTAAGGCCAGCCCTAAATTAAAAAAGTATGGATTCTAGATTGCTTTTTAAGTAACCGTATATAGCATTTGATCATTTAACTGACACCTCCTTTAGTGCAAGCAAGAAAAAGAACAAGCTATCCATGAACACCTGCCCTAAATGTCAAACTGTTTAATGCATAAGTTATTTTAAGTTTGCTAATGATTAGCATTTGTTTCTCCGCTCATTAGGGTTCTAGTGCTTTAATAGGATTCTCACTAGCATGTCAATGTGATTTCATTTTGGACAATTATAACAAACATCCAAATTATGCATTTTCTTTTCTTTTGTGTTGAAGTTACATTCTTCAGCAAAATTCTCCCGCAAAGGTCCTCTGCCTCAAACATAGTGCAACACAAACCGATTAAGATTTTAGCAAAGTACTGCAGGTCAGCAGTAAATGGTGTCACGGATCACCCTAACATTAAATCTTACAGTTTCAGCACTGTTGTACAGCCGCAGTACTTCTCCTAGGTCCTAGCGCACCTTTTTTCAGGATATTGCGAATTTGGAGAGATGAAGACACGGCTGAATAAGAATGAATGAGAACTATTGAGGATATAAACTAATAATGCATGCTTATTTGGGGGGATAAAGAACCATTTGTAGATGTTCCAGCCTCAGGATCTTTTGTGGTGAAATGGTTTTTAACCATGTTGGGTAAGACTCCAACAAGACAACAGACACATTTTACTCAGAAGGATTTTACAACAGACCATACTATGCCAGACCAATAAAAAATTTTGATCTAAATGTAATGTTTTATTTTTGCTAATAATTTACATAATAATCTTAACATCTGAAATTACAAATATCTATATTAAAGCAAATATATTTTAGTGGAAGGATGTTTGAAAAAAAAAAAAAAACAACCAAAAAAAAAAAAAAAAAAAAAAAAAAAAGAACTTTTGGCAAACAGCTCCCTAACAGTACCGCTGTGGCCCACTGGGGAGGCTGCAGCCCACAAGCTGAGAACCACTGGGGCCCCTTTTCTCACCTTTTATGCATAGCTGTGCATAACACACCTATACATAAGACACACTTAGAACTTTAGAAAGCGGCTAAAATGGCTATATGTGCTCATATGCTGCTGCACTCTCTGTTGGCCAACTGTACCTGCCAATAAATCAACAAAATAGATCTTCATAAATCTACGAGTTGCCAGTGTTTACTTCAAAACTCCCAAGATAACCAGCTCAGTAAGAATCTGTCATCCAACATTGTTATGTCCTATAGAAATGTAAATATTTGAAAAATGTTGCTGTTATGTGCTGGATTGTCTCAGGGCATCTTTGCACAGCATCTGGGGTCCTGCCTGCTGTAGTAGATCTCAGCCTATGATCTTGTGTTCAGAGCGTATTCCTGTGCTGCCATGGTTACCGCCTCTGTGCCGTCTTTCAAGTCAACCTTTTCCAGCCTTTTGGTAAAATTTCTCCAATTTAGCCACTTCCACCTTTTGCCAGTAGTTCATTCCTTACAGGGGTTTACCCTACGATGATGGTTCCTGCTCATTCTTCCCAATACCCATCTACCTCAGATTTCTGCAGTCTGAAGTACTCACTAAGCACTTCATCACTTGTGTCCATCCTGGTGTACTCCTGGAACTTGAATGTTTCATTCTGGATAGTGGAGTCTGATGCTAACTAATCTATGGAGTAAGAGCACTGTCAAAAAAAACGTGGATGCGACCAGCAGGAGCTCAAATCAGGTACAGCTTTAATTCTTTAAAACAATTTAGCTTAGACTAGGAAATAATGAAAGCTGTACCTGATTTGAGCTCCCGCTGGTTGCATCAGCCATCTTTCTACCCACCAGCCATCTTTCTACCCGCCAACAGTTGAAAGCTGGACGCGGCTGAGGACGCATGCACATTGTGAATCGATTGGTCTTGAACTCGATGCATTGTGGCTGTGACCCAAATGACGTATTTTTGACAGTCGTTGCTCATCTTTCGATTCGTATTCATAACTAAGAGGTCGTACTCGTAAAAATTCTAGTCGTATGCATAAGTTGTAGATTTTGAAGTTATATTCTCACAAAACACACAGTGTTACGACAATGTTTTTATGCATGGCTTGTTCTGTACGTGAATGTATAAATACAGATATTTATGTACAACAAATGTATCTACGTACGTGTTTTGCTGAGTATGTGCACGTTTTTTTTTGACAGTGCTCTTACTCCATACTAATCCCCCCCCCCCATTTCGCTTAGTGAGGACTCAAAGTGCTGGATCAGTCATGAAACCCTCCCTGCACTGAAGAGTTTCCTTGAAATTTATGTCAGTGTATTCTCCTCTGTCTCCTTGGCCAGTTTATTATGGCAGTGTAACTGATGAATGGTGGAGAGCAGGTGTTCACATCCTGGATTGTGTTCTTCACATTCGACTCACTTCTCAGTACTTCTCTCACTCTATGTAGGTATTTGGCTCTAGCTGCTTTCTTGTGACCACTTCGGTTTTGAAACATCCAGTTTCCTCATCATCTGCATATACCCTCTCGCCAATGCCGGATCTTCAGATCTGTGAATGTGTCTGCAGATCTATACAAGCATGTTTGGACAGGAGTGGAGCTGCTTCAGTGTGGCAACAGTGGTCCATTTCCAAGCAAGCGTTGGGGATAAGTAACAAAAACTGAGATTCCCCTCCCCATATAGGCTTCCACTGCACAGCGCAGTATTTGGTTTCGAACTACAAATTTACTCAAATGACAAGTGGACAGAGAGGTTTCCCATCCTTGAGCCTGATGTACAGGATACAAAGTGTTCGTGTTAGGAGTTACAAGACTGAGAGGTGCATGTGTGTATGAGAAAACACACACTTACGCACTCACACTTAAGTCTTCACCACCCTACTCCTCACCCCACCAAATAAAAACATTCAGCAAATTTATATTGTTTTGCTCTGTAAGTACAGGGGGAATTCGGGGCCCTTATCTTTAATGTTCTAAACATAACAAAATTTACAGATGTGTTCTCAGTGCCCTCAGATGTCATTCTCTTACAAATATGCATCTGTAATGGACATCGCGGAATGGGCTCCAGCTGAGAATGTGCAGGGATTTGACTGCATAAAGTGAGTTCATTCTTCTACTGTGATTAAGTCAGTTAATGAGATAAACAGACATCCCTAATGATTTTGCACTTTCATTCAGTTTGTAAAGAATTTTAAACTTTTGAAATAAGTGTATCACTCCCGTAATTAAATATCCTGGCATTGACATTAGCGTTTGTGTGTATTTTGGCAATCCTGAACAAATGCCTTACACACAGGGCCAAATTATAGCCTTGGTCTCCTAGAAGGCTGGGAGACCTTATACACCCACTGCTCCAGGAGTTTGTAGAGGAAGTCTGTCTTTGTTTTACCCAGTCAGTGGAGGGGGCTGTTTTTGAATGGCATCCTGTTTGGGCTCACAGAAGATCCCAGTTTCCCAGCATCATGCCCTGAAGCAGCTGACCAGGGAGGGAGCCCTGGCCATTTTGAGGCAGCCCCCTTTGAAGCGGAACTCTGAGACCTGGTTGCTATATTCTGCCTTATCAAAGCACGGAAGGGCAGCACGTAGAATACATGGTCTGAGTTACCATTCCAGCATGATCCCAAAATGTGACCATCAGCAGACACACTAACATAGCCTATACAGAAACCATTCATCACCCACAGGAATGAACCACCTTTACACGTCACCATCAAAACTACCTGACTATCTTACTGCAGATCAAATGTCTGACTGCCATACACAAAGAACCTAACTTCCAGCAGCATCCTAAACCTGATGACCAATGTTAGCAAGAACTTCCAATAACTATAAAAAAAGATGAAACAAGCAAGCAAAAGAAATATCACTGAAAGGCTAACAACCAGCCAGAGAGACATATACTTACAATATGCTAACAGTAGGACATTACCTGCATAAAAAGAACCTGACATTAAAAATAACCAATTTCTGTGCTGGTTTCATACCTGGTCCATGTTTAAAAATATTAAAGTCAAGTCTAGTTTGCATTGCTTTTTATAGTACATACATATTCGTACATACAATAAAAATTCATCAAAAGTAATAGTACTTTTGAGTACAATATTTTAGTACTCTTTCCACCTCTGGTAGTTATTATAGTATAATCATTATGTGTAGTCAACTATACTCATTATGAGTAGAATGGAAAAGCAGTTCCAAGCACAGTGGATATACACATAACATTGTACACAGTAGGAGTTCGATTGAACATGGTATCTAGACCTTATAAAACATTTACCAATAACCATCTTTCAATCTTGAACCTTTACTAATTTCTTTTTTTCTGTTTTCTTTAGCCTTTTCATTCTTGTTGTACAAGTGAGCGATACAGTAGGCTACATGAGAGTGTTTAATCCTAATTACTGGAAGCATCTGAAATGATCTTAAATTGTACCATAATCCACATTAACAGACAACCCCAGCCTTAGAATGCTGCCACACCTCCACCATTGTGAACCTGTGACAGGACGTCTATTCATCTTTGACTGCACTTCTCACGCGAAACTCCGCCCCCTCCTACCTGTGATGTCTTTACTTTGTTTCTCCACTTGTTCATGTTTGGTTTGTTCAGCTCGGTCTGTTCAGCTCTCTCCCTCTCTGTTCGCTCAGCTTCCTTGTATTTCCCAGTTCATTGGTTCAACGAATTCAAATACCTACTGTAGCATTACCAAACCAACCTGGATATATATATATATATATATATATATATATATATATATATATATATATATATATATATATATGCGCTTGTCAAGAGGATTGCTGAACACTTTCAGACCATCAGGATTAAGGATTTGTCATTTCCAGTGGCAAGGCATGTTTATACAAATGGACACTGTATTAACGACATATCTCTTTGCAAAGCCAGTTGTTGCTATGGCAGCAATGAAATTAGGAAATTCAAAGAAAAAGAAATACATGAACAAGTGAACACAAACTAGAAAGTTTACAGGACACAGACAAAACCTAGAGTAGTACAGGAAAGCCAAACCTGAAACACACAAACTGAGAATAGCGGTGGGAAGTAGACCCAACTAGGAACAAGAGACTTGAAACAATGACCAGCAACGGGGCATTAAGAACACGGGGTATATATACATACACACCGAAAAACAAGGAATCTAAGCAGGACACAGGTGTTAAGGAAGATCATCATGAACACCCCCCCCCAATCATACAGTAATTCCGCACCAGTAATGCCGTATTAGCTGCAGTATACGGTATTACATGGCATGATGGTATGAAAAAGTTCAAAACTGCCCAACGCTATGGAACCTACCATCTCGCTCATTCACAGAACAGTTCATACAGGCCTCATTAAGGGTTGGGCAGAATGCTCAAGACTTCAGGCGTAGGGACACATTAAATTAATCTGACAAGACAAAGGCAGTGTGCTTGTAAACTGTGATTTGTTTATTTGAAATACTGAAATCTTTTATTGAAATGTGCATCTTGTTCTATTTTTAGTTCATTTACTTTTTTTAATTCATTTTTGTGTCATTTTATTCATTAAAAAATTATTGTATTTGAGCAATTTGTGATGTCAGAAAAATGTCAAGAGTATTCAAAGCTTAACAGCAGAACAGTTCAGGCTTAGTTTCACAACTGAGCTATATAGAACCTTCTATAAAACTATATAGTAGTTAACAATTCTTAAACGTTAGGGTGATTATCTCAGCCAAGAACACAGAAATGTCTGGAAGAGTTCTTCTATTTCAAATGTTTTATTGGGTTTTTGTACTAACTGCAAACACAATACAATCACCAAGACATACTCAAAGATAAAGAAATAGGTAAATAAAATATATGACAGATAAAAAAAAACTACACATTAATGACTAACCTAGCACTAATGCTAACCTAACCAACAACCCTCACAGTGACATCCTAATAATTTATTCCTTTGTCTGTCATTATTATTATTGTCGTATGTAAGACTTATAAAGACTCTTTATCCATACCCAGTCAAACCTTACCTAGGTGTATTCCAGTATCTTTGGTGGGGAATTCTAAATGAAAGTAATTCAGAAATGGCTGCCATACCTTACAGAATCTCTGAACACATACTCTAGTTGAATATTTCAGTTTCTCCAGCTTTAAGAAGGACATTATGTCCCTTACCCACTGGCCATGTGTGGGAGGGCATGCTGATTTCCAGTTAAATAGAATGAGGCGACGGGCCAGTAAGGATGTGAATGCAGTTAAATCCACTTGGACAGATGACCTTGCCACCTCGTCTGGGGCCACACCAAAGATAGCAATTTCAGGGCAAGAGAGTACTTCTCTATAGCAGATATGTGAAAATGTCTCAGAAATACAAGACCAAAATTCCATCAACTTTGGGCACTCCCAAAACATATGAAATAACTTAGCAGGGGCCCAATGGCATAGAGTCTGGATTTACATCTGGGTATATTTTTGAAAGCTTGGTCCTAGAGAGATGGAGCCTATGAAATGTTTTACATTGGAGGAGTCCATGTCTTATGCATATAGACGTTGAATGTATCCTCCTAACAGCCGATTGCCAGAATTCCTCTGAGAGCTCATAAAGTCCTTGCTCCAAGCTGCCCTGATGGGATTCTAACCATTCAGCTATCACACTATTATCTAGGAGCGATGGAAAAGACGAAAAATTCTTTCTAACAAAATCACGAATCTGCAAATATCGAAAGAGGTGTGAGCCAGGAATGTTATACTCTCTACCTAATTGCCCAAAGGACATGAACACATCGTTTTTAAACAGGTCCTTTATCTGCTTCAGACCCCTATTGGCCCAGAGCTTAAATTAGTGACGGGGGAAAGAGTACATTAGCTGTGATTGGAAGAGACGGCAAAGTCTGTCTAAGTCTAAAAGTACATCTAAATTGAGACCTGATTCAAAGGAGACCACAAACCAGGGGATTATTGGAAGAATGTTTTTTACTAAGTGGCAACGGAGCACAAACTAATGATGATAAGGACACCGGATGTGCAGACCATTGCTCCATCTCCACCCACACCAGTCTATGTCTATCAGAGAAAGTGGAAACCCAGTATATTATTTTATGAATATTAGCTGCCCAATAATGCGGTATAAAATTTGGAAGTTCCAGACCTATGTCTTCTTTCTGTCTTTCCAAAAATGCCTTCCTTATCCGAGGGATAGTTTTATTCCAAACAAAGGCAGCAGATAGATATGTGCTTATCTAGCTCTTGGGGAAAGAAAAAAAAAAGTTGGAAGAGTTTTTAAATCACATATTTAATTCTACTGATTTCAGAGTTAAAAGTGAGTTTGTCTCGAGTTTGATCGAAAGCCACATAGTCCAGATACCTTGGAGCAAGGAGTCCATTACAGAGATTAGACTGATAACTGGGCTTTAACACGCCATTAGCACTGTGAGCAGATCAGACAGGGCAATAATGACTCATTACACTACAGAGCACTCGAGCAGAACCCTCAAACACTTCAACCCGTGCGCAGCTCTGAACACCAGCTGCCACCCTACAGTGGACCATCCCATCAGGCAAACCTGGGTCACACAAACAGCTGAACGGAGAAACACACTGGCTACGGTAAAAACAGAAGAGGACTGTTTTTGTTTGAGGGAGAGGTGTGTTGATTTATCAGTGGGAGACAAGGGGACGACTGTTTGCCAGTCATGTGTTACCAAATATCACCATGTTAAAAGAAGATTAAAACAATGTTGCACACAGTGCACAGATCTCCACAACAGTGTGAATGTAGCACACAGATGTCCACAACAGTATGAACGTAGCACACTGCATTGATCTCCACAACAGTGTGAACGTATCACACAGTGCCCTGATCTCCACAAAAGTGTGGACAGTTACCTCTCTCTCACTTTTGTCCCTGCTGCAGAAATACCTGGGAGGGGAGGGGACTTCCTCCCTCCAATCACAGCAAAATCTGCTTGCCCTCTGTAACATGACCAAGCATGCTTCCACAAGCCCACACTGGATCCCACGAAGCCTAGGCCACAGTCTAAGCGCATGCGACATGCAATCATTTGTCTGAAAATGTATTTGGAAAAGAATGCGGACACGGGCCCAGAACGCAGGCTTCCTTGAAGTTCATCATATCTCGGGTTCTCAGATGACTAATCCTTCTGGCTGACCAATTATGCTTTTGCTTTAAGATATTAGTACAACAAAGTGGTGGGGTTCAGCTTATCCCTCTTAGAAAGGCTGAGGAACTCTAAAGATGAGGATATTGGTATTGCAACACATTTTGACAGGAAAAATGTAGAAGAAGAAAAAGTGGAAGAAGAAAAAGGTGAAAGGACATCCTGGCCAGCCGTGTGACAGTGGAGAGGGCCTAGGTTTGATAACTGCTCTGTTTAGGCTAAGCCACACAACAGGACCTCAGAAGCTCAACTAAGTTGAAAAACAAGACTGACAACTGGTTCAATCCATGATCAACAAGTTCCAAGTCTGAGCAAACTCATCTCAATAAAATGATTTATTGAGCGTTACCTCAATAAAGTGATCATGGAGCAAGAAGACTGCTCTTTGTTCTATGAAAATAATTTGCACTTCCTTCCTCACCTCTTCTGCTCACTCTCTTCAGCAGCCATTAAATACATTACACACAAAACAGCTTAATTCAGTCTTCAAATGTGACTTTGTTAAGTAGATGACTAAAAACAAAAATGAGGAAACAAACTCAGAAGTTGTTTCAGAATACCACTGAATAGTCCAGACAAGGCAACACAGTGGGACAGCTCCTTGTATTTTGTTCTAGTGCTTGAGCTGCCGAGGTTTTAAAGTAGCTAGCATGTTAAGTGGGGACCCGTTATATAGCGAATGTAAATGGGCCAAGTTCATCAGCAAAACTAAGAGCATGTTCTGGAGTGTTGTTCCAGCAATCCCTAGCTGGGATTTAAAGGAATTAAAATGACATTTAAACTAAGATTTTTTCATGCAGTCAAACTGCAAGCAGGCTACATGCCTGACCTCATATTATGCTTATTTCTTTTTTAATTCTTATTATTCATTTAAATAATACTATATCTAAACATGATAAAAGAATGGGATGGAAATAGAAGTGTATTGACTGAGAGGTATTGCACAAATTTCATGCACAACAGTATTAAAGGAGACCAAATGAGCGTAATATGATTTTGGTTAAACTGCTCTTTTAGGGCACAGTTAGAAACTGCTAAAACAGCACCACTGCTGCTTCATGAAAAGTCAGAGTTGAGTAACAGAGCTACAGGGAAACAAACACAGTGTACATTTGAGTGGAGGCCCCCGATATTGACTTTAACAACCAATAGCAGGCACAGAAGGGTCCTCTCAGAAAACAGAACACAAAGGCTCAGGCTCCACCACTGGATTTGACTGGGAAAGAAATTCACACTGAGACCACACTGAATGACATGAGTTCTCTCTTTCCATCCACACACAGTGCACGCAGCCATCAGCCCTAACACGGACAACCAGATATTTAATTTTCCTTATAAATGTTATCTGACATGCCAAAGTAGGTTATTGCTTGGTTATTGTAGGTTAGGTTATAATAATTTTTAAAGACAGGAATCATTAACAAAATCCTTTTTCACTCATGGAAAAAAGAAGTTCAGTTTAAATGTATGTGAACATATTCATATGTTTGTATCACAATTATTGAATTACCCATTTCCCTTAAGTGCCAGTGTTGTCCTGTAGACTTCTACGTGTTAAAGAGCCACTGTTTATTACAATATCAGGCTAATCTGATATTATCAATGTGAAACAGCTTCCATCAAAATAGCAAAGATGCTCCACTGGAGGATGAAGATCAGCTATCTCTGGGTATCTTTCAGTGGGTCACAGGCTTATTGTAACAGCATAACAAAAGATCAAACGCTCATACTGAAAGGAAAATAGAGTTTTTAATCAATATTCTGCTACTTCCTAAACACTGGTCATACTTTTCCCAAAACCTAAATATTTAATAATATTTCTCCTAAAGTATTCTTGAAGAACATCTTTCAAAATCAAAATAAGCCCCAAAAGCACAAAGATGTTCATTAAGTAGCAAATTAACAGGACTTTCAATTCCTTTTTTAATGAAGAGAATTTAGAACACTGCACAGTTTTAAGGGACATGGACCAGTATAACAGCAAAGATAACTTGAGTGTCTGCTAAATGCCCAGGTTCTGAATCAAGGGCAGTTGTACCTCATCAAATTAACTTTTACAGCTCAAGGTCCAGTTTAAGAAACACACTGTTAAGGCCATCCTTAAAAAATGCACAAGTGATTACTGGCTTCATCTTACCTTGGTCTATGCACCATGACATTAAAAACAGCAACAAAACATAGTCAGCCTAGCTACATCACTGACTAAACTGGGTACTGTCCTGGGAACGTTTGTTTACGATTCAGGACAACAAGGACTTTACGCTCAGACTACTTTAGTATTAAGCAAGCAACATAATTAGCCAACTAACGTAGTGCTAATTGTCATTAGGAAGGTACCTTAACTTTTTAAACTCATTACACTCAAAACGTATGAAACACCCACGAAGCTTTTTTAGACCCGTGTGATATAGACTTAGAAACATTTCTGATAAACAGAAACAGAACATAACTCTAAACAGAACATTGTGTGCATGGTGCCTAAATAACTAATTAAATGACTAATTAACTAACTAACTAACTAACGATCCATCTGGCGAGCCTGTTTAACGTGAGGACCACAGCGGTAGTCAGCGCAGATAACTAAAATAAATGTGTCCTTGGCTCCATTACCTATACAATAACGATATGGACAACTAAACAAAATAATGACTGTTAATAACACCAGTGTTCATTAGTTCAGTTAGTTAGTTAGCTAGCTGTGTCCTACGTACCGAGTTGCATGCATCTACCGCGCTAGTACCGTGTAAACAGTACTGTGAACCGAAGGTGTGAGTTAGCTAGCGGGCTACACACCTCAACCAGGGACGTGTGTTTGGATAATTAGAGAAATGTAGCGTTACTTTACCAGATAATCCATGTCATGCCTTGGTTGCTTGTCTTCAGAAAAGTGAAATCCTCTTTGAAGCACAATATGAAATGAGCTGCTGGCGTGAGGTGAATCATTCAGAACCGCCCTGACGGCTCAGGCTTCAGTCCGTCAGACATCACCCCGACCATCGTTATTAATACAAGAATAATCAGCGAACGAGGGACCGGTAACTCGCCGGTGTACAAAGGTAGAAATTCCAGCGGCGAGATGTAATCTTGTACATTTACATATACTGCTACACCTGAATTGTTCAGGTCTGGACTGACCGCTAACACACTCGGCCGTGTTGGGCTGGAACTGTAGAAGCGCCGCTGGATTAAAGCAGACGGACCCGCCACAGATCACCCACTAACGAGAGCTCAGGGTTACGGCTCCAACAAATCAGGACTAAACTTCATTTTTACACTTTACGAGAACGTACGTTTGTTGTAAGACATATATATTTCAGATTAAAATCTAATCAGCGAGATACAAAGCATTATTAGTATCTTATAACAATTTTGTAGTGCATGTTCTCGTTTATCAACTATCTTTGGCCTATCCACGTGACCATGATCGCGAATAGCTGTAAGGCTGCACTGTTTCTTCGCTTGTATGTTAGTACATGTAATGAATAGAAATGTTTACATTTTGTGGCGACATCTACTGGTAAATATACCTCATTGTCCTCAAACAAATTTCCCAACGTCAAACAACGGAGTGTAGTTCAAACGGATTTGGCAAATGTACCGACCACATGCAGGACAGGACCATATGCAAGGAGCTAGACACCCCAAAAGTCCAAAATGGGAGGAACCTCAGTGAGTTATGGAGAACAAGGTGCTCTAGGATCTCCAGATCCAATCAGCTATTCAAAAAAGGAGTCAACCAACCAGACATTGTGAAAGTGCAGAAATATCAGTGGTAATATAGGAAGGATGCAGAAGTCAGCAGTGGTAATATACGTGAAAGCCCCAAGAGATGGAAAAGACACCAATGTCTCAAAGAAAATAACAGAATAAATGTGAAATGACATCAGATGGCGGTGGTAGGAGCCTTTGCGTCTGTGACAGCTACGCTGGAGGAGTGTCACCAGAAGACCCCAGAAATTACAACAATACAGAACCAGAACCACGGTTCAGTCCAGAACTGTACAGTGCTAGAGTGAACATACCAGGCATTGTTTGCAACAGCTATTATTTGAACAGTGCATTAGTTTAATATTGTAATAATTATCTGCTTTGAGTCTGTCACTTTAGTCTTTTTGTGCAGAGAAACCAACAATCAAAATGCCCAGTCATAAAAGCAGGAAATGTGATGCTCATAATGTACCTGAGTATATGGCTGTGGCAGATTGTCTTATCTGGAACACACCTTGTGATATGATATGATAAAAATGAATAAAAGAATGTTCACCTAACATGACAAGTCCTCTAACATTAAAAATGCGAAGGTAAAAAATAACAACACGGGATATACCTCATCATGTTTAGATCGCTTCTAAGCACACGTACCTTATATATGGGCTATTTACAACTGTTTACTATTATATAACTATTATAACTTAACACCATATACCCACCATACACACATTCTTAAAATATGTCCAAGTTTAATTTTTAGGAGCCTATGTAGACAGCGTTCCGTAACCTCACTGAAAGTGTGTTTGGGTTTATTTGTACCCTGCTGCCTTATTACTGCGTTATTGGCTCCACCCACGATTATTCGGGTTACCAGCGAGAGGAGGTAGGGTGACTCAAAATCTAGAACCGAATACTGTTCTGAATAGATGTAAAAAAATATTTCGCTTAAATATTGTACCGGTTATCTTCGCAATATTTCGACGCATGTTGCTGCACTACACGGGCTACACATTGCAGAAGATTCTAAGTAGGATATGGTGAGGTAACTTTGGCAACTGTCTCACCAGACTCCCACGTATCAAAGTAACTATGGCGCTTACGGCGAGAGTTCTATATGATTTTGTTTCCGAAAATCCAGGCGAGATATCGGTGGTCGAAAACGAACTTTTAACTTTATACAGTGAAGATATTGTCGATGGCTGGTTAGAAGGAATCAACAATAGAGGTGAGACGGGACTCTTCCCAGCATCATACGTGGAAATTCTAAGGACCGACGCTGGAATACCAGTACAAGGGAATGGAACAGCTGGAGATGCACACAAGACTGGCTCTGCTACAACTGGTACTGAGTATTCCTACCACATACATGCTCAGAAAGGGGACACATCAGGAAACTTATCGCCGACTAATCTAGGTTATGGGCAGCAACACAGTTATCACCCTAGCCAAGGCAGTGACGACGACTGGGATGACGACTGGGACGACAATCAAACCGTTGCAGATGAGCCAGGTGTACTTCATGGCAAAGGTGGCGCCACGCAGCGGTCCCTGCCACCGGAGTCTGACAGACGTGGAAGCGCCCAACAATCAAGGAGTTCTGCAACTGTTGGCAAAAACCTTAATAGGTTTTCCACGTTTGTGAAATCGGGAGGTGAGGCTTTCGTTTTGGGTGAAGCTTCGGGGTTTGTCAAAGATACGAATAAAATATGTGTAGTTATGGGTCCGTTTGGTCCAGAATGGCAAGAGAACCCACAGCCTTTCACATGTACCATTGATGACCCCACGAAACAAACCAAATTTAAAGGAATGAAGAGTTATATGTCCTATGGGCTTACACCTAGTCATACACATAATCGGGTAAATAGACGTTACAAGCATTTTGACTGGCTCTACGCTCGACTTGTGGAAAGGTTCCCCGTTATCTCAGTTCCTCACCTGCCCGAGAAACAGGCCACGGGCCGCTTCGAAGAGGACTTTATCTGTAAGCGGAGAAAAGGTTTAATATGGTGGATGAATCACATGACGAGTCATCCTGTTTTATCCAGGTGTGATGTCTTCCAGCACTTTCTTACCTGCAGCAGCAACGACGAAAAAGCTTGGAAACGAGGCAAACGCAAGGCCGAGAAAGATGATTTGGTCGGTGCCAACTTTTTCCTTACGATAATCCCACCCACTGTTCCGCTTGACCTGCAAGAAGTGGAAAACACGGTGGAAGGCTTCAAAGCGTTCACCAAAAAAATGGACGAGAACATTATGCAGTTAAACGTTACGATAAACGAATTTGCACGAAAGCAAATGACCGGATTCAAAAAGGAATATCAGAAAGTCGGGCAAGCATTCCAGCTTTTAAGTCAAGCATTTGAGTTCGACCAGCAAACGCATTCCGTTAAACTGAACCAGGCAATCGCTTTTACTGGAGCGGCCTACGAGACCATCGGGGACTACTTCGCCGAACAGCCCCGTCAGGACCTGGATCCGGTGACGGATCTTTTAGCCATTTACCAAGGACATCTGACAAACTTTCCAGATATCATTCATGTTCAGAAAGGTTTGTTTATGTCTGCTAGTTAACGCATGCTCTGCTGAACATTGTTCAAAAGAATGTTTGAATTTAGGTCAGGGTCACAGTGAGCTCGGGTATTTTAAGTCCTATCATTATGGTTTCCACACAGGCAAGTCGTAGGGATCAGCTAAAAGTTTGTATATACTTTAATTAATATACACCCTTCCAATCTCCTATTAGTCACTGTGCACAGAAAATTCCTCAGATATAGTATCCCTGGCTAATACCCACTGCAAACGCATCTGGATAAGTTATATGTTATGTAAGTTTGCGTATGTCTGATATCGAATTCCAAAGACAAACCTAACTGTGAAGTAGTCCTTTTAAAATGGCTTCTGTTGAAGTCCGTCCTGGGTTCCCTTTAAACTACTCTTGAATGGGCTCTTTAAAACGTATCATCACAAAATGGACGCATGGTAGTGACCACCAATAGTTAATAGTGAAGCAGTAGTAGATTAGTAGATTATTCAAGAGACTTAATTAACTGTTTAAATAAGATTTATTTATAATCTGATGAATTCAGATGTTTTTCACTGGTATAATATTTAATACTTAATACATCTTAACATACTCAACACGTGGTGATTGATATGCTGTTGACAACATTCTGTTATTGGAATTTAATTGGATCTTGATTTGTGTTAGGGCCAGGGAGAGTGTTTGGACAAGGTTTAGGTTTGAGGTTTATGGTTGGAGTTAGAATTAAGATTAGGATTAGGTTTTGGATTGATTTTAAAGTTAATTGTGTTGATTTGAATTCTGATCGCTGGTGTCTGGCACTTGAACTATTCCACTTGTCAGTAAACTTTACTGAGATTGTATCCAAACTCTCTTCTGGTTGATTAATAACAATGTTACTGATTCAATGCTGGGAGTTTATTAATCATCCATAAAGGACCAATCAAAATAAAGTATTACTGCTCAGTACTCAGTATTCCCACTCAGAGAGGTTTTAGACATTTTCCTATGATTTTTCCTTTAGTCACCCACAGTTTTCACTCCACATGCCCATGTCAAAGTTAAATGGGCAAAGTATAGAATAAAATCTTCAGATTTTGTGCTTAAAATGACTAATAGAAACACATATAAATGTGAATTCCTATCAGTAACTCTTGCATCACTTCTTGCCTCACTCCAGGAACCTTAACAAAATGGTGCATTACTTGACAAAAACCATGCTCTGTATCCTCTGACATATTCCTTAACTTCTGACCTATATTCCTTAACACCCCTCTCCAGGAGCCCTAACCAAAGCAAAGGAAAGCCAGCGCCACGGAGACGAGAAGGACAGTCCCGCCTTAATGGGCATCAGCGATCGTTGCAACATCATTTCCTGCGCAACACTCGCTGAGATCCAGCACTTTCACAGGACGCGTGTTTGCGACTTCAGGGCTCAGATGCAGCACTACCTCCGGGAGCAGATCGCCTTCTTCCAGAGAATCATGGCAAAGCTGGATGAAGCCCTGCACATGTATGACCAGGCCTAAAGGAAATGACCTGCACTAGGAGTGTTTTGGATGAGATCTGACACATAGCCTCCTGATGAAACGTCAATAAATATTTAGAGCCTAGTACATTCAAAAGAACTGGCACATGTACATGTGTATGCAGTTACTGAAAAATACTAGATGTGTATAAAGGAAAGGTTTGAGTAGGGTTTTATATTTGGATCATATGTAGTTTCTGTTATACTGAAGTCAACTAAAATATAATCCCTAAATGTAAATTTCTATTTTATTCTGAGTACATGAGTACAGTCATGAGTGTCTTGATTCCAGGTAACAGGTGCCTTATTTTAACTTGGCATAGTTTCTGTTATATTGCTTCTTGCTTTGAACTTAGTGCCTTTTTTAATTTGTGCCTTTCCTTAATTTTCATTTTGAATCATTTTAATACATATCTATATTTCTGAATCTCTGACATGTCCAAGGGGTTCTGATTTATTTCATATACTGATCTCACATTTCCTTGGTATAGACCTTTGTCTACACCATTAGGAAAAAAACAAGTCCATGTCTGTTTCAAATTAAGACTTCAAAAGATTGCATGAGAGTGGAGATGCACATTCTCCACTGCTGAGGCATAAACCAAGAGAAGCATGACCTAGAAAACATGGGGCTGACCCTCGCTATCTGGAGGACATTCCACACGCTGTACAGAGGATCATTCCAGGCTCGCGGGCTCAGTTTACTTCTGCGTCTATTATTCAGATAACATTAACCCTTACTGTGCTGATGCCAGAGTCTGTCTCAGGACAGCGGGAAATTCTCAAAACAGATCATTTGTTTAGATGGCTGTGCAGAATCCAGCATTGAAAAAAGTCTGGTTTACTGTGACTCTCTGCTTTTTGGAGTGTAAAAGAAAGGAAACTACAGAACAGGGATCTGGAAAAGATTAAACACGAAGGAAATGCTGGGAGTTTTAGCTGATAACATGTCATGGAAAAATCTGTCAATTAAATCAAATTTGATGGTCTGTCCAAAAAGTCTGCAACATCTTTACAAAAGGACCACCCACAACATCACTTCCTAACACATTAACATGCACTGTTTGGGGTCATACAATGCCTGCCAAGAGCTGATGATCATGATTGTATGTGCTTTGGAAATTAATATTAAATGTATTTAGGGCGGGCGGCATGGTGGTGTGCAAGGCGGTCTGGGTTCAATTCTCGGTCTGGGCTGCTCTGTGCTCTGTGTGGAGTTTGCATGTTCTCCCTGTGCCTTCGTGGGTTTTCTCTGGGTACTCCGAATTCCTCCCACAGTTCAAAGACATGCATGTTAGGTTGATTGGTTACTCTAGAATGCCCATAGGTGTGAGTGTGTGTGTGCGTGTTGGCCATGTGGTGGACTGGTGAACTGCCCATGGTGTACCGTGCCTTCACCTGGAGATGCTGGGATTGGCTCCAGCCCCCCGTGACCCCGACTAGTGGGAATAAGCAGTACGGAGAATGAATGAATGAATGTATTTAGGGCCCGTGTGGTGGACTGGCGACCTGCCCATGGTGTACCCTGCCCTCGCCCGATGATCCTGGGATTGGCTCCAGCCCCTCTGCGACCCTGACTAGCGGGATTAAACGGTGAAGATAATTGATGGATGGTATTTAGATGGCCCATGTGTTGGAAAACTCTATTTGAAACTTGAGTTTGTGTGAATATTGATTTATATCGAATCTAAATTTTATGGTAGAGCAACTCATTAACATATTCAATCTACACTAGTTTAGGCCAAGCCATTAACACTGCAGTTCTCAGGTTTGTTTTAGCTCATATTACTTTTGGAATGAGGTAACCAATCAGAAAAGAGCTAATTTAAACATGTCAAAGACAGTAACAATAACAGCCTGGCTGTGTTCGAACAGCCCACTACATATTACTTGTATGCTGACTGGGCTCCCAATCAGTATGCTATATGCAGTATGCAGCCAATATGATTTTTTGAGTTTGTGTGGTTAGGTCATGCTCTGAAGTAAGAACAGCAAACTCAAAACTATCCTCGGAGGAATCCATGTCCATCATGTGATAAGATATCTTCTCTGACTGAAGATCTTCTTGGTCAAAGGTTGTCACCACCTCTTCCATAATCATGAGCTGGCCATGGATTGGTGGAGATACCTGGATAACTTCTCCTGCCATGTTTTCAAGTGCTTCAACATAGCTGTCTTCCTGGGGTACTATATCCCTTCATATAATGGTGGCGGAAATGCAGATATTTCATGTGACCCTGTAGTATGGTTTGCATTTGTGGCATACTGGCCATTGCATACTACTATTGGAATCAGTATGCATACACAGTATATACTCAAGTAAGCAGTATACCAATATACAATATATGCAGTAGATTATTCCAAACACAGACCCTATTCCTAGGGCATATAGAAATTATTCCTAGGGCATATAGAAAGACTGGAAAATAGTCATGTAAAAATGAAGTATTTTTGGAACATAAAACTACATTGTTAATATTGTACCATTGTAAGAGGTAGAATAGAAACTAAAAGAAAAAATGTAGGATATGGCCCTTAAACTTTCAACATCTTAACAAAGGTTACAATTGTGATGCAACAATTGCCTCCTTCAGTCATCAGCTTTAAATCTACATTGAGAATTGTATAATCATACATTCTAATGCAATGCATGTTATTCAGAACAAAACACAGCATGCAGCAGGCCTGGGAGAGTAAACCATGACCAACTTCCAGGCCTACTGTAAGGAAACAGCTGAGCTACTCAAAGTGCACACACTGCAGTTAAATTATTAATAAGATGTAATAAGCTGATGTTCACCTTCCCAACACACACACACAAACTACAGCACTCACATGCCAAACCGATGAAACGTCTTAAACTAGTGTATAGGGCAGAGTGTTGGATTGCTATAATACTATAATAGACTGTAATATGGGTGGATTTCCTACTGATTTAAAAGCATTAATAAGATTTAACAGTTGTATTTATTATATGAGTTACTGACCCACATTAATTAGAATATCTCTGCTTAGTTTCTTGGATACATTTTCTAAAATGTCTCTGAGTCTGATTATGGTCCATGAAAGGGATTATCCAAAGACAGATTGGGATTCGGATTGAGGAAAATCCTCAGTGCAGCACACATTTGATGGTTCCTAATTTAATCTGTCTATTTCTGTCACGGTGAGAAGGCGGGTTCGCCACCAGAGGGCACCCACGAGAGCACCTGACACACGTCACACCCTTACCTGGCATAGGCGCACACCCACACCTCGCACGTCACTCCCCCCCTTCTCATTCTCCCGAATACTAAACACCTGTGCACGGTATTTGGGATGCCTTCTTAAGCCCACAGGTCCTGTCGTTCAGTGCTGCGCATTGGCCTTCCTTGGACGGATCTCGCTACGCTATTCCAGGACAAAGACGTGCTGCTCCTGAACGACGCCTCTGGGAACTCTTCTTTATTTTCTGTTCGATGCATTATTAGGCACGCTTGCCTTTATTTCTGTTCTTCCCTAAATTGAGTATGGATAATAAACCAAATGGAAGCTCGCTACCCTCGCCTCCTGCTGTCTGTCAAAATACATCACATTTCAACACATGCAATATGGAGAACCAAACTGCATCATGCATTCACACTGCGAGTGCCACAATTATGCCACAGAATCATGCACAAAATGCTTGATAATGTAAGTGTAAAACTGTATGTAGATAACGGGATGCAAAGAGGCACAATGTGGAAGATATAAATGAACCAAATAGTTTTGGATAGAGATTTGGGTGACAGGTTGTCACGATCGGCCCTTCCTGGCATCCCTGTTGCCCTAGCTGACCTATCTCGTGTCTGTATTTTGGCTTAATCCCTTTTTTTCATTTGGAGACATGGCCCTCTGCCTTTTGTTATTAATTTCCCCTGTGTCTTGTTTCGTTATTGTTAACCCATATTTCCCTGTGTATTTGAAGCCCCTGTTTTGGTAACATTCCAGCCTCCATTGTAATTTCCAGTTGTTTTTGCCATTTGTTGTCTTTTTTTGTCATTTGTTTTGGTCATTTTTTACCTGAATCCTCTTTGCTCTATGACCCTGGACCTTATTTTGACCCTTATTTTGGATTTGACCTAAATAAATTTCGTTCTTCTTAGCGAATGTGTGCGCCTTGTGATTGCGCTACGTTGTTCAGGGACATTGGTCATCAAAGCTGAGCCACCTGCTGGTGGCCTGTCGTCACTCAACAGCTGATTTACATTATTCATTGTACGTATATTAAACGTATATTTTTTTCTTTTTAACATGCAGCGCTTTCGCTTATGAGACGCTACCGGAAGTCGCTGGCCCATGCGTGGCGGACGCCTAGGGGCTTCCTGCTCTGACCACGCTGCCCGCGAGGAAGGAACACCTCTAGGCTCCACCCCTAAGCTCTGGGGCGCTACCGGAGGTCGCTGGCCATTGCGTGGCGGGCACCTTGAGGCTTCCCGCTCCGACCATAACCCACGCGAGGGAGGAACGTCCTCGGGCTCCTCCCCCAGGCTCATCTCCCCTCTTGAGGAGCAGGCGCTCCTCATGCTTGCCTCAATTGTCACACTGTCCTCCCGGCAGTCCATCTCCTCGCCGTCCGACAGTGGCAGAGGAACTCCCTCCCCCCCAGACACTCTGTCGTCCGAGTATGCTGAGAGAGAGGGGCTGTAGTCCTCACGGCTCTCGCACTCGGAGGGGGAGGGTCCATCGTAGTCTCCCACCTAACGCTCCGTGCTCTGCGAGCACTCAGAGGGGGGGCCCCTCTCCTCCTCCTCGGCGTCTTTCTCCTTGTACGCGCTCTCAGACTCCGTCTCGTACTCGGAGGTCAGAGGGCTGTCGTACTCCCCCACATAGCGCTCCGTGCTCTGGGAGCACTCAGAGGGGGGAGCCCTCTCCTCCTCCTTGGAGTCCTCTTCCCCAAACTCGCACTCCAGGGGTGCTTGTTCCACCTCACCGGTGGCCGCCCAGAGCACTGCTCCAGTTAAAATGTCGCCTGCATCCGACGTTTTTCGGGGCGGGGGTTAACCAACCGGTGGCCAGGCTTCTCGGTCATGGTCCGGTCCGCTAGCTCGCGGTAAAACCGTACCATCACTTGGTCCTTGGCCTCGTGCCCACACCGGATCAGGTAATCCTACACTACCTCCGCTGCTGCCTCCTCCGAGTCACTACAGAGGTAGACACCCCGGACCTCCTCCTCGCTCGTGGAGGTTTTACCCCTGGCTACACGGGACTGCCTGGGCGAGGGGGCGCGTTTATGCCCCTATCCTCTGCCCACCTTGGCCTTTCTGTCCTTGGCGTAGCCCAGCATCTTTCCTTTAGGCTCGTCTTTCTGTCACGATGAGCGAGGCATTTCAGAAAGAAGCCGGAATCGTTGACAGACAAAAGTATATTTTATTTCTTTTTAACATGCAGCGCTTTCGCGTATGAGACGAACGGAATACACACATAGGGAGACTCAAACAAAGACGAGCACGGGACACTGCACAAGCACACATTAAATAGACGAACCACACTAACCCCTTGTGAAGACGAGACAAGCTACAGGTGCGACGAATGAACACACTCACATCGACACACACCCACGGAAATACTCATCGATATACTCAAGGACATCGACAACACGCCCACAGGGAGGGGTCCGGGGTGACCGTGACACCTCATACATACAACATGTATGATTTTAAAAAGTTTTACTTTCTGCACAGGCCTATATGCAGATAATGCTGTTCAAAAAGAGTAAAAGTATTGTGTATTGTGTGGATTGCATGGTGTTCTGAGAAAGGTACTGCGTGAGTGTAATTTCATCCATCAATCTATCCATCCATTCATTCATTCACATGCATTCATTCACATTCATTCAAAGTCGAAGTCTTATATAAATATAAATTTATTTATATACATGTGTTGTCACAAAGCAGCTTTACAATCGTATGGGTCCAGATCCCTAATGAACACGCCAGAGGCGACAGTGGCAAAGAAAAACTCCCTAAGATGGCAGGAATTTAGGAAGAAACCATGGGAGGACCAAGACTCAAAAGGGAACCCATCCTCCATTGGGTGGCCCGCTAGCAGAAGTCTGCATTTATAATTCAATTATAGTTCTATAGTTCTAATTCCAGGCCGAGTCACAGTCCCTTCAATGCAGAAACTCATTCATGTACAATGGTGATTCCAGTACAGCACTAAACAGTACAGCACTAAACCAGAACTCAGCGGCTCGACTTGTCTTCAATGTTCCTAAGTTCAGCCATGTTACTCCTCTGCTGCGCTCTCTTCACTGGCTTCCTGTAGCTGCCCGCATCAGATATAAAACCCTGATGCTGGCCTACAAGGCTAAGAATGGACCAGCACCTCCATACATGGTGGCAATGGTCAAATCCCGATCTGTACCCAGAGCTCTTCGAGCTTCAAGCACAGCTCGGCTTGACCCACCATCTCTCAGAACACGCGAAAAACATGCATCCAGACTTTTTTCAGTTCTGGCACCTCAGTGGTGGAACGAACTTCCCCTGAGTGTCCGAATGGCAGAGTCTCTTGCTGTTTTTAAGCGAAGACTGAAGACACATCTGTTTCAAGAGCACTTAAATTTTTTACTACACTAGCATTTATTAAATATTTGTGACTGTAATGACTTTTCTTGCTTTTATCTTTTAAGTAGGGTTTTTCAGTATATATTTGAGTATATCTAGGCGTCCATACTGACTGTATCTAATAATATCTTTGCTTAAAGTTTCTTCCTGGGTTTAGCCTAAACTAACTAGCTAGAGATTTTGTTCTGAGTAAAACAATGAAGCACTTTTTGTAAGTCGCTCTGGATAAGGGCGTCTGCTAAATGCCGTAAATGTAAATGTAAATGTAAATGTTTATTTTCCCTACCTAATGCATCTCAGTCAAATGATTTAAAAATGACAAACCACTTACACTTAATGAACTGAAACAGATACGTGTCACGGGGAGCGAGGCGTTTTCAGAAAGAAGCCGGAGATCACAGGAGTTGACAGATAAACGTATATTTATTATCTTCGACTTGAAGCGCTATCGCGCAAGACAAAAACTAACGACACACATACACGGTGACTCCAACAACGACGAGCACGGGACACTGCGCAAGCACACATTAAATAGACGTACCACACTAACCCCTTGTGAGGACGAGACAAGCTACAGGTGCGACGAATGAACACACTCACATTCACACACACCCACGGAAATACACAGAAGGACATCGACACCAGGAACACACGCCCACAGGGAGGGACCCGGGGCTGAGCAACCACTCATCCATAGTGCAATGTTTCTCTGTCTCTCTTTGTATCCCTCTCTCTCTTTCTCTTATCAAATAAATAAATCAACATTTTCAACTAAACATCAATTTAATATTTTACAGTATGGTTACAGTTTTAAATGTAAAGCAACAAGGTATATTGAAACAACAAAAAGCACACAACATGTTTTTCATGTGAAGTAAATGCACTGAAAAAAAAAGTCTGTTGGATTTATATAATTGAAACATGTACATCGGTTGCACGCAATTAGATTATGTTTTCATTTTATAACTTCATTATATAATCCCAGCATAATAAATACATGTTAAATGACTGTGAATATTTCATGTTGAAATATGCTAATCCAGGTGTGTTTATATCATGCATTTCTGTCACATTTTATGTATATGAATCTTTTTTCTACTTGTAACAAATTTACTTCATGTTGAACATATTATGTAGTTTTAATTAAAGTAATTGCAATTAATTTAAATGTTTCACTTACAATGTAGTTATGTGGTAACAACCTAAAAAGTATCACAATATAGATTTGGTGTTAATCTATCAAATCCATCTAAACCTTTTGAAAGTAGTACACTGCAGCAAGAATAAAACAAATACAGCTGCTAACATTTTCCAATAAGCCAAACATTTTAATACAAAATAGTCAACATTCAGATGAGTCTACATCCTAACAGTTTAGAGCAGGGTTTTCAGACAAACCAAGGATCACTGACAAAGTAGAAAAACAAAGTGCACACATAACCTCCCTGTTCAGATACCGATACAAAAGTGAGTCTGACAAAAATAAATAAATAAAAATTTCAAATTGACTTCCACAAACGATTGACCCACAAATTAAAGTTATGTCTATCTTTTATAAAGGACCAACTTTCTGGGGTGTTATATAGAACACCATACCCCTTACTGCACAATTTCTTACAAATGTTTTCAGTTGGTAAAATGTGAAAATTATATTGAGTGCAGCTAAACTCAATGAAAATCCTTCTTTCTATAGAACGCCTTTTTTTTTTAAAAGTAACTAAGCATATTTAAAAGTTTGTTTACAACATTAGAACAATGAAAAGCAACTTAAATGGACAAGTCCTCAAATTAGCTGGTCATGCTCACTGGCCAGCATTACTCATTGAGTCTATTCTTCAGGACCTGGACTTTCTTTGAAAGTGTGCCACCATCTAGCTCCATGATCAGTTTCTGGATCACTTCAAAGGTATACCGGAGTTGATGAG
Source organism: Brachyhypopomus occidentalis (assembly GCA_020368025.1). Lineage (NCBI taxonomy): Eukaryota > Metazoa > Chordata > Actinopteri > Gymnotiformes > Hypopomidae > Brachyhypopomus > Brachyhypopomus occidentalis. The sequence continues at coordinate 284,125 of JAGXOD010001397.1, read as the reverse complement.
GATAATCCATATTCAGAGCATACAGGAGGCCAAACAGTAGTGCAACAGCCAGAGGAACATTGTCTAAATCCTGGATAACAATTTGGCCTTCCAGGATAATTCCTACATCGTCTGGAGTAGGCTGCGCCTCCTGTTGTTTCACCGTGAAGATCCCCACAGTAGTTTCCTCAACTGATTCTTCAAAGGCTGTATCACTTACTCCCTGACAAAAAAAAAAAAAAAGATTTAAATAAATCTAAAGCTTCCAGACCATATGAGCTAAATGCAAAATTCACTCATTCACATAATCTGAAAAAAGTTAAATATTGCCTTTTAAACTAATAATGTTTTAGTTGGCATTGATAAAAATTACTTTATCCAATAATTAGTCAAATTTTAAGAAAAGCTAAAAGTATGTAAACTACTTAAAATTGATCTAGATGATAAATCACAAAAACTTATGCCATCAGAAACTGAATTTGAATTGCTCAGATTAAATCTGCATGTGCATAATTTGAAATTGAATGCATTGGTTTGAAACTGAATTTAACAATTTAATGGACTACTTTCACTTTCAGTTCAATAATTCAACTTCAGTTACAAAATTCAGATTTTTGTGCCACACATCCGGTTCTTGAGAAAGCCAGAGTTATCAAACACATATTGACAGATTTACGTTTTCACATTAGATAAACTTCCTTTCGGCAATATATGCAGTCTATAGGAAGCAGTAATCAGTGTTGCCAGATATGATAATTATCATATGTATAATAAATAATTAGAAATGTAAAAAATTCTAGCAGTTTCATAATACTCACTACATGCTGTCGTATCAGATGTTCGGGGTCTTCATTGAGGTACACACAAAGGCCCTTCAGAACACTTTCACGCCCATGGTCGACATCTTCCTAGAGGATGTGTGGACAGATTTGAAATTACTACATTTCCTAATCAAAAAATGAATAAATTTTTTTTTTTTTTCATCTTACTTCAGTCATTTGGTCCATTATACTTTTTAGGCGTTTGCCTATTAGTCCACCTCTTTTTTTATAGAGAGCAATAAGTTTGGAAGACAGAATGTCTAGCTGCGAGAGGAACCGGGACTGCAGTGGCAGAGTGGTGATTCTCTTGAATTCAGCGTTTATCTGAAAAAATAGACAACAAATATTTTTTTGGCTGAACCAACTTCAATTCAGTACATTTCATCACCATTTTACAAACCTCAAACACATCAAAGAGCGCAGGCCACCGTTCCTGGAAATCTTGTACCATGGGTGTTTCCCGAACTACCTCTAATCTTCTGTATGAGAACGTCTTGTCCATTTTTCGATGCACTGTTTCTTTGCCGTTCCTCTTTTTTACATCCATTTTAAGTTCCACTCGAAGTGTTTCTAAAGTTTCCTCAGTCTCTCCTGTGGGATAGGGGGGGCAATAGTTCACTTCAGAGCGCCTTGGCTTTTTAATGGCAAAAGCAGGGCCTTTGCCTTGTGGCTTGTGGCTAAAAAGAATTGACAGTTACTTCGTGACAACCAAGTTTTCGTAACTGAGTTCGGTAAATTGAAAGCTTGTTTTTTAAGCGATGTTTCCAACCAGCATACCCACTTACTGAGCCTCGCTCTGACAGACAGGGATGCTTTAGTATGAGCGCCTCACCCACACTGTTGAACTGGTTGTCGGTTATATAAAGTCCATAATGAACAATTTCTTGCACAAGTCCATCGAGAATGTTTGACAAAAGTTTGTTATCTGGAGTCAGAAGTGTCCCATTTTCTTTATATTCTGCATTGGCTCGGTCAAGTTTTAATTCAGAGTCAAAGGAAAACTGAGGAACACAAAACTTGTCTGGCCACAATGACCTTGAAGTGGATGGCTCAGACTGAGACTCAGTTGAAGAAAGAATGTCTGTATCAGGACAGCTCACACCAGAAAAACTTGAAGTTGATGGTGAACGACAACCAGCAGATGAAAAAGGTGACTGTAAAATGGTTGGATCTGATAGATTTACCACCTTAATAGTGCCTCTGTTTTGTATTTCAGATACTGAGGTCAGATTCATGAAATCATCATTAAAGAGTTGATCCATAAACTGTAGGTTGAAGGTGTAGGTCAGTCCACACTGGCGCTGTACTTCTTCCATAAGCTCACTCACAGATTGAGGAAGTCCACATGGTAGTGTTAGCCTCTGGCAGGTGTTGTCCACCAATATGACTTTCAGTATGCAGGGTGAAGCCATTATTCTCAGTCTGAAAAAACACAAACCATAAAACAAAGTGTTAAATACTATCTTAAAAAAAGGGAGGGGAGAAAAATATATATCTATCAGGATTTTTATATACATTTTTTTAGTGTTTAGAGATTTTTGAAAGATCTGATCTGCTGATAAATTCACATTATTCTCAAAAACCTATCTGGAGAGAAAAATATGCCAAGAACCAATCCAATTCATGTCACTGCTGTGTGCCTGCAGTGAACAGAGTTGTGCAGATTTTATAGTATTTGATGAAAGTTTTCAATGGTGCTAAGTGCAAGGAGTCAACAATGCCTTGACATAAGCCTTGATGTAGTAATTATCATAACATACCTACATGTTAAATACAATTTAACAAACCTTTAACAATAATATGCCTTTTCAAGGTCACCATTCGGCTTGCTCCAACAATATAATCTGCCAGTGGATAGATGTCTCCCAGATCAGTTAAATGCACAAGCTTTGTCTCTCTGGTTGGTGATGGGGTTATTTCAAAGGCTCTGTAATGGTCAGTGTACCATCCGCATAGCATTCTCACAATAAGGAGCAATTCATTTTTAATGACACACATGTGCACAATCTCAGCAAAGTCTGGCATGCCGCTAGTTGACCCCTGAACAACTATCATGCCTGTGCTGTACTGTATGCCATTCACAGATGCATTCTTAGTCAGATCGACTTTGGTTATATTGGGGTATTTTGATGTTATAGCCAAAGCACGTGATTATCCCCCCAAAAAAAAAACACAGACCCAGCCCTCTAAATCTGTCTGCCAATCTTAGTGTTAAAAACCTTACTGCTCGTAGTGGGCTGGGAGTCTGCCTCTCTCTCGTTGCGCGCTGTTCCCCATTTAAAATCAAGGCCCCGCCCCCTTGTTGGAATAGGCCCACACAGCCATTGGCTGGCGCAAAACGAGGAGAATTGCCAATCGAACATAAATTGCATGGGGAAAAACGAGAAGCAGTATGGCTACCCAGTCACACGTAACATTAATAAACAGAACAAAACTGGTTAAAATGTGCGTTAATGATAGTTAATCGAGTAACAAACCAGTATAAATGCATTTGTTTTCCTGGTCATTAAGGAAAATTAATGTGTTTGACTTTTTAAACTACTCATACGTACCATATACTACAGAGCCTTTGAAACAGGCAAGCTTGCCATTCATTGCATTATTCTAGCAGAGCACCTGGAAGAAAAAAATATTTGCACTTATTTATTCTATAAGAAATTAAAAGAGGGCGCAATCTACCATGTGTTAATCGTTCAGCTTCATGCGACAAGAGCACACCGTGATGGGCCAGAGCGAGCACGTCTTGGGTGCAACCTCCACGTGGGGGAAAAAAGTCCCAGTATGGCATATTTAAAGTGGTGGTATTGTAATGGTGATTACAAAACAACTTAAAAGCACTGCTTAAATTCAGATACAACTGATTAACACACACACAATGTGGGTCATAGCAGGGCGGAATGATAAAAGTGAATTAGGCATTCTTGAAATTAATTGTGAGGCGCCATGTAAAGCTAATATAGAGTCTAGCCATGGCCTAGCTTACATGCTAATGCTAATGCTAACGACTAAACGTGTGGTGGGGTGCACCTTTCTCTGTAAACACAGCATCGACTTTAATAGTCTACATACTATAAACTATAAAATAAAACAATAAAAAAAACAAGACTCACCTTGCCTCCTTAAAGTTCCAGGCAGCACTGACAAAATCGGGCCTTCTTCTTCTGCAGTATAATTGCTTTTCCCGGGCAAAGGATTGGTAGGGGTAATTTAGTATAAAAAAAGTAGGAGGAGCTTTTCCATACATTGCAACTATTTTATGTAATGTGGTCATGATTGAAACATGTCCATCTAACAACAAGACTATTTGCAAGGATGTTTCATGATTGAATCATGTTTAGGGAAACAGCACAATAAAAACATTATACTTTAACATAAATTTGTTTTACAAAATGAACAACACCCCATTCCCCATTTTTTCAGTGTGTAACCAGAGTGTCAACAAGTGCAAGTAGTACTAGATATATTACTTCATTTTCTAAAGACCTTTATAAATAAGTAGTTTAGTACTGTGCTAAAACTTTGAGTACTTTAATGCAGTACTGTTCTGAAACACTGTTGAGCACTTTATTGTAATACTGTTCTGAAACACTGTTGAGTACTTTAATGCAATGCTGTTCTGAAACACTGTTGTAACACTGCCAGAACATGTGCTGAGTGATTCTAAAAATGTTTCTGTCACAATGCAGTGCAATTGCAGTTAACTCATAACTCAAAGCTTAAACTTGGCAAGAAATATCCTATTAACTATTAACTAAAAAAAGATCAATAACCCATTCAGTGATTAAAGCCAAAACTAAACTAACAACCCTAATTCTTCTGCATATTTGTATAACATATTTTCATTCGACACACTGTGTGCAGTCATGGTTGGCTCAGGGATCGGAGTCAAACCCAGTATTGAGTTTGCCTGAGGGTTGGGGTGGCAGGGCATTCTGTTGTGTTCCAGGTACAGAGAAGCAGCGGAGGGTCAGCAGTCACTCTCACTGGAGCCAAGGCAGCACTGGGCAGTGTCTCCAAAACAGTGGTCCTAGAAAGGCATGGTGTCATTGGAGTCACAACAGAAGGGACATTTACGCTTCTCTCTGGTTGTCCCAGATAAAGGCTCTGAATCCTTGATAGATTTTCAATCATGGCAGGGTGGGCCTGCTTATCTGTTCTGTGTCTGAAGACCAGAATGAGGATCACTAGGATTATGATGAGGAGGAGGCAAGCCAGGGAGGGCAGGATTATGAGCAGAGGGTCAGCAGCAGGTCTTGGGGATGATTCTTCACTGACTAGAGTTTTCACAGCAGAATTACTGTGCTTGCCTGGTGTGGAAGTGGTAATTATTGGTCTGATTCGTGTGTGGTTCCCCCAGCGATGTCTCACCTTGGTCCTGAGATGGACCTTCTGTGGTCTTGTGATTGAGTGCGTGTGTGTATGTCGGTTCACGGGGGATACCACATTGGTGGTTCTATTGGATGTTGAAAACCTCACTGGGGAACTCTATTCGGCCGAGTTTTCCCTGCATTGTTCTGGTTTTGTGATCCTGGGTTTTGCTGCAAAAATATGTTTTGTGTGTCCTGTCACTAGATCATATGGCATTACCATGTAAACAAATCTCTCCTGGCCACCAGGCGTAGATACAGGTGGTTCTGAAAAGGGGACTTGGCATGCAGTAGGTTCTGCCTGTCACTAGATCATATGGCAAGACCATGTAAACAAACTCTCCTCTAGCAGGCTGAACATTAGCTGCCTTCAGAAGAAACACAAAGGAGTCCTTAACTGCATGATGTTGTGTTCTGCTTGGCTGCGGCTGTGTTGTCATGTCCAGGTGGTAGGTTGATGTGGGCCTCAATGGCAACCCTGCCCTGTTCAATGTCCCTGAAGGAGAAAGATTGGACAGATTGTGAAGCATCTCTGAGGCCTAATGTTACCTTTACCACCTTGGCATGTTTTGGAGGAATGATGATTTCAAACATGGGGTCACTAGCGCTGATGGAAGCCAGCTCTGTGGCATCTAAAACATCTTTCCTAAGCTTCACAGGGATTCCATCAGGGATCTGGACATGTTCTCCAAGATGGATCAACGGCTTGACTGTGACATTAATTGTCTGACTGGTTAGGTTATGCTCTGAAGTAAGAACAGCAAACTCAAAACTATCCTCGGAGGAATCCATGTCCATCATGTGATAAGATATCTTCTCTGACTGAAGATCTTCTTGGTCAAAGGTTGTCACCACCTCTTCCATAATTATGAGCTGGCCATGGATTGGTGGAGATGTAACATGATATTTGATGGTTGTGTTTTTTTTGTTGGTTACTGCAGCCAGCTGCTGACAAGTCAGGGTCACTGTAGTTTGTCCTTGCACAAGAGTCAGTCCAGTGTTATTTACTACAGTGATGGTTATGTTTTCAACTTCTAGGCTGAATAGCTTATAGAGTGGGTGGTGGAAACCGTCACTTACACTGAAGTAGAGTATTTCTGAGGTGGAATGCTCATGCGGAACAAAATACAGTTTCCCTTTATTCACATCAGCCTGGGTGAAATGAATTGTAGACTCATTCATCTTATCCTCCAGGGCCAGAAACCCATTTTTCGGTTTGCTTATCACAGTATAGTGGATTTCCTCAGGAGCGGTATCATGGTCTTCTACATGCAGATTTTCAGGCCCAAGGGCTACAGTGTCCCCTTTGATTACTCTAAGATGGGGGGCCTTGGTTTTGAGAAATGGAGGTTGATCATTTACAGGTGTCACTGTAATGTTGAATGACTCTGAGACCATCAGGTCTGACTCCTTGGGTCGCTGAGCAGGCTTCCCTTTGGGAGTCAACCACACGTCAAAGCTGAAGCTGTCAGAGGTGGTTTCCGAGTCGTCATGCACATATGTGATACCATGTTTGCTGAGGATTGACTGAGAGAAGTTCAGTTTCTCATGAGTCAGGTTCCACTCCCCTATGACAATAGTGCCATAGTGTGGCAGTGTGGTGACTCCATACCAGATCTCATAAGAGTCCCATTCTTCCTCAGGAACCTTTCCCAAAAGGTTTGAAGCATCCAGAATTGATTTATCTATCAAAACTCAACTGCCCTCTTCCACAACAGCACCTGACATAATGCACAAATCAAAAGAACAAGTCTAACTAAACCACATAACACCATACCAGACCATACCACAACACTAAAGCCACAATACTTTTAATTAGATTTAAATCCCTGCCTGCATTGTTAGGTTTAGTGTTTGTCTTGCTATAGAACAGGATTCAGTTCATCATAACCACAAGTCTAATATTCTATTTTTTCATCCTTTCCTTAGTTGGCTTTCCTATGATTGGAAATTATAAGCACTGGTGTATAGTAAAGTGATTTACAGCCAGGCTTGCCCAAAATGTAGATGCAAGGAACAGTTAATGCTTACAGCTGTGGAAGCTATTGGTGAGCTTTCATGTTATGCTGTAGTTGCATTTAAGGCTAAGCCATTCCTTTAATGCTCTCTATGGAGATATTTCAGCGTCACCAAAACCTGAACCTGAAATCATTATTTCATGAAAAAAAGTCTAACTCACATCTGGCCAATCACAAGAAATAATGGTTTCAGGTTCAGGTTCTGGTGACACTGAAATAGCTCCATAGCTCTCTGTTTACCACTGTTGGCAAGAAGAACACTCCTGTGCCCTGGGCCCTTGTTGTCATAGGAGATGTAGATGTGGAACGTGTGAGGTTGGAGAAAGGCAGGGGGAGAAAACGATTTGAAGATAAAGGAGTCGGTTGCTGCCCATCCCACCGGGGCAGTATGTCTGTACAGAATCAGGCCGGACTTCAACTTTTGGACAGAATAAACAAAAGCAAAAGTGTTAATTACTTAAGATTGAAATATGGAAACTAATTTAAGGATTAAATTAATATGCAAAATGTATTACTCATATGTTACTTTTCTGATCTCTGCGTCATAATCATGTTATGTACAATCTTCTTTTTTTTGTGATACACCATATATCCAAAGTAAAAATGTAACATCACACACCATGTTTTGAGTGAACATGGAGATTTGCTTCATCTCTGTGGGATTATATTCTTGTATCCTGAACAGCTTGCCCAAATTTGGAGGAGAGATAACAGAATATATAATAGTGCGATTTCCATCGGTGTCGTCATAGTCATTGGTGGTGATCAGCAAGTTCTTGACTGTAATCAATTTTGTAGAACCTAAAAAAGGATACAATCAGAAAGTTCAAATGAGTAAAAACTGAAAGCATATGGTCATTCCCCTAATATGAATCTTATATATCACCTCTCCTGTTGTATTTCCGTTTTTCAATATACTGTGACGGGCAGGGAGTGCGAACAAAAAGGAAGCGATCTCGCCAAGTCTCAGGGAAAAAGGAGGGTTTAATGAATAAAGTGCGCAAACCAAAAACCCGAGACACGTTCCGAATTAAGGAAATAATAACCAGCAGTCAACTGGTACAAAGACAAGACATATATAGACAGACAAACAACTGTCAGGTGAGGGGGATCATAGGCCCCGCCCACCTGAGGGACGCACACAAGCACCTTCTACAGAGGGACAATTGAGAGCATCATGTCTAGCTGTGGGGCTTTAGGGCGTGAGGGCCCTGTGACCGACTGGGGCGTGGTTTGTGTCTTGTTGACGGCCCAACCAGTCCAGGGTCCCGCCCAGGGATGCGGGAGCTAATCTGTGTTGTGTGTTTTGTTTCAGCTCCGGTACTGCCGCTGTGGGCCGCACACTGGGGCATAGTGCGGCTTGGTTGGGGGGTCTGTCACGGTGAGGGAGGCTCCCCCTACCGGTCGCACTCCCTCACAGCGGCGGTTGTCCTGTTGTTGTTGCGTTGTGTGCGTCCCTCAGGTGGGCGGGGCCTATCAACCCCTTCACCTGATGGTCGTTTGTTTGTCTATATATATCTTGTCTTGGTACCAGTTGACTGCTGATTATTGTTTCCTTAATTTGGAACAGGGCACGGGTTTTTGGTTTGAGCACTTTATTCATTAAACCCCTCTTTTTCTCTGAGACTTGGCGTGATCGCTTTTCCTTTTAGTTCACACTCTCTGCCCGTCACAGGTTCATGACCAGCGAAGCACTTCATGAGGATGGAGATAAGTGCAACCAGGCGGTAGTCATAGAAACAGGAGGGTGTTGCCTTCTTCAGGACAGGAACAATGGTGGTCGCTTTGAGACATGTAGGGACAACAGCCTGTCTCAGCGTAATGTTGAAAATGTCTGTGAAGACATCTGCAAGTTCTGCTGCACACGGCCCAGAATGTTGTTAGGACCAGGAGCTTTGTGTGCATTGATCCTGCTGAATGTTCTCCTCACACTGTCTGTGGTTAGCATCAGCACCTGGTCACTAAGTGGGGTTGGAGATTTCTGGGCAGGCATGCTGTTGTCTGCCTCAAACCTAGTGAAGAAGTTGTTCAGGTTGTTTAGCAGAGATGTGGTGCTGACACAGGTTTGTGGTGTAGGCTCGTAGTCTGTGGTGGTCTGTATCCCCCGCCACAGACTCCGTGCATCTCTGCTGTCACTGAAATGCGGGGCTATTGTTCTGCAGTACTGCCACTTTGCCTTTCTGATGCCATGGGACAGGATATTCCTAGCTATCCTCAAGTTCAGTTCACCTCCTACTCTGAAGGTGGAGTTCCTGGCCTTCAGGAGCCAGTAGACCTCCCCTGTCAGCCATGGCTTCTGATTGGCATGGACTGTGATGGTTTTGGGTTTTGGGTTACAACATCAATCCATTTGATGATGTAGGCAGTAACAGTGTTCTTGGAGGTCCTTAGTGGTGTTGTAGGTAGCAGCTTCTTTGAACATGTTCCAGTCTGTTCTGTTGAAACAGTCTTGGAGTGCCACTGAGGACCCTTCTGGCCACACACATACCCGTTTGTGAACTGGTTTGGTGACTTTAACCCATGGTCTGTATGCTGACATAGGCATTACAGTGATGTGGTCAGAAGCACCAAGGAGGTGGAGGGGGAGGGCTTTGTTAGCTCCTCTTTGGGTGATGTAAATCTGGTCCAGTATGTTATTTCTCTGCATTGGAAAGTCTATGTGTTTGAATATTTTAGGGAATATGCTCTTTGGGTCTGCCTGGTTGAAGTCTCCGGCCAAGATGAGAAAAGCATCTGGGTGGGCTGTCTGCTGCTCACTGATGTGCTGGTACAGTTCATTCAGTGCCTTGGTCCTATCGTTGCTGTTAGAACTTGGGGTTAAATAGCGGCTATGAAGATTGCTGTATATTCCCTCGGTAGGTAAAACAGTCGGCACTTAATAGCCATAAACTCCATAAACAGTGAGTAGTGTTTGCAGAGCACAGCAATGTCATGACATCAAGCAACGTTGATGTAAACACAGACCCCCCACTCCTCGACTCTTACCTCCCTCTGCAAGAGCTCTGTCCGCACGGTAGCATGTTAACTGATCAAGCTGAATGGGTTGGTAGCTGACATGCTACAGAGTGGACAGAGCTCTCGTTGAGGGAGGTGCAGTAAAAGTACCACAATTATCAATCTACAATAAACTGAACAGACACTCATTTCCCAAACATAAGACTACACTACCACACAGCAGAGTACAATATAACTAACAGACTCCTTTGTGCCAATAATTATTATTGGTGAATGTTTGGCTTTTATCCTGCTTTCTATATTGCACTTTTAAAAACTTGATTACTTTATTACTTGATTCCTCTAAAGGGCACTGTCACTCACTAATATACATGATATATAATTCTAAAACACAAAGAGAATGCAAAGCTTTCTCAAACAGCACACACTTCATCCACACCATCATAACTACTGTCCTCCAGAAGAATAACCTGGAAACACTTTGAGCTCACAGTTCCTCTCTAGGTTAAGAACTAGAGGCCGGGCAGTGATGCTGAATCTTCGCCTTGCAGCAAAGTTTACTCCATCATTGACCTGAAAATGGAATCCACCAGACAAGTTACCTGTGACAAAAAAAAGAACACATCTGAAGATCAAGATGACATTAAACAGAGTGATAATTTACCTGGACAAGAGGTGTACTTACATATTCAAATGTTTCACACACAAATATTGGTGCCCCTAATATTCATGCCCTAATGCTTCATAATGTTACTTCTCACCACTGTGTATGAACACCAGCTGGCCATTAAGAATGTGTGCCTGGGTGAAGTTCAGAACAGGACTGGAGGGGGCGCTCTTCAGCGCCAGGTGACCATTACTAGGAGAAGTGGTAATAAACTCCAGGCTCTCGTGAGGTGAGTCAGGGTCTTCAGCACTGAGGTCTTCAGAGGTGATTTCGGTGATTGAGTCCACCCATACCTGTCATGGCAAAATTAAGTTATGTAAATGCCACTGAAACCACATTCTTCTTATATATACTGTAACATACATTAAAATATAATCCCATATAGATGGAACTATGGAATTGTACAGGGCTGCAAAGTTTGCATTTGAACGGCCTGTTAAAAAGGTTTAATATAAGAACAAAGTTCAGAGATGGAGTTCAGAAAGAGCTACAGCATAGAAGTGAGTATAAGAATGTCATATCAGTAAACACAGATAAGGCAGAGCAGGTAAATCCAGTCAGTTCTCTTCTCAGTGCGAGGGCATGTGAGGATGTGAATGCCAGAGCTGTAGGAGGCAGCAGCACCTGGTTCAGTATCTTCAGGAGCTTTAGAATAAGGGGCTGAAGAACTTGTGTCTATTATCACTTATGTCTTTAACTGCTCCCTTAGGTTATAACAATCCTGCATTTTACATCAGCACATATAATTCTGGTGCCAAAGACACCCATCCTTAAATTATTTAGACCTGCAGCTTTAACTTCGGTAATTTTTTTCATGTCTTTGAAAGTCTTTGAATGTTTCATTTGTAAGTGTGCATTCAAAGTGGTGGATTTGAACCAGTAACAATTTGCATAAAGGTCAGTCTGGACAGTTGGTGATGTCTTGTGCCTTCAGACTGCAACAACAAAAGGGTCCTGCAAGATGCACTTTGCTCTGAGTTTTCTCAGGTGCTAAACTGCATTGGCCAAGTCATCAGTGCATGGTGTCAATTCCAAAGACATCACAGCAAACATTTTTGCACAAATGTGAATTGTGCCTGGGGAAGTTAAGTTATTAATAATACATTTTACACTCGCTTTCTTTAGTTCTGGTTAGTGCTTTCTTTTCTTGTGTTTGCTTCCTCCTTTTCTCCTTAAAACATTCTAGGGCACAGCTGCTAGTTATCAGTCCCAAAGTACTTCAGACTGGGCCAACTTGCAATATATTAACCACAGGCTGAAAAACTCTAAACCAATTAACAGAGAGCTAACACATAGCATTTAAGATTTTGCGGTTTACTTGGTTTTACACTAAACACACAGTGGAACAAGACAGATAGGGCCACAGACACATCTGCAGTGAGGAACTCCTGTAGACTCATCTACACACATCTGTTGTTCTATATGGAGATGGAAAGTGCATGATGATCGACATGTTGACCAAATGCCACCATTAGACATTATGTCAAACATGTAGGCGCTAGACTCCTAGGAATTGATCAGGTGTGTCAAGGAATTGTCACTATAACTATAAACTATAATTTTTTTTTGTGATGTTGATAAACACGTGACCGAGCATGAAGATCAGTCAGAGTAAAGCGAACGGCAAACCTGTCTTATATTTAGCAATCTCATATAGTATTTTGAAATTTTTATACATTTTCATATTTCAGTAAAGATGTGTTTTCTCATTCTCGTGTTTCACCTTGTTGGACCATCTGTGTGTTTATTTGTAGTGAGTCATGGTAGATTACAGAAGTTTATTATATAGATTATTAGATTATTAGTATAAGTATATTATTTGGGTTTTTATTGAAGTGTAGAGTTTGTCAGAGATGATGTCAGAGATGGTGTCAGAGAGGCCGTCAGAGATGATGTCAGAGAGGATGTCAGAGGATGTCAGAAGATGTCAGAGAGGATGTCAGAGAAGATGTCAGAGAGGATGTCAGTGAGGATGTCAGAGAGGATGTCAAAGAGGATAGGTTTTTGCAGGTTGTGTTGGTTAGAGAGTGTGCTTGTTGTTTTGGCCAAAATGGTTAGATGCCTGAAATTTTGGCACAGATACTAGGGGTTCATTAATCTATATGTCACTGGATAATCTATATGTTCCTGGATGTTTTACCGAACTAGAAACAGGTATTTAAAATAACAGGTCCCCTGAGCCACAAACTACAAGCTCTCCACAAGGTTGTATTTTATCTCCAATCTTGTTCTTCCTGCACACAAATGAATGAATTTTCCTAGTGATCTTTTCAAAATGTTTTTGATAACCTGATAGCAATAAGGTTACGGGACTTAGTGACATGTCTGTCTATAGAAAAGATGTTGCTGGATATATAGTGTAGTTTCGATCTGGCCCTGAAAAATCAAAGGCATGCTAGGCAAAGGAGACATAAATGACCATTCAAATATTAACTTTAGTACTGCAGCCTACAAACACTCTAGAAGTGCTACATGTAAATAACAGCCAACAGTATAACAGTAACTAGCACTAAAGGATCAAGGATTTTTTTATCACCCATTCCTCCTATAGTATTTTTGAGGGTGTTGTCTAAGGGTGTATTAGTTGCAAGAGATGTAATCAGCTATATAAGAGGTACCACTGCTCCTTACTGAAATTCAGCACACACTGAGCACACATCAGTATTTTTGTACACTCACCCTCAGGATCCTGTTGGCAGTTATGACAGGTACTTCGTCATTTACGGGCTTCACGTTCACGTGTATGATGCACGGTAGGCTGTGCTTTCGCACCTCTGTAACATTTACAACCAGCGAGAAATTATCTGCTGTCGTCTCACTGCCATCATGGACGTAGAATATTAGCTCATGTTCAACCTGCGCAACAAGTAAAAACACAATTTTTAAGTCCACTTAAACTGTTCTTATTGTTGTGATAGAGAATCTGTCCATAAATGGAACTTAGTGTGGTATGCTTTGAGCCCTCTGGTGGACAGATTAAGCATTTCAGTATTTGACTGTCAAGTTGCTCAAAACACTCAACCTCTCTATCTATGGTATATCAATGTAAGAAAAGCCATAAACAGGTAAAGTGTGAGATATTCCGTGAAAGAATATGAACATTTACATTGTTTCCCACTGCATTCAACACTGAAGAAAAGTCTTGATGAAATATCAGTTTTCTTCATTGGAAAAAAATTATGTAAAACTCATAAAGCTCACTTAAGGTCAACATAAAGTCTGCTCTGAATGTTTTGGTAAGGAATAAGGCCATAAATGGAATTAACTCATATATTCTCAGTGTATAAGCATGTACTTCATGTTAACAATCTCCACACCAACAGAAAAACTAATGGAATGAAATAGACACTGTTAACACATAATGTTAAAAACATTATTAATCATTTAAAATGTTGATATAAAAAGCCATTAGTTGTTGTTAGTAGTATTTTTAGCATATACTGTATTGTTTTTTGACATGGAGAAAGCAGAAGAGAAACTGACCTGAAATCTTGTGAAAATCAACATAGGAACTCCAGGTATTCTGGAATATTCTATATGGCCATGATGTGGACCCTCTATCACATAATACTGGAACAGGATCCCTCTGAAGTGTCGGTTGGTGACCCTGATGACCTCTAGACTAAGGGCCTTTGAAGATCCCTCTTTCACAGTTATATCTGAAACTTCTAATGGATACAAAGGGATAATATCCACGAAGACTGTGAGGTCACTGACTGTTAGAATTCCATTGGTGACATTCAGGGAAAAGGAATCATTGGCCTGTCCAGGTTTCACTTGCACATACTGGATTTGGACTGCATTGATGTCCATTTGTGAAAAGCTTTGGATGAGCTTCTTGTTCTGGACTTCTCCTGCCAAATATTGCCTTAGAAAGCCATACAAGGGGGGAGTTATTATGAAATATACAACCTCATCAGGTGTGCTATCCTCATGAATCACCTAGAGCAAAACCAGAATATGTAATCATAATATGGAGTCATTAAAAATAATTTAAAAGTCATATGTTTCATTACTATTCCAGTGCATGTGTATCAAGTGTGAGAATGAATGGTTATCAGTTGTTAAGCTGTCTGTACACTACAAATGCATGGCCAGAGAAGCAGATGTAGAGCTTGTTCATCTAGGAGACTCATACACATGATGCCATGTCAGTGTGTAGAAACCATTAAATCGGTTTTGCCAACTTATACAACATATACAAATATCGTGATGATTAGCAACAAAATACATACCTCAAGTTGCTTGGTGTGGATTTTAACTGGTTTTCCTTCTTCCACCATAATGGAGTAGTTATGTATGACCCACAGAGGCTGCTGATGGCTCTCGAGAAACACCTTAACAGCCACCGTCACATCCAAACACAGCCCATTTACCACAGCAGAGAGGCTGAAGGAGTCCATCGTGTGGCTGCTGTCGTCATGGTGATACACTACATTGCCTGCCTTTAAATCAGACTGTGTGAAAGCATCAACCTCCACACCTCTGCAAGAGAGAGTGCCATGACTTGGGGGATTATATATCTCAAAAAGCACATCTTCATCACCTCTGACATCCATGTTGGTGGCAACACTGATATTAGTATGGTTTAAAAGAACTTCCTGGCCCTTCTGTACCAGTAGGCCAGTGTTGTTAGCCAACTTTAAAAATGGATCCTGTGCACTAACCTCCAACATTGCTGAGATGTAGTGTTTACCATCAGATATGAAGAGTACAAAGTCACCTGAGCTCACCCCTTTGTGGACAAACAGCACCCTCTTCTCCTCCAGATCCTTTTGGCAGAACTGGTAAAGCTTATGGGATGTGTCATTTACCAGAACTAAGTCCCCTATGGGGATTCCTTGCCTTGTATAAAGCAGTTGTCCATCATCATAGTTCAAGTCTGGGTCATGGTAGCAGATGTCTTCCAAAGTCAGTAGTCTCTTACTGCCACGGACAACATGAAAAACATTTTGCACAACACATACAGGTTTTTCATCATTGATCAACTGGATGGAGATGTTGAAGGTATGTTCGGTAGTTTGAACTTTGTCTTTCAGAGGTGTCACTGAGGCTAGGAACTTGAAGGCATCGTTTGTGGTCTCACTGTCATCATGAGCATATAAGATTTGTTCCTCAAGAATGTCTTTATTGGAGAACTCCACTACATTGTCCTTGTCGGGGGGAGAACTGGAATGGGATATTCTTACTAATTTTCCATGTTGAGGGCTGTTTGTGACAATATAATGTACTTCCTTGTGTGACGTATTGAGGATGACAGCAGGAGGCGAGGGTAGCGAGCGTCCGTCTTTATTATTATCCATGCTCAGTTTCAAGCTCAACAGAAATAAAGGCAAGTATGCCTAGCAAAGTATAAACAGAAGGTAATTAAGAGGGATTCCACAGGCGTCGTTCAGGAACAGGTATCTTGCTTCTAGTAGCGAGCGTAGCGTTGTCGTCCAATGAAGGCCAATGCGCAGCACTGAACGGCAGGACCTGTGGGCTTAAGAAGCACACCCAAATACGTGCACAGGTGTCTAATATTCGGGTGATTGCGAAGGGGGGGAGTGACGTGCGAGGTGTGGGTGTGCGCCTATACCAGGTGAGGGTGTGAGGTGTGCCAGGTGCTCTCGCGGGTGCCCTCTGGTGGCCATCCCGCCTTCTCACCGTGACAGAGCCCTCCCTCAAGGATTCCTCCCGGCGACGGACACTCGGTCGCCCCCCGGACGTCGAGCTGGCCGATTAGGGAATTCTCTGTGGTAGTCGGCGATCAAGGAGGGATCCAGCACCTGTGCTGCCGGAATCCAACTCCTTTCTTCTGGCCCATAGCCCTCCCAATCCACCAGGTACTGGAGACCCCTCTGACGGTACCTGGAGTTAAGGAGCTTGTTTACCTTGTAGGCGGGGCCGTCATCAAGCCTCACTGGAGACGGGGGATTTTGTCCTTCGCCCTCTCCAAGTGGTCCGGGCGGTATACGGCTTCAGAGCGGAGACATGGAAAGCCCTGGAAACTCTTCGGTTCGCGGGTAAAGCCACCTTGAACGTTACACGATTTATGCATTGAGTAATCGTATAAGGCCCCACGTAGCGGGCTTGCAGCTTACCTGGGCTTCCCAGTCTACCGTCCCCCGTAGAGATCCATACCTTGTCACCTACTTTATAATTCGGCGCGTTGGATCTTCTACGGTCCGCCTTTTCTTGGAATTTTCGCACCGCTGTCTGCAGTCGCTGATGCGTGTCTTCCCATACGCTCTCACTCCTCTTACACCAGTCCTCAATTATAGGCTGGTCGGAA
This sequence comes from Brachyhypopomus occidentalis, assembly GCA_020368025.1. Classification (NCBI taxonomy): domain Eukaryota; kingdom Metazoa; phylum Chordata; class Actinopteri; order Gymnotiformes; family Hypopomidae; genus Brachyhypopomus; species Brachyhypopomus occidentalis. The sequence continues at coordinate 267,044 of JAGXOD010001397.1, read as the reverse complement.
GTGGGAACGTTCCACGGGTACAGCGGTGGTTGTCGTCCAAAAACACACTCAAACGGAGTTTTTCCCGTGCTGGCCTGAGTGAGTGAATTTTGGGCATATTCCGCCCATGCCAGCAGTGAGCACCACGCTTCTTGGTGTTCGCTGCAATACGCCCCTCAGGAATCGTCCCAAGTTCCTGGTTTACCCTTTCCACCTGCCCGTTAGCCTGGGGATGGTATCCTGACGTGAGACTGACGGTCACGTTCAGTTTTGACAGGAACTCACGCCAGACCCGCGATGTGAACTGCGGGCCCCTGTCAGACACAATGTCTTCGGGTAATCCGAACTGCCTGAACACGTGCCTGAACAGGAGATCGGCCGTCTCCCAGGCAGTTGGCAATCCGGGCAGGGGTATGAAACGCACCATCTTTGAGAATCGGTCCACCACTACGAGTATGGTATTATTCTCCTCGGAGACCGGCAGGTCGGTGATGAAATCGATGGCGATGTGCGTCCATGGCTGCTTGGGTATGGGCAAGGGTAGCAGCTTACCCGGGGGCGGCGTCCTCGGCACCTTGCTGCGGCGCACACACAGCACAGGACCCCACGTGATGCAGGGCGTCACTGTGCATCCCGGGCCACCAATAGCGAGCACCCAGGAGCTGAGACGTTCTGGTAGATCCGGGGTGTCCTGTGCCTAGGGAGGTATGTGCCCATTGTATCAGAGCGGTGCGCTGCGCAGGGGGCACATACCTGCGGTGCGGAGGGCAATTGGGATGAGGATTCGCGGCTTCGATGGCTCGATCGATCTCCCAATTTACAGCTCCGACAAAGCACTGGGGAGGTAAGACTGGCTCCTCACTGGTCGAGTCCGCACTGCCGGGGAACGAACGTGATAGTGCGTCGGCACGAGTGTTTTTCTCTCCTGGACGATACGTGACCTGGAACTGGAAGCGTGAGAAAAACAATGACCAGCGTGCTTGTCGGGCATTCATACGTTTCGTGGTTCGCAGGTATTCGAGGTTCTTGTGATCTGTGAGAACCAAGAACGGGTGCCTGGCTCCCTCTAGCCAATGCCTCCACTCCTCGAACGCTAGCCGCATCGCCAGCAGCTCTCTGTCCCCCCACTCCATAGTTTCGTTCTGCTGAAGACAATTTTTCGCCAATAACGCGGCTCCCAAGCCAACGCCTTTCCGCTCAGACGCGAGATCACGGGCGACTTTCGCCTTGTCCGTGAGGTGCTCCTGGTATCTAAAGTAGAGGCCGCACTAGGCCAGGAATCCCTCGCATTTCTCGGGGTCTCCATCTTAGGCTTCTGGGGTGCCAAGGGCAGTCTTACCCCCTTCCACTCGGGGGTTTGACTAGCCTGCTGCGACAAAACTTGGACAGACGTGGTCAGCGTACGCATCAAGTTTCTCAACTCACCCATCTCGTGGTGATGCTGCTCCAGTAGTACGCCTTGAGCATTTAGGACCTCCAAGGCGGAGGGCCCGCCTCCCGCTGCCTCAGGCTGCGCATTCTGTGACGTATTGAGGATGACAGCAGGAGGCGAGGGTAGCGGCGTCCGTCTTTATTATTATCCATGCTCAGTTTCAAGCTCAACAGAAATAAAGGCAAGTATGCCTAGCAAAGTATAAACAGAAGGTAATTAAGAGGGATTCCACAGGCGTCGTTCAGGAACAGGTATCTTGCTTCTAGTAGCGGCGTGGCGTTGTCGTCCAATGAAGGCCAATGCGCAGCACTGAACGGCAGGACCTGTGGGCTTAAGAAGCACACCCAAATACGTGCACAGGTGTCTAATATTCGGGTGATTGCGAAGGGGGAGGACGTGCGAGGTGTGGGTGTGCGCCTATACCAGGTGAGGGTGTGAGGTGTGCCAGGTGCTCTCGCGGGTGCCCTCTGGTGGCCATCCGCCTTCTCACCGTGACAGAGCCCTCCCTCAAGGATTCCTCCCGGCGACGGACACTCGGTCGCCCCGGACGTCGAGGAGCTGGCCGATTAGGGAATTCTCTGTGGTAGTCGGCGATCAAGGAGGGTCCGAGCACCTGTGCTGCGGAATCCAACTCCTTTCTTCTGGCCCATAGCCCTCCCAATCCACCAGGTACTGGAGACCCCTCTGACGGTACCTGGAGTTAAGGAGCTTGTTTACCTTGTAGGCGGGGCCGTCATCAAGCCTCACTGGAGACGGGGATTTTGTCCTTCGCCCTCTCCAAGTGGTCCGGGCGGTATACGGCTTCAGAGCGGAGACATGGAAAGCCCTGGAAACTCTTCGGTTCGCGGGTAAAGCCACCTTGAACGTTACACGATTTATGCATTGAGTAATCGTATAAGGCCCCACGTAGCGGGCTTGCAGCTTACCTGGGCTTCCCAGTCTACCGTCCCTCGTAGAGATCCATACCTTGTCACCTACTTTATAATTCGGCGCGTTGGATCTTCTACGGTCCGCCTTTTCTTGGAATTTTCGCACCGCTGTCTGCAGTCGCTGATGCGTGTCTTCCCATACGCTCTCACTCCTCTTACACCAGTCCTCAATTATAGGCTGGTCGGAAGTGGGAACGTTCCACGGGTACAGCGGTGGTTGTCGTCCAAAAACACACTCAAACGGAGTTTTTCCCGTGCTGGCCTGAGTGAGTGAATTTTGGGCATATTCCGCCCATGCCAGCAGTGAGCACCACGCTTCTTGGTGTTCGCTGCAATACGCCCTCAGGAATCGTCCAAGTTCCTGGTTTACCCTTTCCACCTGCCCGTTAGCCTGGGGATGGTATCCTGACGTGAGACTGACGGTCACGCTCAGTTTTGACAGGAACTCACGCCAGACCCGCGATGTGAACTGCGGGCCCCTGTCAGACACAATGTCTTCGGGTAATCCGAACTGCCTGAACACGTGCCTGAACAGGAGATCGGCCGCCTCCCAGGCAGTTGGCAATCCGGGCAGGGGTATGAAACGCACCATCTTTGAGAATCGGTCCACCACTACGAGTATGGTATTATTCTCCTCGGAGACCGGCAGGTCGGTGATGAAATCGATGGCGATGTGCGTCCCATGGCTGCTTGGGTATGGGCAAGGGTAGCAGCTTACCCGCGGGCGGCGTCCTCGGCACCTTGCTGCGCGCACACACAGCACAGGACCCCACGTGATGCAGGACGTCACTGTGCATCCCGGGCCACCAATAGCGAGCACCCAGGAGCTGAGACGTTCTGGTAGATCCGGGGTGTCCTGTGCCTAGGGAGGTATGTGCCCATTGTATCAGAGCGGTGCGCTGCGCAGGGGGCACATACCTGCGGTGCGGAGGGCAATTGGGATGAGGATTGGCGGCTTCGATGGCTCGATCGATCTCCCAATTTACAGCTCCGACAAAGCACTGGGGAGGTAAGACTGGCTCCTCACTGGTCGAGTCCGCACTGCCGGGGAACGAACGTGATAGTGCGTCGGCACGAGTGTTTTCTCTCCTGGACGATACGTGACCTGGAACTGGAAGCGTGAGAAAAACAATGACCAGCGTGTTTGTCGGGCATTCATACGTTTAAGTGGTTCGCAGGTATTCGAGGTTCTTGTGATCTGTGAGAACCAAGAACGGGTGCCTGGCTCCCTCTAGCCAATGCCTCCACTCCTCGAACGCTAGCCGCATCGCCAGCAGCTCTCTGTCCCCCACTCCATAGTTTCGTTCTGCTGAAGACAATTTTCGCCAATAACGCGGCTCCCCAAGCCAACGCCTTTCCGCTCAGACGCGAGATCACAAAGGCGACTTTCGCCTGGTCCGTGAGGTGCTCCTGGTATCTAAAGTAGAGGCCGCACTGGGCCAGGAATCCCTCGCATTTCTCGGGGTCTCCATCGTAGGCTTCTGGGGGTGCCAAGGGCAGTCTTACCCCTTCCACTCGGGGTTTGACTAGCCTGCTGCGACAAAACTTGGACAGACGTGGTCAGCGTACGCATCAAGTTTCTCAACTCACCCATCTCGTGGTGATGCTGCTCCAGTAGTACGCCTTGAGCATTTAGGACCTCCAAGGCGGAGGGCCCGCCGCCTCCCGCTGCCTCAGGCTGCGCATTCTGTGACGTATTGAGGATGACAGCAGGAGGCGAGGGTAGCGGCGTCCGTCTTTATTATTATCCATGCTCAGTTTCAAGCTCAACAGAAATAAAGGCAAGTATGCCTAGCAAAGTATAAACAGAAGGTAATTAAGAGGGATTCCACAGGCGTCGTTCAGGAACAGGTATCTTGCTTCTAGTAGCGAGCGTAGCGTTGTCGTCCAATGAAGGCCAATGCGCAGCACTGAACGGCAGGACCTGTGGGCTTAAGAAGCACACCCAAATACGTGCACAGGTGTCTAATATTCGGGTGATTGCGAAGGGGGGAGTGACGTGCGAGGTGTGGGTGTGCGCCTATACCAGGTGAGGGTGTGAGGTGTGCCAGGTGCTCTCGCGGGTGCCCTCTGGTGGCCATCCCGCCTTCTCACCGTGACACCTTGGAACTGAGAGTATCTGAGAAAAGCATTTCCTTGGTTATGACTTTACTCTCCCCTTCCAAAAGAGAAAGTCCATGATTTGCCAAAACAATGTTGTGATCATCAACCTTTATGTTAATCCTGAAGTCATATTTTCTCGAGTAGGAGTACTTTGAGAAAACCTGAAAACTGAATATGTCCCTCATGTCTTCATTGGATTTTTCAAAAAGCTCATACTGCAGTTTGAGGTCAGTGATGTTTTTCTGGCTGAAAGTAGAGTTCTTCTTTAGGGCCTCATCAACGAATAACAAGTACCCTCTCCTTGGTAAAGTGAGCATGCGAATATGAATTTCATCTTCAGGCAATTTTATGCCTTTAGAGACAATTTGAAACTCTTGAGGGGTCAGTGTGACTTTACGATCACTGTCTACCTGCATTTTACTCCTTGTGACTTTGTAATAAATCCATCGAATTCTTATCACAAAAAAAATGTGATCTGTAGACAGTGAGTCAATAGTAATTTTGCATTTGAAGATGTCAGTCACATTACTTGATTTTGTGCCATCGAAGGTGTTGAGGTACCTGAGTCTTTCCTTTTCCAGAAGTTTCTGTGTGAAGGTGTTAGTTTGTTTCCACTCTCCACTTGAATGTAGCCGCTGCAGTTCACCATAGGTGGGTGGTTCTGTTACAGCATAAAGGATTTCCAAGGCTTCCTTGGCCACATTCAACTCCACAGCTAGATGCTGATTACCAATGTGGGCAGCTCCACCCTGGGATACCTCCACACCTGTGTTGTTCACAACCTTGTACTCCAATGTGACAGCCATGATCCTTAGCACAACTGTATTGCTAACTTTTTCACCATCACTCACCCTAATGGCCATCGTGGAGTTGCTGATGCCTGTATGAACAAAACTCACCTTACCCTGCTCCAGATCAGAGTAAGAGAATGAGTACACCGATTGCCCAGGGTTTTCGTTGAGTTCCACAAATCCAGCATCGGCACGTAAGTCACTAGTGAAAACCAGATCTTTGAAATTAGTATCAGGGTCAGTGACCCTGAGCATGTCTGCCCTTAGCAAAAAGTAGTATACGTAAAGTTCATTTTATTAAGTATACTTAAGTATAAGTATAAGTATAGCAAGTATACTACAGACCATATACTTTAAGTGTACTAGAAAGTATACCAATTTAATACTTCTTCGGACTAAATTGGAACATTTCTAGTTTATAAAAGTATACTTTAAAGTTCATTTTAAGTTTTTAAAAGTACACTTTATAGTATAAAACTAGTATACTCATCTATGTACTTGGTATATCCCTCTAGTATGCTTAAAGTATACCACAAGTACACTTATCAATATACTGCCATTGTACTTGTTATATACTTCTAGTCTATTTTTATTGTATATTTTAAGTATACTGTTAAACATTGGTTATTTCACTAGTTCACTTTAAGTTTGCTTGGCATATTAATTATAGCTTAAAATTTAAGTATTTGAAATACATTCCTTAAAATATTGTCCTGGCAGTGAAGAATGGAATCTCACACGAGAAGTTCATTTCAGCTAGAAAATGAACTTTAATAGATCCACGTAGGTTTTTCAGAATACTTCATTGCCCTTAATGGCAACTACCTCACCCAGCCGCACCCACATCACAGTGAGGGTGCTCCCGGCTTTCCTCACAGAACAAACACATATGCATCCTCCACACACTTATAACTAAAAACAGCAAAATAACTACATGCAAACTCACACATTAAACGGATTATTTATAATTTCCAGTCTCTCTCGCCTATCTCCCAGCAACCTCTGCTGACGAGTGGGCGGGGCTTGTCAATCTGTATGTCCGGCGCCGTCTCAGTATTCTTAAAGTTTACTGTATGTACACAAGAGTGTGATGCATTCACAAAATCACAAGACAGAATGTTGAAAACAAGTTCGATATATTTTCAAACATTTCACACATTTCAAAAACAAATACATATGATATAAATTTTTTCCTTACTGGAGAAGATGAAAGGAAAAAGTGCACATTTGCATTAAATGTTAAGCATGAGTCATTGACTTGACCTTATTATGCACTTGGAGCAAGATATAGTAAGTATTATACAAGTGTAAGTCTTGGTATTAATGTACTCAGTCTTAGACTTCTGTTTATACTTCTGTGTATAAGCCAAGTATACTTCACTATACTATTCTTAAGTATCTAAAATTTAGTTTATAAAAAGTCACCTTCAAGTATACTTCCTCAGTTTTAGTAAAAATAAGTATACTCATAGTACACTTGAATAAACTTATTTTTTGCTAAGGGTATTAATGTACTTAGTCTTAGACTTCTGTTTATACTTTTCAGTATAAGCCAAGTATACTTCACTATACTATTCTTAAGTATTTAAAAATAGTTTATAAAAAGTAACCTTCAAGTATACTTCCTCAGTTTTAGTAAAAAATAAGTATACTTATAGTACACTTGAATAAACTTCTTTTTGCTAAGGGTGTACTCAGACAGCGTTTGGAATTCTCTATGAGAATAAAGAGGTTGCCTTGTGGGAGATAGAGCTCTGGAGCATCATTACTAGGGGTGATGCTGACATTGAACCTGTATAACCGTTTACCCTTTAGATAACCAGGCACATCTTTCTTACTGCTGGTAAGCACAGAAAACATAAAAAAGTCCAGAGGATCCTCAGAGCCTCCATGAACATACATAACCCTTCCATTCCAGAGGTCCAACATACTGAAGGTATTTTCTCCCTGATCAGGGTCAACATCTAATGTCTGTTGTCCATGGACTGGCTCCTCCTCTATGTGAAACATGATCTGGGATTGATGGATTCCCAGTTTATGGAAGTCCAAGTTCACCTTAACGTGGTTTGACTGAAGTGGTGCTCGTCCACCCTCCTGAACCTCCAAGTCCTTGAGCAGTAGGAGGGTCTGAGCCGTCTTCTTGTCTAGCACAATTAGTGGTTCCATTCTCAGAGGAATAGTCGAATAGTTGGCAGTGATGGGTTCAACAGGCCTCACTGGCTCACAGCCGACAGACATATCCTTGGTAACCAAAGCATCAGGCAGGCCCATGTTTCGCTCATTAACTCTGATGTTTCTAAGACAGCCTTTGAAGGATCCTCCACCTATTGGTTTCCCTACAACGGAAAGCAATCCAGTCCTGTGAACTTCTCTACGAGTCCTTACATCCACCCCACCCAGGTAGAGAGGTCCACTTAGCAGAAGCGGCCTGGAGCTGTAGCCTAAACTGGAGTTGAGTACCTCCTCACCTACAGTTAAATGGAGAGACCTAGGGGTTAAACAGAGCCGTATTAAGATCCACATCCCTTCATTCACTGCTGTGATGGAGCGCAAGGCTGTCTTATCTCCATCTACTTCCACAGCTGCAACAACATGACTGTCTTGAACCTCTAAGGCGACATAGTCCCCTTGCCTTGCAGAACTGTAAAGAAGGAGACCTTCTATTGCTGTCATGTAAAGCTCACACTCAAAAACCCCTTCCTGGAGAACCTCCCACATAGGAAGAGACATGTAGGCCTTGGAACTGAAGAAACTGATGGCGTCATTCACAGTGGCGAAAAACTGTGGGCTGCAGCCCAAAGACACCTCATGGACCATTTTATAGCCAGAGTAAGGCCTTAAGGATGACAGGAGATTGTATTCATTAAAGAGAACTTCATCCATGCATCCTCGAAAGCCCACAAGGCTCATGTCACTAAAAAGGTCAATCTTGTCCAAATTTCCAAGACCACCGACATACAAACCCTCCTGCACACAAAGCTCCAGATCAGGTCCTGGCATCCTCAAAGTACTGTGAAAGGTTTTGTCCACAATCAGAATGACATTGTATTCATCGTGTTGAAAGTCTACAGAATGCCAAAGTAGGTCATTTAAACGAACACCTTTCTCTGACCAAAGTGTACGCTCCCCTGAGCCAAGTTCAATCCGCACCTGGAAGAAATTAGATACACTCTTTTAACAACTACAACCTTTTAGTAAAGTGGACAGAAATGTAACCGTATTGCTTGAATGTATGTTTTCATAAAAATAAATTGAAGTGCTGTGAACAATAAGCCCTCTAGCATTTGTTTAAAATGATAAAAAATGACCACTTGCAAAATGAATAGATAAAATGCCAACCATATGGCCAGTCTTAAAGAGAAAACATGTCACATGTTAAAATGATAGCTGGATTTCAGCCTACTAGCAGCCTTTAGCCTGGAAGTGACAAGAAATGTCACTGCCTTTTACATACACCCTTAGCCACCCTGGTAATAATAATTGCTAGAATGTATAGCTGACCTCTGTATGTAGTATATGGTATATAATGGTATTTCTCATACATTTAGGGAAAGTCTTGCTGGACTGGATGATTTTCAGAGTAACAGTTTTTTGATTATTTCAACAAATTAGATGGCTTTATTTAATTAGATTAAAGACGACTATGAACAGCTACATTCACTATGTGAGACTTTGGTGGCACTTACTTATTGCACTGCAGTTTTTTTAGATCAAATACAATCTTTGATTTTGAAAGTCAGAAGAAACTGTAACAGTTCAAAACTTCTCTCATCAACACATATCTGTAACGGTGGGCTCTGCCCTCCGCCCCTGTTTTGGTTTCGTCAGTCTTGTCACGCCCTGTTTTCGGTTTCTATGGTTTCCCTTCTGCGTATTCCCCTCGTCTTGATCATTGTCAGCTGTGTCTCGTTACGGTTTGTGTATTTATATTCCCTGTGTGTCTCTTATCGGTTGTGGGTTATTGTGTATGTTGCGGTTGTGAATGTCAAGGTCCAAGTATTCCCGTGTTGTTGCGTCTCTCCCTAGTTTGTTCTCCCTGTTCAGTCTGTTAGCTCCGGTTCAGTGTTCACGTATTTTCCTGGCATCTAGGTTTGTGTCTCGTTCCTATGTTTCGTTATGTTACTTGGTGTTTCTGTATTGCAATGTCTTCTATAGTCGTGTCTAATGTTTAACTACCTGGTCTTCCCTGTGTTTGTGATTACGTTTGTTTCTGTTTCCCTGAGTTCTCGATGTATCGCCGTGTTCGTGTTTCGTCTGTCGTTAGTGTACGCTGTTGTCTATTCCGTGTGGTTTCTTAGTTCGTGTTAAGTACTCATTCGTGGTTTCCCTTTCTGTTTAGTTTATTCTATTGTTGTTCTGTCGTATTTGGTTCTCTTAGTAGTAGTAGTAGTAGTAGTTGTGCTTTGTTTGGTTATCGTTACGTTCTTGTGTTATTAAATAGATTAATTTGTTCCCTCATGTTCGTGTAGTCTCCCCTTCATAATATATGTAAATATACTTCGTGCTCCTGCGCCTGCGTCACGCCCCGTCAGCGAGAGGACCGTGACAATATCTCACTGTTAATGCACATTATCTCACTGTTAGCGTTTTACTATTATATTCAGCAAGGTGTAAAAACATTATTTCAACTTAACATTTAATGAAAGCATATTAGGTAAAAATATCAAATATTTTAGATTAATTTATGGTACTTTAACCTTACGAATCTCCACATTGGGCACACCACAGTGGGTACACTGGATGGGTTTTCATGTTGGGTTAAGAAATACAAACCAATTACCTGAACATATCCAGAGTACAGCGACACCCAGAGGAAATCTGTCTCCCCAGTAGCCAGGAAAAGTAGCCCACTGGGATTGGAGGTCCGAAAGCGTACATGGACGGAGTTTTTTGTGGATGATTCGATGGTTTTTAGATGCACAAACCCATCCCCATAGAAACCAGCTGCAAATAGTGAATTACATCAAAAGGCTGTCAGTGAAAACTTTAGTTTAGTGATCAGTTAAATAGAGTGTATTGTACACAATACTGTACATGTATATTATATACAAGGTTGATAGTGAAAGGTTAGTCTAGTGATTACAATCAGTAATATACAGTGTATAGTGGGTGGTTAATATATACATATTATATATACATACTATATATATATAGTGTGTGTTAATCTCAGAAGGCAGATATGTAAATATTGCTGTCAAATTACCCCAAAATCTGGTCTTATTTCAAATTATCACGTCAGTCCCAGCCACACAGGGGTATTCCCACACACTTACATTTACATTTACGGCATTTAGCAGACGCCCTTATCCAGAGCGACTTACAAAAAGTGCTTCATTGTTCACTTACAGGCACTCTCTCACTGTTTAAGCCTACAGATACCCATCATCTGTGCTGCACATTGCTTCAACCCAGCACACCACAGACACTCCCTGTGTGCTTCAACCCAGCACACCACAGACTCCCTGTGCACTTCCAGAGCAGACTGAAGCAGCTCAACCCTGCGCCAGACCTGTGCATATGCGAGCCTGCATATAGCTCTTCTTTTGCCCTTTGCTTTGCTTGTTTGCTTACTAGAGTAAAGAGGCCAGTAAAGACCATCCTCTGATGGTTTCCTATGTCTCCTATGTTACCGTCACACAAATTGATTACTGTAGTTAATTTTGCAGATTGGAAACTTTTTCATCACACCTGACCCTTGATGATATATATGCACAAATTGGAAAAAAATCTGTTGTGTTGTTATTGGGTTTAATACAATATAATAAACACACATATAAAACTGAATGTGTCCACGTGTATTATTTGACATGAATCCAAATTCACCCTTTAACTCTCACATCACCAAGCATCTCCCCAGATTTCCCTAGCCAGCCTAGTCAACTCTCTGGTATCTGTCCCGCTGTGGTATCTGTCACGTGTTGGTATCTGTCCTACTCTGGTATTTGTCCCACTCTGGTATCTGTCCACCACTAAGTGGTGCATCGGGCTCCACCTTAATGCCTTATCTGTTCTATCTGAATTCAATAAATGTGTGTTAATGGAGTGCCTGCTAAAAGCACAATGTGGTTCACTTAATTTCTGGAGCAGTGTGTCAATACTGCCAAAGAGAATTAAATGTTATCCAAAGATAGACATGAATGTAAGTGACAGCTGGTCAACAATATTTTATATATCAGCAACCATGGAAGCTATAGACAGTGGTTTCATTGTCTCCACTTGACTCAACAGAAGTTTAAATCAGATATAATTTAAAGTCCATAATGTAATATAAGAGATTTCACAGTCATTAAAAATCAATCAAAATCATTTGTTTCCTGTAAAACACTGAATAAACTCAGTCCTTTGACTGCCTGTGTGCACATAATTCATTCAATCTATCCAAAACATGCTCAGTTTTTTACTCAAAATGGCTGACAGGATTTATAGGTTACATTGCCAGCAAAGGTGAAATTCTTCATCTGTTGGATGACTCACCTCCCTGTACAAGTCCGTGGATCAAAGAAAACAACTGAAAAAAGTTCCTGAACAGTCGTCTCTCTACTCGAACAAACTTCTGCATATTTTGTAGTACGTTTTATTCACAAAGCAATTATTTTAGACATTAGGGCAAGAGCAAGATGCGAGTGTACCTTGACATCAACTCATACGTGTTGTAGGAACATCCCAGACGTAAAATAAAACTCCACCCTCCTGGCCCAAGTCCCACCTACCCCGTTCTGGGCTCACGTCTATTTCTTTAGGGCCATTTTTTGATACAGGCAGTTCTGTACTAAATAATAATTTTGTTTCATATGAAAGGTTTATTGCATTTTTAAAACATAGCTAAGATTTTTTTACTTGAAAGTCATTTGGCACTTGCAATATGACGTTTTTAAAATTTCATTTATATATCAATGGTCAAAAAGATTTGTTGAATCTATCACCAGTACAGAAAGTAAGACACGTCTTTGATACTTTTCAAAAATACACCTCGTTTTGCATACGTCACATACGTTTCATTGTGGTCCTACGCCTGCAGGTTACAAAATTTAATTGCAATTCTCCGAGAATCCACTTGAGGGTGATATCACATTTATGTAGGGCGTACCAATACTACAAAAGAAAAAGCGCTCATCTGAATCTGATAAACAAATGATCAAATAGAACACTTTATGTAAATTACATTTAATGCGTTGTCTTTCTGTAACTTTGTTGACCACATTTTCAATGCGATATTCAAAATTCTTCAATATGCAAATGCTGTTGTTCAAACGTGCAACAGTAAGTCAGAAAACAGCTATATTTTAGCCTGCTATTTTGCAGACATTGCATTGTTTCCAATGAAGACTCTATGCAATGAAAATAGCAATGAAGACCTTCTCTACGCTGTGCTGAAAGAAAATAGAGAAAATTTCACACGTGCATAACGCAGGCCCTGGAGCAGCTTAAATAGCTGTGAAAACACTCTGATCTGAGGATGACAGCTGGAAACCAAACAATAACCAACAAGACGTGTAAGAAGGAACAGCTAAGCAATGCCAGAGGACAGGATGTTTGCAATTTGTATTTGTACAAATGACTGATTTGTAATTACATTTTTCATTGAGTTACTTTTTTGTCTATATACATGCAACATGCAGAGAAATGTGTCCTTAACCTTCCTCTAGTGTTAGGGTCGTTACCGACCTGTTTGTAGGTTTTAAATGCATAAAAGTACTACATAAATTTGTTTATTGCATCAAGACTTTATGATTTGACAGGAACTTCTATTTAATTTTTTAAATAATTTATTAAATTATAAAATGCTCTTGTTACAATTTTTGACCTTTCTGTTGTTAGGGTCAATTTCTGTCTTTGCATTTTTCAAAAAACAAGGAAAGGTATACATTTCTATACATGTAAGGCCAAATCAGTTTAGAGTTGGTGTTTTGCAGAGGATACATCTCCAGTTTACAGCATGCAACAATGAGAAGAAGATTTAATGTAAGCCAAGCTCTCTATCATATCTTTGCTTATAATGAATCAGAGGACACACAACAGCATACTGAAACAGATGAGCAGGTTTCTGAGGAGGAAGCATCAACTGGAAGACACAGACACATCTGATCAGTCTGATGAGGAGGTCACCAGTGCTGAAGCTGCAGAAACATTCAAATCCAAAAGTGGAACATCTGTTGGCGCTGAGTACCTCCTGACATACATGGCACTGCAGCTGCTGCAAATTTCATCAAAATGACCCCTGGGATCACAAGGTTTGCTGTGACGAGAGTAAGTGGCATCAAGACATGTTATGATCTGTTTATGCCATTGTCACTAAAAAAAAACTTGAAACCTTGAAGGAAAAAAGTCCTTGGAAAAGGTCCTTGGAATGGTATTCATGGTGATTTCATGGATACCTACGTTGGACGTTGGTGTTCTTCTCCTTGCTGGAGTGCACAGATCCAGCAATGAGGCCACTGACTCTCTGGGACACGTCGACAGGCAGGAATATATTCCAGGCAACAGTGTCACTTCAGACCTTTCAAAAGTCCTCAGATTTGACAACAGAGACACCAGAGCAAAATCTGACAAACTTGCTGCCATCAGGATGTTTTGGGAGAAATAGGTGCAGCTCCTTCCACTGATGTTCAACCCAGGGCCAGAGGTGACAGTAGATGAACGTTTTCTCCCTTTCCATGGAAAATGCCCCTTCCCGCAATACAGTACATGCCCAGTAAGCCAGGCAAATACAGCATAAAAATCTGAGCAGCCTGTGCCACAAAAACCAGCTATGTTTGGAATCTGTAGAGGCAAGTCTGCAAGCACCATCCTTGAAAAACAACAAGGAAAACGTGTAGTCCTCGACATGACAACTGGAGTGCAGGGTCACAAGATTACTTTTACATTTACAACATTACTAACTAGCTGTGACCTTGGTCAAGAGCTTCTCCAGAGGAATCTCACCATGGTAGGCGCAATAAAAAAAAAACCTGGGCTGCCCGCAGAAATGTTGCAGGTGAAGGACAGGTCTCCACTTTCCTCAGAGTTTGTTTTTACAGACACCACTGCAGTTTCATACTGTACAAAAAAAAACGACGGAATGTGATACTGATGTCCACTCTTCACAAAGATGCAGCTGTGTCATCAGGAAGTGACAGAAAGCCCATAATCGTCCTGGACTACAACAAAAACAAAGGAGGAATGGACAACCTGGACAAACTGACTGCCACCTACACTTGCCAGTGAATGACCAGGAGATGGCCAACTGTTGTATTTTACAACATCCTCGATGTGTCTGCATACAATGCATTTGTGTTGTGTGGACCCACATTCACCAAGGGTGGAACTCAAACAAAAAAAAACAACAGGATGATGTTTCCTTGTCAAGGCACACATTTAGCAAAGGGAACTTGGCCCTGAGACCCAGCCACGGCAGCCTTGTTCAGACAGCTGCAGACATCACCAAGCACTCCGTCCACACCCACAGCAACACGAGCATCAATGTCACCATCCTCCTCAGCCAGCCCTGCCTCAACATCAGCGCCAGCATCCTCATCAGCCAGCCCTGCCTCAACATCAGCGCCACCATCCTCCTCAGCCAGCCCTGCCTCAACATCAGCGCCACCATCCTCCTCAGCCAGCCCTGCCTCAACATCAGCACCAGCATCCTCAGCCAGCCCTGCCTCAACATCAGCGGCAGCATCCTCATAAGCCAGCCCTGCCTCAACATCAGCACCAGCATCCTCCTCTGCTAGCCCTGCCTCAACATCAGCACCAGCATCCTCAGCCAGCCCTGCCTCAACATCAGCGCCAGCATCCTCATAAGCCAGCCCTGCCTCAACATCAGCACCAGCATCCTCCTCTGCTAGCCCTGCCTCAACATCAGCACCAGCATCCTCAGCCAGCCCTGCCTCAACATCAGCACCAGCATCCTCCTCAGTCAGCCCTGCCTTAACATCAGCCACAACCCCACCAGTGAGACCACCTGAGTCTAAAAGAAAGAGGTGTCAGGTCTGCCCTAGCAATAAAGCAATATATTGTCCTTCACCTGCATAATATATCTCTGCAAAGTGTCACTTTTTGCCACACATGCATCTAGAAACACACAAATATACGTGCATATGCTTGTACACAGTATTTATGAAACTAGTACTTGCAGTCTAGAATTCATTTTAAGATTCTTTTATTTGTTTTTAAATCATTAAATGGACTCGCCCCACCGTACCTTTTAATACCTTGTTTTTTTAACCTTGTTTTGATGTTTATCTTGCTTTTATGTTGTATTATTTCTTAACATGTTATATTCACAGGTTGTTGTGATATGTTCTTTTAACTGATTTGTATCCTCTGTACAGCACTTTGGCATGGCCGTAGCTGTTTTAAAGTGCTATATAAATAAAGTTGAGTTGAGTTGCAGTCATTGCAGTTCTGTTGGTTCGATTTGCTTGACTGGTTGTTGTTTGTTTTACCTGTGACGTATTTTGACAGACAGCAGGAGGCGAGGGTAGCGAGCTTCCACTTGTTTTATTATCCATACTCAGTTAGGGATGAACAGAAATAAAGGCAATCGTGCCTAATAATGCAATGAACAGAAAATAACGAAGAGTGTCCCAGAGGCGTCGTTCAAGAGCAGCAAGTCTTTCTCCAGGGGTAGCGTAGCGTGATCCGTCCAAGGAAGGCCAATGCGCAGCACTGAACGACAGGACCTGTGGGCTTAAGAAGGCATCCCAAATACCGTGCACAGGTGTTTAGTATTCGGGAGAATGAGAAGGGGGGTGACGTGCGAGGTGTGGGTGTGCGCCTATGCCAGGTAAGGGTGTGACGTGTGTCAGGTGCTCTCGTGGGTGCCCTCTGGTGGCGAACCCGCCTTCTCACCGTGACAGAGCCCTCCCTCAAGGATTCCTCCCGGCGACGGACACTCGGTCGTCCCGGACGCCGCGGAGCTGGCCGGTTAGGGAATTCGCGGTGGTAGTCGGCGATTAAGGAGGGATCCAGCACCTGTGCTGCCGGGATCCAACTCCTCTCTTCTGGCCCATAGCCCTCCCAATCCACCAGGTACTGGAGACCCCTCTGACGGTACCTGGAGTTAAGGAGCTTGTTTACCTTATAGGCGGGGCCATCTTCTAACATCACTGGAGACGGTGGGGCTTGTCCCTCTCCTTCTCCGAGTGGTCCTTCCGTGTATGGCTTCAGGGCGGAGACATGGAAAGCCCTCGACACTCGTCGATTCTCAGGTAGTCCTACCTTGAACGTCACACGATTTATGCATTGAGTGATCGTATAAGGTCCCACGTAGTGGGCTTGTAGCTTACCTGGGCTTCCCAGTCTACCGTCCCTCGTAGAAATCCATACTTTATTGCCTACTTTATAATTCGGCGCGTTGGATCTTCTACGGTCCGCCTTTTCCTGAAATCTCTTCACCGCTGTCTGCAAATGCTGATGCGTATCTTCCCACACGCTCTCACTCCTCTTACACCAGTCCTCTATCTGAGGCTGATCGGAAGTGGCAACGTTCCAAGGGTACAGCGGCGGTTGTCTCCCAAACACACACTCAAACGGGGTCTGACCCGTGCTGGCCTGAGTGAGCGAGTTTTGGACATATTCCGCCCATGCCAGTAGTGAGCACCACGCCTCTTGATGCTCACTACAGTATGCCCTCAGGAATCCCTTTCCACCTGCCCGTTTGCCTGGGGATGATATCCTGACGTGAGACTGACGGTCACGTTCAGTTTTGACAGGAACTCACGCCAGACCCGCGATGTGAACTGCGGGCCCCTGTCAGACACGATGTCCTCGGGCAAGCCGAACTGTCGAAACACGTGCCTGAACAGGAGATCAGCTGTCTCCCAGGCGGTTGGCAGTCCGGGCAGGGGTAGGAAGCGCACCATCTTCGAGAACCGATCCACCACTACCAGGATAGTGTTGTTCTCCTCTGAAACTGGCAAGTCAGTGATGAAATCAATAGCTAGGTGCGTCCATGGCTGTTTAGGTATGGGCAGGGGCAGCAGCTTACCCGCGGGCGGCGTCCTCGGCACCTTGCTGCGCCGCACACACACAGCACAGGACCCCACGTGACGCAGAACGTCACTGTGCATCCCGGCCACCAATAGCGGCGCCCAGGAGCTGTGATGTTCTAGTGGATCCAGGGTGTCCCGTGCCTAGTGAGGAATGTGCCCACTGTATCAAGGCGGTGCGCTGCGCGGGGGGCACATACCTGCGGTGCGGAGGACAGTTGGGATGAGGATTCGCGGCCGATGGCCCGATCAATCTCCCAGTTTACAGCTCCGACAAAGCACTCGGGGTTTAAGACTGGCTCCTCGCTGGTCGAGTCCACACTGCCGGGGAATGAACGTGATAGTGCGTCGGCACATGTGTTTTTCTCCCCTGGACGATATGTGACCTGAAACTGGAAGCGTGAGAAAAACAATGACCAGCGTGCTTGTCGGGCATTCATGCGTCTAGTGGTTCTCAGATACTCAAGATTCTTGTGGTCCGTGAGAACCAAAAAACGGGTGCCTGGCTCCCTCTAGCCAGTGTCTCCACTCCTCGAAAGCTAGACGCATCGCCAGCAGCTCTGTCTCCCACTCCATAATTTCTTTCCGCTGAGGACAATTTCCGCGAGAAAAAGGCAATAGGCCTTAGCAGGCTACCTTTTTTGAGCCGCTGCAATAGCACCACCCCCCACTCCCACGTTAGAAGCATCTACCTCTACGATGAAGGGCTTCGTGGGATCCGGCTGATGAAGGACAGGCGGTGGTGACGAAAGCCTGCTTCAGATCTTGGAAAGCGTTATCAGCCTCCTCCGTCCAGGCCAGACTTTTGAGTCCACCATGCAGCAAGTCCGTTAGCGGCTTCGCGACAGTGCTAAATCCCGGATGAACCTCCTATAGAAGTTCGCGAAACCCAGGAATCGCTGCAGCTTGCGCCGTGTGTGAGGGCGATTCCATCCGGTCACCGCCTCTACCTTGCTGGACTGCATGTGTACGGAACCGGGCTTGATGGTATAGCCCAGGAAGTTTAGTTCCTGTAGATGGAACTCGCACTTCTCCAGTTTGCAATACAGCTGATTGCGGAGGAGGGTGCGGAGGACGGCCCGTACATCATGCATATGTCGTTCTACGGAGGAAGAATAAATGAGGATGTCATCGATATAGCGATAACACACTTATTCAGGTACTCACGTAAAACTTCATTAATGAACGCCTGGAAGATCGACGGAGCCGAAGCCAAGCCATACGGCAAGACCCGGTACTCATAGTGCCCGGAGCGGGTACTAAACGCCGTCTTCCACTCATCCCCTTCACGTACGGATGAGATTGTAGGCGCTGCGTAAATCCAGTTTGGTAAAGATTACCGCCTCCCGCAACTGCTCCAGCGCCGAAGGCACTAGAGGCAGTGGGTAGGCGTAACTTACCAAGAGGGAATTGAGTCCTCGGTAATCTACGCAGGGCCTCAGACCACCGCCCTTCTTTTTTCACAAAGAACACGCTGGCTGAGGCGGGCGAAGTAGAGGGGACAATATAGCCCTGCGCTAATGCCTCCTGGACATACTGCTGCATGGCTTTCTCTTCTTCGAGTGACAGAGGATATACTCTTCCTCTCAGGGGAACACTCCCTTCTTTTAATATTATTTTACAGTCCCAGGGGCGGTGCGGAGGGAGCTGCATCGCTTTGGTGGGACTGAATACTTCGGCCAGGTCCTGATATTGCTGGGGAATCTTAGTGGCACTTGCCACGCTAGGACTCTCGATGGTGGTGGAAGTCAGCAATAAGGGGGCGTGACTCCTCGAGCTTACGGTAGGTGCACTCCAGTGTGATATGTGTCCAGTGTGCCAATTAATGATGGGGTGAAACTGCCTGAACCACGGGAGCCCTAGTGTCAGATCGTATTTTAACTCAGGGAGAACACAAAAACTTGTGAGGAGGAGTGCCCTTGAACAGTGAGAGTGAGGGGGGGTGTGTTGGCGCACTACTCCGCCACCCACAGGCCTGCCGTCCAGCGCTCGCACTTTCCTTGGCCTTTCCAAGGTCTCCAGGGGCAACCGCATCCTCCGCGCCAGGTCCGCTCCCATCATGTTTCCTGAGGCTCCCGAGTCCACTAGGGCATAAACCCCAACACAATTCCCTCGGTAAGTAAAAATTCACGTGTATAGTCAGCAACTGAGCCATCTTGGATCTACTCACCCCCGCCCTTCCGCTGTCAGGTGCCGGGTGATCCGCCTCCGCTGGCTCCGCTGCTCCTATCTGCATCGGTTCTGGTGCCTTCCAGTTTCGTAGTCCTCTCGGGGGAGATCTTACACGCGCGACTCTTGTTGCCCATCCTCCGGGAGTATTCCTCTCTTGCAGTAGCCGGTAAGTAGGTTATAGCCATGCGGACAACCGAATTAAAAGGCTCGTTTTCCTGCCTACACGCTAATTCAGCGCGTAGCTGGGGTTTTGGAGCCGCTAAGAAGGCGTCCGTGAGCGCCGCCTCATTCCACCCCGTCCCAGCTGCGACAGTGCGAAACTCTAGGGCGAAGCGGCCGCTGTTTGATTCCCCTGCCGCATTGTTAGCAGGGTCTGTCCACACGCCCTTCCTTGACGTGGGTGGTGAAACACTTCTTTTAGCTCATTATGAAATGTCTCATAATTTGATAACAGCGGGGACTCACCCGCCAATAACGCGGCTCCCCAGGCCAATGCCTTGCCGCTGAGCCGCGAGATAACAAAGGAGATTTTGGCCTGGTCCGTAAGGTGCTCTTGATACCGAAAGTATAAGCTGCACTGGGCCAGGAATCCCTCGCACTTCTCGGGGTCTCCATCATAAGCCTCTGGGGGTGCCAAGGGTAGTCTCACCCCTTCCACTCGTTGAACCGGGGGTTGACTAGCCTGCTGCGACAGAACTTGGACAGACGTGGTCAGCGTACACATTAAATTTCTCAACTCACCCATCTCGTGGTGATGCTGCTCCAGCAGCAAGCCTTGGCGTTTAGGACTTCTAAAGGAGAAGGCCCGCTGCCACCTGCTGCTTCAGGCTGCGCATTCTGTGACGTATTTTGACAGACAGCAGGAGGCGAGGGTAGCGAGCTTCCACTTGTTTTATTATCCATACTCAGTTAGGGATGAACAGAAATAAAGGCAATCGTGCCTAATAATGCAATGAACAGAAAATAACGAAGAGTGTCCCAGAGGCGTCGTTCAAGAGCAGCAAGTCTTTCTCCAGGGGTAGCGTAGCGTGATCCGTCCAATGGAAGGCCAATGTGCAGCACTGAACGACAGGACCTGTGGGCTTAGAAGGCATCCCAAATACCGTGCACAGGTGTTTAGTATTCGGGAGAATGAGAAGGGGGGAGTGACGTGCGAGGTGTGGGTGTGCGCCTATGCCAGGTAAGGGTGTGACGTGTGTCAGGTGCTCTCGTGGGTGCCCTCTGGTGGCGAACCCGCCTTCTCACCGTGACATTACCTTATTATTATACATATTTATTACTTTCTACTAGTTCTGCTTTTTATTCTGTATTTGTATTAAAGTTTTATTTTTTAAAATTGTTTTTTGCCTTTTCCTTGAAGTAATTATATATGGATCAAAACTGACCCAAACACCATAGAAACTTTTTTTTTACATTTTAAGTAATGTGTTCTAATACCCTTCAGTAATAGTCAGGTTGTCACGGGAGCCAGGCAGGGAAGCCACCAGAGGACGACTTCCATCATCCCTGGATGTACAGCACCGAATCTGAGGACTTCCTTCTATCGTTATATTCTTTAAGTTAATCTTGCTATACGCCTGAGTGTTTAAGTTGTTTGAGAAAGAGAATGGATAATAAAGGATTCTCTGAACAGTCTACGGCTCCCGCTGCTATCCGTACCCCGTTACAGAATGTGCAGCCAGGTGCAGCGGGAGGTAGCCAGCCATCAGCGATCGAGGTGCTCAATGCACAAATTGAACGCCTGAACCAACAGGAGCTAGAGATGGGTGAGCTACGTGAAGTTGTGCAGGCATTGAATAATATTGTTCAGTCGCTCTCTCTACAGGTTAATACCTCTCCACCACCATCGGTGGAGAGCGTGCGACTACCTCTTGTGCCCCCCGAGCCGTATGGAGGTAACCCAGAGGAGTGTGAGGGCTTCCTGGCGCAATGCGGACTTTATTTCACATATCAAGCTGGACTATCTGACGAAGCTAAGGTATCCTATGTCCTATCTCGCCTTAAGGACAAAGCCCTGAAATGGGGAGCTGCTCTCCTGACCGGAGATTCCCCCCTCCTCCGAAATTATGAACAATTAAAAAATGAATTTAAAGAAGTGTTCTTTCATCCCCGGCAAGGCCGAGCTTGCGGGCAAGACCTGCTGG
Organism: Brachyhypopomus occidentalis; assembly: GCA_020368025.1. NCBI lineage: Eukaryota > Metazoa > Chordata > Actinopteri > Gymnotiformes > Hypopomidae > Brachyhypopomus > Brachyhypopomus occidentalis. The sequence continues at coordinate 245,522 of JAGXOD010001397.1, read as the reverse complement.
GGATGAGGCAAGGAAATAAACCGGCTGCTGAGTTTGCCCTAGAGTTCCGCACCGTAGCTGCAGGAAGTGGGTGGAATGACGCAGTCTTGATCGACGTCTTCATGGCCAGCCTGCGTCCTGAGCTACGCGCCGAATTCGCTTGTCGTCAGGAGCAGGAATCACTAAATGGCATTATCCGCCTGGCGATCACCTACGACCGCTTAATAGCGGAGCGAAGTGACCGACCCCGAGGAGCCAGGAGGAGATCGCCACCCCCGAGACCGGAGAACAGAAGAAGACGCCACACTGACGCAACGGAAAAAGCTACCGAACCGATGCAGCTGGGAGGCACTCAACCGGTGCACAGGAGGATTCCTCTGACGCCAGAGGAGAAAGCCCGGGTGAGTAGCTCCATGGTTAATCAGCTGATAACATTGGAAATAACGGTGACTCACCAGTGTGTCTCTGTGGCTGTCGCCGCTCTAGTCGACTCCGGAGCCTCGGGGAATCTGATGAGTGCGACGCTGGCTAAGAAGATGAGGATTCCACTACGGACGCTCAATGAACCTCGTAAAGTGTATGCACTGGACGGCCGGCCTGTGGCGGGCGGCGTACTACGTTGCCACACCCCCCCTCTCACTGTCACGATCCAAGGTGTTTCACTCCCTTTAGTTTTTTGTGTTCTCCCTGGGTTAACGCGGGACATCACTTTGGGGTTGCCCTGGCTCCAAGAGTACCAACCGACGTTTAACTGACGGGAGGGCAAATTAGTGCAGTGGGGAGAAAAGGAGGAAAAGCCCGCTAGCCACGCCCCCGTTCATTTGCAATCCACCACCGTCGAGAGTCCTAACGTGGAGAAGCACCTAGCTATACCAGAGCGATACCAGGATCTAGCGGAGGTGTTCAGCCCACAAAAGGCCACACAGCTCTCTCCACACCATCCTTGGGATTGTAAAATCAAACTCAAGGTGGGGAGTAAACCCCCAAGAGGAGCAGTTTACCCGTTGTCCCTGAAGGAAGAAAAAGCCATGCAGCAGTATGTCAGTGAGGTATTAGCGCAGGGCTATATCGTCCCCTCCACTTCGCCTTGCGTGGACTATCGAGGGCTCAATTCCCTCTTGGTGGGTTACGCCTATCCGCTGCCTCTGGTGCCGTCGGCACTAGAGCAGTTCTTTCAAGCGAAGCGGTGATCTTCACCAAACTAGACCTATGCAGCGCATACAACCTCATCCGTATCCGCGAGGGGGATGAGTGGAAGACGGCGTTTAGTACCACCTCTGGACACTACGAGTACCGCGTCTTGCCTTATGGTTTGGCATCGGCACCGTCTGTCTTTCAAGCGTACATCTGGTAAGCTACTTCCGTTACCCGTACCCAAAGAACCTTGGATGCACATTGCCGTCGACTTTCTAACCGATCTACCTGTATCCGAAGGTAACAACACCATCCTCGTGATCATAGATCGGTTTTCCAAGATGGTGCGTTTCCTGCCCCTGCCCGGTCTGCCAACCGCCTGGGAGACTGCGGACTTGCTGTTCAGACACTTGTTCAGACAGTTCGGCTTGCCGGAGGACATCGTGTCTGACAGGGGTCCGCAGTTTACATCGAGTCTGGTGTGAGTTCATGTCAAAACTGAACATCACTGTCAGTCTCACGTCAGGCTATCACCCCCAGGCGAACGGGCAGGTGGAATGGGTTAACCAGGAACTGGGCAGGTTCCTGAGAGCTTACTGCAGTGAGCATCAGGAGTCATGGTGTGCGATGCTCACGTGGGCCGAGTACGCGCAAAATTCCTTGGTCCAGACCAGCTCCGGAATCACTCCATTTGAATGCGTACTCGGTCGTCAACCACCCTTGTATCCCTGGAACGTGTCTTCTTCCGATCAGCCCCTCATTGAAGACTGGTGTAAGAGGAGTGAGCGCGTCTGGGAGGACACCCACCAACGCTTGCTAGTTGCTGTAAGACGTTTTCAGGAAAAGGCGGACCGCAGACGGTCGGAGGCGCCTGACTACAAGGTGGGTGACAAGGTGTGGATCTCGACCAAGGACGGAAGGCTTGGGACACCAGGTAAGCTCGGGGACCGATACGTCGGACCTTACGTCATTACCGAATGCATTAACCGTGTGACGTTTAAGGTCGGGTTGCCTGGAGACAGACGAGTGTCCAAAGCGTTCCATGCCTCCGCCTTGAAGCCCTATAAAGAGGGACCCCTGGAGGAACAGGGAGGAAGTGGACCCCCGCCGCCGATGATGCTGCCGGATGGTCCCGCCTATGCCGTCAATCGTATCCTTGATTCCAGGTTCCGAGGAGGCGGCATACAGTATCTGGTCGACTGGGAAGGTTACGGGCCTGAAGAAAGGTCGTGGGTGCCGGCCTCCCAAGTTCTGGACCCCTCCTTGCTAACCGCTTTCCACCGTGAGTACCCGGAGCGACCTGCTCCGCGCCGCCCGGGACGTCCTAGGAAGACGCGGCTGGAGGGATCCTTGGGGGGGGGGATATGTCACGGGAGCCAGGCAGGGAAGCCACCAGAGGGCGCACACACGCGCACGCGTGTTCAAACGTTCCACACCGGCACGCCAGCACACCCCGTCTCACACTAAACCCCTCCCACGCTCACAATCACCGGAATATTAAGCACCTGTTTAGTTTCGTCCTCACAGGTACTTAAGCCCACAGGTCCGGTCGTCCGGTGCTGCACATTGAGGATCTAGAGAGACTGCCTGCGACGACGACTTCCATCATCCCTGGATGTACAGCACCGAATCTGAGGACTTCCTTCTATCGTTATATTCTTTAAGTTAATCTTGCTATACGCCTGAGTGTTTAAGTTGTTTGAGAAAGAGAATGGATAATAAAGGATTCTCTGAACAGTCTACGGCTCCCACTGCTATCCGTACCCCGTTACACAGGTAACATAACATCCTTTTATTTATTTATATTATTCTTTTGAGGTTCATTTGACAAATTCTTTATATTGAAAACAAGGTGTATCCTGTCAAAAGAAAGGCCCAGGCAGGCACAACAAACATTAAAACCAATACTTTCATGGATAAGCCTACCAATGTAACTAAGAGTTAAGCAACTAATTGGATGAAAAATAATTAGTATTTACGGTATCTAATGGCTGATTTGAGACACGGGTCAAAACCGACCCAAGAGATAGTAACAGAAAGTTAACACAAGAGGAAGGTTAAACGTTAAGACAGCTGAACAGTCTCTGAATGATGCAGCAAGTACCAGCATGTGATGGGCTGAGCCTGAGCCATATTACATTTAAATGCATCAGAGTAGATCAGTACTGCATTTAGTAAAAACAATCTGTGCAAAGCTTTAATAACCTGGGAAGTGCTCAACAAGCCCAAACATATCCATGAAGACATGTGATACCCCCGCTTCATCTCACTGCTTCATCTCACTGCTTCATCTCACTGCTTCAACTGGCGCTCTACTAAGCTGGAAGTATTCCACTGTGCCTGGAAGGATAGCCTTATTGAATACAAAGGGGCACTTACTAAAGCACGGTCAACATACCTAGCCTCACTGATCGAAAAAATAAAAATAATCCTAGATTTCTTTTCAGTACAATCTCTAAACTTACAAAACATCAAACCAGCTGAACATCAGATTCCAGGGAACCTAACTAGTAATGTATTTATGGATTTCTTCGATAATAAAATAGAGAATATTAGACTAAATATAAATCCTTTTATAGGTAATTCATCTGGTTTGTCATCTGGATTGGCTGATATTGAACAAAATCTAGCATTAGAAGAAAAAGCTTGAAGCTTTTCATCCACTCCCACAACTAGAATTGGAGAAAATAATTTCATCATTAAATTCTACTACTTGCACATTAGACTCGATTCCCTCTAAATTACTCAAAGAGGTTTTACCAGTTGTAATCGAACCTCTTTTAAATATAGTTAACTCATCCATCACAATGGGTCACATGCCCAGATCCTGTAAACTAGCAGTCATTAAACCCCTGATCAAGAAACCAAATCTTGATCCTAATGTACTATCTAGCTACAGACCCATCTCAAACCTATCATTTATATCCAAGATCATAGAAAAAGCTGTGGCCAAACAGTTAAGCTTATATCTGCACAGGAACCACATATTTGAAAAATTCCAATCTGGATTTAGGCCCCACCACAGCACTGAAACAGCACTGGTTAAAGTAACAAATGATCTCCTTCTTGCCTCTGATCAAGGTTATGTATCTCTATTAGTGCTTCTCGATCTTAGTGCAGCCTTCGACACAATAGATCACAAGATCCTGCTAGAAAGGTTAGAAAACTGGGTTGGAATCTCGGGTACAGCCCTGTCATGGTTTAATTCTTACCTAACCAATCGCTATCAGTTTGTAGAGCTCGATAATATTCCCTCCAAACACTCAGAAGTGAAATATGGAGTCCCGCAAGGCTCCATCCTAGGACCACTATTATTTACATTATATATGTTACCATTAGGAATAGTTATAAATAAACATGTTGTCAACTTTCACTGCTATGCAGATGACACCCAACTTTATATATCAGCCAAACCTGATGACAAATCCAGATTAGGAAAAATTGAGGCCTGCGTAAGTGATATTAGACGTTGGATGTCGCTAAACTTCCTCCACCTTAATGGTGACAAAACGGAGGTTCTCCTTCTGGGCCCAAAGGCCACAAGACAGAAAATACCAGATCTAATGTTAAATCTTGCAGATTACCCCATTACTCCTGGCTCGGTAGGCAAAAATCTCGGCGTCTTATTCGACTCTGACCTATCATTTGATAAATACATAGATAATACTACCAGGATAGCTTTTCTACATCTCCGTAACATTGCCAAGTTAAGAAATGCATTATCCCAGCATGATGCAGAAAAACTAGTACACGCCTTTGTTAGCTCCAGATTAGATTATTGTAACTCGTTACTGTCAGGATGCTCAAATAGGAATATAAATAAACTTCAAGTAGTTCAAAATGCTGCAGCCAGAGTTCTAACTAGAACTAGGAAATTTGAACATATCAGCCCAGTCTTATCGGCCCTGCACTGGCTCCCAGTAAAATTCCGTATTGATTTTAAAATTATTCTATTGACTTATAAAGCACTGCATGGACTTGCTCCTGACTACCTCCAAGAGCTTATCTCTTATTATGAACCCCCCGCGACCACTACGATCCCAAGGTGCTGGCCTCTTATTAGTTCCATCAATTAATAAGGTAACAGCAGGGGAAGAGCCCTTTTCTTATAAGGCCCCCAACTATGGAATAGTCTTCCAGAATGTGTCCGGGACTCTGGCACAGTCTCAATCTTTAAGTCTAGGTTGAAAACTTACTTGTTTGATCTAGCATTTGGTAATTAATGTGCCCCTTTAGATAAGGTAACAGATCCAGGGGTTCATGGGCAAAGGGTTTTATGGCAAACGGGGCGCTGGTGCTGTCATCCTATCACTGCACGCAGTCACTCAAGTTTGTCGACGGTGTAGTGGATGGATGCCAGTGTCTCAGGATGCTCCCAAGTCTGTGTTACCTTCTGGTTCTGCCCTTTAGCTAGGCTGTAATAATTTAATTGCGGAGTCGCTGCCACACTCCAGAAATGTTTACATTTACTTTGTCTAACATATTCCATATAGAACTAATTGTCCCTCTTCTTCCCAATGGCTGCCCGAGAAATACCGGGACAAGGAAAGATGAGCCTTTCCCGTTACAACACCCCATACAAGCATCTAGGAGATGGTCTGGCTTGCCAGTGGATGTGCCGATGCCGTGGTTGGATGTGCCATTATCGCAAGAGGGGCGTGCTGATGCCAACTCCCACCTGAACATCTACTCTGAAGGGACTGTGACTACTCAGCCTGGAAGTAGAATCATAACTACAGGATTATATCTGGACTATAACTGTGGACTATAACTGTGAATGTGGACATTGCTAGCGGGCCACCCAATGGAGGATGGGTTCCCTTTTGAGTCTTGGTCCTCCCAAGGTTTCTTCCTAAATTCCTGCCATCTTAGGGAGTTTTTCCTTGCCACTGTCGCCTTTGGCTTGCTCATTAGGGATCTGGACCCACGCAATTTGTAAAGCCGCTTTGTGACAACATGTGTTGTAAAAAGCGCTATATAAATAAAATTGAATTGAATTGAATTCATTTCACTGCTCTGCACAGTCCACATGTATGACGTATGTAGCATTAGTATAACCAGAAAGCTCCAGCCTTTGCCTTTTCAAAAACTGCTATGTTGAGTTATTTGGGATAAATGTTGGATGACTATGCAAAGGAATCAATGACCCTGCCTTTCCTTCAGAGCTCCTCTTCTCTCAAGATGCTCTGTGTGAACCCACATGACACTCTTCTCTGGATGAGTCGGTGTCATTTCTCCCCGACTCTTAATTGTTCCAATGTGTAGCGAATGGAAAGCTGCAACTGTAGACACATGAGTGTATGTATTATGTGCAGATTTCAGTGTGGGCAAGTTCTGGGTCGGTTACATAACACACATTACTTTCCAGAACAGAGAGCAAAGCCATATCCTTAGTGCTCATTGCAAGTGAACCCCTTCCATGGAATGTGCAGAGGCAGTGGAGTTTCCTGGATCAGTGTTGGGTTATTCAGCAGGAGACAAAGTCCTGGTGACATCTAGCAGGCCTCCCTCATCCAATTACGTTCACTTAATTTTGTAACGATTATATTCAAAAACTTTGCCAGGCATTTGTTATTTCTGTATGAAATTTCACGCCCACATAAATGGAATGGTGCATATTTACACAGTATTGACCAACCTAAACAAAAGCTTTATATGCAAATATATTTTAGATTTAATACAGTACAATACAGAGCTGAAAAGAAAAGTCAGCTGGTACTGCTCTAAAGTACTGCTCTAATTAGAGTGTGCAATAAAGAGGGAATCTTCCTTTAAGTAATACAGATTACAATACAGCATGTTCCATAACTGCTGTAGTGGTATACTGGTTCAGTCCAGTTGATACCAGATTTAAATTACTGTAGCACATTTGAACATTTTTGTGCAAGATCAAAGCGCATTTCTGTAATCTAATGTTTTGCATCACTAAAACGCTGGTTAAATGTCACCACATGACTTTGTGTTGAGTATTTGTTGTTTGGCCACAGTGGCTGTGATTGGGTGGTGGGTGGTGAGGACTGCTCTTGGATCCAGACTGAAGTAGATTAAAACACCTACACTCAGGATCTCATTTTGTCTCCTTATATACAACTGCAAAGCCCTTCTTCACTAAAACCAAAGCAAGTGGAGGACTGAGAGGTGTAACTCCACTGATTTAACTTAGATGGCTTGTATTGAATGGGTCCTGACCAGTGTAAACCCGTAAACAAAATGGGTAAACTACCCAGAGCCATGCTGGTATTAAAATAGCAAGCCATCTATCTAACATTAACATCTTGCAACTGGAAACGTTATTGTCATGTTTAGTAATGTTTTCAGATGTATGTAACTGCCTGTAATTTTATGACACTGTTTTGCAGTTAGTGTTGAAAGTGAGCATAAGATGAAAGTGTATGTCTTTTGCACACCACTCTGCTCTATTGTATATTTGTACAGAGACACACAGTAGAGCTGGTTTTCTGGTCTGAACCAGTCTACAGAGGATGATCCCTGTTCTTTATCCTTATCTCCAACATGTGCATGTGTGCGTGTGAGAAACCTGGCCGCACACTGATTGAAGCTTCAGGTTTTCCTGAGATCAGGACACAGGGCTTCGCATGAGCAGGGCCTTTTCAACAGGAAGGAAGACCTGCAAGGGAGGAGCCAAATGCCACAGAAGGCTCAGTGGAAAACCATGACAACAGACCACTCAGAATGAGTAAAACCATTGACAAATACTCATACTATATACATGATATGTTCACACATTAGACACTCACACTCACTCAACAAACTGAACAAACACTCACTCATGTCCACCCTGCTCCTTCCTTTCCTTCTACCAGGGTCCGCCTGTCAGGGCTCGCACAATAGCTATACTCACACAGCTGTGTTTACCACTCCAGCAGCACTTCCAACTCCTTCCTGAACTTTGGTACAACAGCCATACACACATGCACACATCAACACCCACTAGAACACACCCCAACACCCACCAAGACACAGACAGCCATATATACAGATCCACACTGTGACTCCCACCAGGGCACAGCACACAGAGCCATACACACAGAGTGATACACATAGACACACACATGATGCCCCCCAGGACAATCATGGCCATACAGACAAACACACACACCTACACGCACAAGGACATGCTGCAGTTTCCTGATGTCTATAGATCATAATTGCTGCTAAAGTAACTCGTACCAACATAACACACCATTGACTTTGTGCTGCCTCAAGCAAGTTGGCCTCCTCTGAGAGGCCTGGTCCAACATGGAGGAAGTGTGGTTATTTTTCATGAGAGAGTGAGGTCACCAGACTTTTGTGACGTCTTCTCTGGTGCTTGTTTGTTTTTTCAGAAGGTAGGCTGCCATTCCCCTTCAGTTAGCTTTCTCACAACTTCAGAAATCGTGCCACAGGCACCCACACACAAATCACACACTGTTTTGCCCAGTTGGAAAATACAGTATGTACGCTTTAGAAGACTGTGGTAAATGAAGGCAAGTTTGACAATAGTTTACACGGTTTTATTCCTGATCATCTGGGCACATCAAACTCAAGTATTGATGTGAAGAATGAACAAATGATTACACATTTGGTATTATAAACCAAATCTTTCACTAATTTCATTAATACTGTAATTTTCATTATTCAGATTTAAAGTGTTTCTGTGAAAAAATGTTTGATGGACATCTGGTCCAGAGTGTCATTTGGATTAACCAAATGATGTGCAATAGTCTCTCAAACAGGTCAACGTTGCTCGAATCACTTCCAAACACTCTCCCAAAAGCCATACCGGCCATGTGTTTACTGTGACACAGACAGACACGTGTTGGCTTGCAGCATGCCATGATACAGGCATTGATGTTTCTGTCTCTGTTTTACCATTTCAACCACAGATGAGAGAGAGAGGGAGAGAGAGAGTGTATGGGTGTTCTCCTGTTTCCTCCTTTTCCTGAAAGTGCCCCCTCCCTGTTGTTTTTCCCAGCCAGCTGTACGTATTGTTCCCAAACTGAGTCTGTCTGTGTTTAGGTCCTTGCACTGACGTCCACTCCCTTTCCCTTGAGTGCAAACACACACACACAGATACATAGCCTACAAACATTCACACATATAAAACACAGAACTTTTTGTCATGGCGGACATAAAAATGGAATACTTTTACAGTAACTACAGAAACATCCAGTTAACATTGGTCAGATCAGAGGCAAACTAGACAAGCATCAGTCAGGACAAAATGTATTCTGCTTTATGACGTCACGTTTATGATGTCTGTTACATGTGCAAGGAACATCTTTCCGTCCAACCTGTTCGCATCACATTCCAGCACCTGCAGTGAGACCACACACTCACTGCAGTGTTTAAACTCCCTGCAGAGAGTCTCTTACTGTCATATGGCCAAATTCATGCAGTGTTACATTAACTCCAACAGAGAGTTCATTAAACTTTGTGGGACCTTCTGTTTACTTTCAGTGTCCTCCTCATAAGAAGATGACAACAAAAAAATTATTTAATTTAATTGCCAAACAGTGTGATTACTTTCTTATGTTTATTAAGTTTATTTTAATACTGTCCAAAAGTATTTCATTATTAAGATACAGTTGTGTGCTTTAGAGTGAGATCATCAACAGCATGACGGTAACTCATGGTCGTCACAAATGGCCTTCAAATGGAGTGTGTCTGTTTTTATCGATATCTGTAGTTTCACTCCAGTTTTAAAATACAGTACTGGGAAAACAACGTGTACAGGAAATCGTTATTTTATAAAGATACAAGTATAGTAACGTTGTTCAGCTAAATCAATTCCTTAAAGCATAAAAGACGTTTAGTCATCATTGGCATGAATCATATTTAGCAGACATGAGGTTTGACTGATCTTGAAGCAGTTAGCATGAGACACAGAACTCCTAAGTAGAATTCACAGAGGGATCTGTGTCTCAAAGTCGACGGAGCAAAGGGGATCAGGGGTGTCGGGGAAAGGGGGTGACTCAGGCTTACTGTAAAGCGATGACTCACTGTTTCCCTTTTTCATCTGCATGCTCGGGTTCACAGATGCTATAACGATTCGTCTAACGTCCTGCAGGTTTTGTTTATTTTATCCGATGGAATTTCCATCGGATGTTGTGAATTTTTGGAATTTTTAGTTTTTGTGCCGTACGCATGCACTATACAACCGGATGAGCTTCTGGGCTATTAATGTAAGTGATGCGTCAAAACATCAAAATGGAACCTGAGAATCAATAAATACATGTTTTTGAAATACCCAACTGCAGTCCAAAGTTAGGTTTTCAAGCTTGCAAGTGAGGCTCACAGAAAAACATCTTTGCAAGAGCATGCGCCAAGTTAGCTACAGTTATGCAACCTTGGGTGTCTGTAACAAAACATAATCACATGGAGATTCAAGAGATTGGATTCCCCGTAGGGTTTCGCTTGGGTGACGTGGGTGTTAGCGGGAGAAGTGCTAAAGGAGCGTGCAGTGCTGCTATTCCAGGAGCACTCTTGATGCACGAGGGCTTCGAGGTCGGGGCACGGTAGGCGGGATCCGTACCGTGTTGAGTCACGAAGACTACTGAGCTCAAGTCCTACCGGAAGCCTACGGTGTCATTCAGGTGCCTCTTGGCTGATGTGGGCGATTCGCACCGTTCAGTAACGATCTCTTAGGGGAGGGTTATTCTTGCGCGGGGGCTGAAGAGGTTTCGCTTCAAATGCATTCCACCCACTGACTATCTCAGCATTAGTTACCAAAGCCTTTGTGATAGCTACTTAGTTTGGTGTTTATATAATGAAAACTCCCACTATCCCAAGGAGATAGCTGGCGCATTGACCACACCCACACCACTTAAAAAACTCAAACTTAAAAAAGTTGTACGGATAGGCTGTTATTATGGTAATTCTGATTTTCTTGCTTAACAACATTCACTGACCAATATAAATGTCTTACTGGTCCACGCTACTTACTGCCGGCCAGGTGCTGTTTCGCCCTGCTAAAATTGCTATTCATCCTATTTGCATGATTAGCGTTTGAGATGAAGCAAAAGTGCGGGGTCTCCAAACACACAACCTACAGCAAAAGCAGTATGGTGTGTTTCACTTTGTGAGTGTGACCTCTTTGGCTTCTTATTCAGAAAGACAACAGGCAAAGCTTTAGAAACCATCAGACATCAAAATTAAGTTCACCTTATATACAGAACAGCTTTTTGTTGAGAGCGTGCTACATTGTCAAAATATGTGAACTACAGCATTACTGCACGTTTTGACAGGACTGTGCCCTATAAACATTCCTTAATAGTGATGTTAATAGTGAAGTGGGAGTGTGGGAATTTCAAAATGTCCTGTTTACAATACAGATGTTCTAGCCATATTGCATTTAGCTCAGTACCACTTTGCCTATAAGGGCTGTCTTAGTTTCAGCTGTGTAGACATATGCATGATTTATTTACAATAACCAAGAAAAAGGTGTGCATGTACACACCCCATTTGCCTAAATTAATGTTAAAATATCGTAACAACCTAAATTAAAATAATAAAATAATTTTAAAGGCTACTTACGGTATAATTATTTTAGAAAGAAACATATTTTTCAATATGGTGTTTCAGTAAAGTGAGACCATGGACCAAAACAAACCACCCGTTCCTTTAGGCTTTTCAAACGCTTCACTGTTTTGAACGTTGATTGACGTGGATCTGGCCACTAAAATCGCTGGGATGTTTCAACGTCCATGTTGTTGGCCGTGATTGGCCACTTCTGCTATGGGCGGGACAGATTTGCGGTAATGGTCTCCGCGCTACTGGAATTCGACAGCAGTGTCTGTGGTCTGAAACTGGACTAAGCTGCGAGACTAACAATGGAAGTTACGGAAAATTACATTTAAGTTTCTGAAGGCGCTTAATTCTGCATTAGCTGGCATTTGATTGTGAAGCAATGAAGTAAGATTCAAAAGAAGACTTGGCTTTAGAAGCATACTGGAACTATTTTGCACACTTTTGCATTTTCTGATCGAGTGCCGAGGTTCTTCACGTCAGCACATTTTTGAGGTTCGCTGGTAAGTTTAGAGCCGTAATGTAAGGGATTAATGTGCATCAGTGGGCAGTTAGGGTTAGTGCTATAACTACGTTTACCTGGCTATGAACTTGTAACAGGTGGAAAAATAGTCTTTAGCGATGTGTCTGTCCGCCCCAGCGACTGCTGTAATGTTCAGTAGGTTGTTTAGTTAGGAGCGAAGCAGGCCCGCTCCTAATGCGTTACGCCGTCCTTTACCATCATCACGGGCATAAAAGATGTTAGAGCGATATTCATTTCATATTCATTTGTTTTGGGAGACTTCAGCCGTGTTGTTTTTTCTCTTGGGTTGATTCCCCTCCTCAAACACATGTTTGTCATTGATTTCCAAATGGAGTTAGGAGGCATTATAGAACGGGCTGTTGTGGGTTTCAACACTGGAAGCAAGTTCAAATAAGAAAGAGCCAAGTTGGACGATAAATACGCTCAGCTGCGTCAGTGTAGAGATCAGTGAATTAATTAAATCAAAAGTTTTATCGTGAAGGTAACAATGTTTTTTAATAATTAACACTGAACTAGTGGTATAGGCGTGGACAATACTCTGAAAGTAAATAGAGCTTTACATGTTCACTATTTCTCATAAAGACATTACGCTTAAAGCTTTCGTTTCGTGTTATCAAAAATATGCACATGGATATGCCGTAATATCCGTAATCTAATTTAACGGTCTCTCTCTCTCTCTCTCTCTCTCTCTCTCTCACACCGAGCTTTTAGCCTAATGCCATAACAGTCAGTCTCTCTCTCTCTCTCTCTCTCTCTCTCTCTCTCTCTCTCTCTCTCTCTCTCTCTCTCACCGAGCTTTTAGCCTAATGCCATAACAGTATCAGGAGAGCTAAGAGCATGGGGACCTTTAGGGCAACTTTGGAGCAAACGCTAGACAGCCTTCCGCTGTGTACTGATGGATGTTGACTTATCCCTCAGGGCAAGAAAATGCCACAAACGACTCCCTTTGCCTTCAAGTTTTCCCCAAGCCCCAACGGCGGACTTCGGGCTCCCTACAAACGGGTGGAGGAGAGCTGTGGTGGCCTGCTCTACCACAGCAACAACCTTGTGTCTGGTTCGCTTGAGGCTCTTATACAGCACCTCGTTCCCACTGTGGACTATTACCCTGATGTAAGTGCGTGGCTGTGTCCATGGAAATACCACCATCCTCACCTCCCCTTAGTTAAAGCTAGTCATTTGATGTTCGTTTGTTGTTTTTCTCTCAGAGGTCGTACATCTTCACCTTCCTGCTTAGCTCAAGGCTCTTCCTACACCCGTTTGAGCTCATGTCCAGAGTTTGCTATCTGTGTGTGGAACACCACAGGGTGGGGGACCCACAGATTGATAAGGTATGTTCTCTAAGGTACTCATATTAATGTAATACCCACGGATTGTTAAAGTACTCACTGTAATGTACTCAAAATCATATATATATCCAGACAAGTCACAATTTATTACACTATTTATTTACAACAACAAGAAAATCATAATCATTTGTGCAGAGAAGGTAACAATAACAAATTGGGGGGCTTGTTAACAAAGTCAGGAACATAAATAAAAAACAGGAAAGGGTGCATTTAAAAATATATCAGTTTATAGAAATCAATATGGTATACACATTAAAAGTTTCTTTAGTACTTTTCATATATAATACATTTTTGTGTAAGTGCAGTTATGCATTGATTAAATAAAAACAATCAGTTGGATTTAATTGGTTGAATTACGGACATTCGTTTCTCATAAATGTTCATATCAGTTGTTTTCTTCAAGAGTGATGAACTCTAGGAATACTATAAAGCATATTTTCTGGTGAACAGAAACGGATCCGGGATATCGCTCCAAAGATTGTACAGCTCCTCACAGAGTGGACAGAGACATTTCCATACGACTTCAGGGATGAACGTATGATGCGTAGCTTGAAAGAGATGACCCATCGGCTCGCCTTTGGAGATGAGGTCAGTGTTACTCACTGTCATCTTAATCACACCATCAACAGTCATCATAGAAGCTGATGACATCCTCTCTTCTTTATTCTGTGCATGTTATACAAGGTGTCTTTGACCAGTCACTAGGCAACACACTGTGCCAGCCACTGGGGATCTGATGTACTGGAGTTTAGGGATGTATAGGATTGGTGCTTGTATTAAAATGCAAAGTGCAAGTGCAAAGTCAGAAGCATGAGGAGATCATAGTGTTTACCGTTCCTCATATAGACTTAGGGATTACAGAGTTAACCATGCCTCATATAGAGTCACGGATCACAGTGTTAACCGTGCATCATATAGAATCAGGGACCTGTGTGCTGAGTGTTGACATTTGAGGGTCTCTGGATGCATGAAAACTGAACACAGAGACAAAAGGTTACCATAAATCTTCATGAATAGAAACAAAATATAATATACTAAAAACTATATTAATGGTTAACAGAATGGTTTTCCAATGCTAGTCCCAGCACTTTGGGGTTTTCACTCCTGCTTTGAGTTGCTTTTGGTCAGCGACACGCATTCCCCTCTGCAGTGCTGTGGTCCTCTAAGACTAGATCTGGGCCATCACACTAGAACTGGGTCGCTGCGAGTTCAGTGGGATAATGATGGTCAGTGCCTTGAGCTTTCACCTGGCACATGTGGCTGCGACCTGTTGGCGCACATGTAGTGTGAGAGAACTCATAGCAGCTTTGCTCCCATGTCTCTTGTCATGGTGCAGTTGTCTCGGCGGGCCATGCAGAGGCTGATCCAGAGGCTTTTGCGTAAGCTGACCATCCTGGGACAGTACGAAGAGACACTGGCAACACCCACCGCCACACCCACCCCCATGCCAGAGAAACCAGCTGCTCTGAAAGCTAAGCAGCATGTAACGCGGAGGGAGGAGTGTGTCCTCACTGTGTGTGATGACCCCTTCATCCTCGCTCAACAGCTTACCCACATTGAGATGGTGAGTTTGGGGTGTGTGTATGTTTTCGGGGGCGGGTGAAGTGATCTACCTACAATAAAAATGCAAAACATAAATTTCTTTTATATTTTCATTATTTAAGTTATTTTTATTACTATTTAATAGTGTGTATTCTTTCTTTCCTTTTCCTTTTTCCCTTTTAGGATAAAGGATTTTTTTGTTGAATTTTTACATATTGGTGTGTCTTGCATAACTGCATGAACCAACATTGCACAATACAACTCTGTACATTGTTTGCCCTTACCTTACTCTGATGACTTGCACTGAATGGCATAAGCCAAGGCAGCATAGTTCGGACAGCAGCTGCTGATAGCCAGCTTCAAGCATGCTTCCAGATGATCATCAGTCATGGTAGAACGGTATTTAGACTTAATAATCTTCATGTAGGAAAAGACTGATTCGCACAATTAGGTGGAACCGAATAATGCAGTCAGGGAGGTGGTACATTTCCTCATGCAATTTTTGATGCAAGTGAATCCACCTCATCATCTTCCCAATAAGGGTAGCACATGAATGAAGCAACTGGCTCCAGTAAAGCAAAGTCTTGAAAGCATCTGTCAAACTCTGACAGACAGTTCTCAATATACACTATATTGCCAAAAGTATTCGCTCACCTTCGTTGACATCCCATTCCTAATCCATAGGATTCAATATGACGTTGGTCCACCCTTTGCAGCTAGAACAGTTTCAACTCTTCTGGGAAGGCTGGTCACAAGGTTTAGGAGTGTGTTTATGGGGATTTTTGACCATTCTTCCAGAAGCCCATTTGTGAGGTCACGTACTGATGTTGGACGAGAAGGCCGCTCTAATTCATCCCAAAGGTGTTCTATTGGGTTGAGGTCAGGACTCTGCAGGCCAGTCAAGTTTATCCACACCAGACTCTGCCATCCATGTCTTTATGGACCTTGCTTGTCATGTTGGAAGAGGAAGGGGCCAGCTCCAAACTGTTCCCACAAAGTTGGGAGCATGGAATTGTCCAAAATGTCTTTGTATGCCGAAGTATTCAGTTATTTTCACTGGAACTAAGGGGCCAAGCCCAGCTCATGAAAAACAACCCAACACAATAATACCCCCTCCACTAAACTTTACACTTGGCACAATGCAGTCAGACAAGTACCGTTCTCCTGGCAACTGCCAAAGCCAGACTCGTCCATCAGATTGCCAGATGGAGAAGCGCGATTCATCACTCCAGAGAATGCGCTTCCACTGCTCTAGAGTCCAGTGGCGGCGTGTTTTACACCACTGCATCCAACTCTTTGCATTGCACTAACCCTAGATGATGTATGGCTTGGATGTCATTGCTGCTTGCTTGCTGTCATTCCCAATCACTTCCATTTTCATATAATACACCTGACAGTTGACTGTGGAATATTTAGGAGGGAGGAAATTTCACGACTGGATTTGTTGCACAGGTGGCATCCTATCACAGTTCCACGCTGGAATTCACTGAGCTCCTGAGAGCGACACATTCTTTCACAAATGTTTGTAAAAAGAGTCTGCATGCCTAGGTGCTTAATTTTATACACATGTGGACATGGAAGTGATTGGAACACCTGATTCCGATCATTTGGATGGGTGAGCGAATACTTTTGGCAATGCAGTGTGTATATATATATATTATAATCACCATGTTTTCACATATTCCGTTGATTCTGGTTCTAATACACTATATTTGATTCACTCCCCATAATCTCATCAGTGTGATAAGGCAAACATGATTATTGCTGCCTTTTTAACAGTGGTTCAGACTTGATCGCCAAAGCCATCAGTTTCTGTTTCAATAGTACTGATCAGTGCTTTGTGTCCAACTGCAGGACAGACTCAGTTACATTGGACCTGAGGAGTTTGTTCAAGCGTTAGTGCAGAAACAACCCACAGGCAGCCACAAGGTGAGTGTGTCACAAAACACCAAGATGTCATGCTATGATAAAAACTGCTTGCTAGTAGAGTTAGGAGTGAGTCACTGAACTGGCTTAAATTAGTTATACATGTAAACAACAAGTTTTACATGATTTCTAAATGACCTAGCAGAGAGGGTGGCTAAATGTGGGGAAACCTCATTTGTGTTTTTTTTTTTTTTTTTTTTTACTCAAACATGGAAACGTTCTGTTTACAGAATTTCTTCAGCAAAAGACGGGGCAATAATCTGGAGGCGTATGTTGAATGGTTCAACAGACTGAGCTATCTGGTGGCCACAGAGATCTGCTTGGTGAGTGAATATCAGTACTGCTGTGACGGGCAGGAGGTGCGATCACGCCACGAAAAGAAAGCGATCACGCCAAGTCGAAGAGGAAAAGAGGGGTTTAATGAATAACGTGCGCAAACCAAAGACCCGTGCACTGTTCTGAATTCAGGAAATAATAACCAGCCCACCTGAGGGAGACGCACACAATGCAACAACAACAAGACAACTGCCGCTGTGCCAGAGGCGACCGGTAAGGGGAGCCTCCCTCACCGTGACAGAGACCCCCCCCCCCCACCAAGCCGCACTATGGCCCAATGTGCAGTCACAAGCGGCAGTACAAAAGACGCAAAAACGAAGGGCCAGGAAGGCGGGGACAAGGCAGGGTAACGCCTCCTGCGGTCCCGGAGCTGAAACACAAAACATACAACATAAATTAGCTCCCGCCTCCCTGGGCGGGACCCTGGACCGGCTGGGCCGTCAACAATAGACAAACCACGCCCCAGTCGGTCACAGGACCCTGTGTGCAGGTTACCTCCCAACCGGACAGAGACGTCTCCTGGACCATCCTCTTGGCTCGGGGCAGACCCCTATACAGGGCCTGGAGTACCCCTGGGAATCCATAGCCCGGCCAGGGAGACCACCCCCTTGTGGAGAGGTACGAAGCAAGGGTGGACTCCTCCACCCTGCCGGAGGTTCCTAAGGGAAAGCACTCCCTCCACATAATGGGCCGGCTAGCTCCAGGGCCAAAACCTCGTCAACCCGAGCACGAGGGGGGACCTCTGTCTTCAGCAGGAGCTCTTCAGGCCGGAGCCCTCTGGTCCCCACACACACGGGGAGCCCTTCCCATCCAGGGAGGCTACTTACGACCAGGGCTCCGGTCACCTCGGGGGGCTCCTGCCTACTTTGGAGGTCCCATGAGGTCCAGGAACTTCACAGTCAACAGCGGGAGGAACCTGCACACAACACATACGCAAACACACACACAGACACAACACAAACGTGCACTTACCCTGACCATCTGGCACCCCTAACAGGGGGGGGAGAGGTCTCCATCTCAGAAGGAGGGGACACCCCTTTACTACGCCTCTTACTGGAGGAAGGGGGCCCCTACCGTCTCCGGAGAACACTCTCGGATCCCTGGTCAGGGCCTCCCGTAGGAGCTGCGCCTTCCGTGCCACAGACCGTGGCACGGGACCCTCCATAGCCCCTCCCCCAAACGCCCCTTGGAAGAGCATACGGGGAATTACATAAAACAATTCACAAGCACGCTAGGACAAACACAAACACGAGGTGGGCGACACAAACACACACGCGCACTTACCGTGACCCACTTACACCCTTTACATGGGAGGAGGGAGCTCCGTCTCAGCATGAGGACACCCTACCTGCTCAGGAGACTCCCTCCTGTGGGTCAGGGCCTCCTAATGGAGCTACGCCCTCTGTGCCACAGACGGTGGCACAGGACCCTCTATAGCTCCCCCTCAAAAACACACTTAAGGGAGCATTTTAGGGAATTGCATATAAACACGCAAGACAAACGGCAGACGCACCTTGCACTCACTAGCTCAAGCCCGTAGTCACACACACGCATCACACACATCTCACACATGTCAAGTCAAGTCAAGTCAATTTTATTTATATAGCGCTTTTTACAACACATGTTGTCTCAAAGCAGCTTTACATGCACAAACACAGACTACGGGCGAGCACATTAGCGAGGAGGCGCCGCCTCTATGGAGAGAGCGCTTACAGGTCTCGCCTTTTAACATCGCCGGTTAAACGGTGTTTTAAACATAAACACACACATGCACACACACGGCGGAACAATCGACCAGGCTCAATCTCCACAAAACAAATTTCACACGGACAAACACTTACCACGAGACATGACAAGGAGAAAGTAAAGGAGACTGGCGGCTTCCGAAAGGTGGCTGGTTATTCTGTGACTGGCAGGAGGTGCGAACGAAAAGGAAGCGATCACGCCAAGTCAAGGAAAAGAGGGGTTTAATGAATAACGTGCGCAAACCAAAGACCCGTGCACTGTTCCGAATTCAGGAAATAATAACCAGCAGTCAACTGGTACATAGACAAGGCATATATAGCCAAACAAACGACAATCAGGTGAGGGAGCTAATAAGCCCCGCCCACCTGAGGGATGCACACAACGCAACAACAACAAGACAACTGCCGGTGGCGACCGGTAGGAGGAGCCTCCCTCACCGTGACAACTGCTCTGAGAGCAAGAAGCTGAAGTTGTAATAAGCTGTGTTTTTCAGCCTTGTATGTTATCAATTACATTGTTGAGATACAGGATACATGTATCGGAGTAGCTTCAAATCAGTTAAAGGGATATACACTGGAATGTATTTTACCATGAGTTTACATTTTAACCGATTTTTAGTCTTATATATTTTTCCAAAAGTGTCCTTCTGCTTTCCTGTTTATCCTGTAATAACAATCTGCTGCTCTCTGGTATGTGCGTGTATGTGAATGTATGTGCGTGTGTGTGCATGCGTACTTTTAGCCAGTGAAGAAAAAGAACAGAGCCCGTGTCTTGGAGTTCTTTATTGACGTGGCACGAGAATGCTTTAACATCGGCAACTTCAACTCAATGATGGCTATCATCAGTGAGTGCACGCATTACTTCCTGTTGGGAATGTATACTTATTTATTATATAGAACTTTGTGTGATTTATTAAAGACATTTGGTTTAACCTCAACAGCCGGGATGAACATGAACCCAGTGTCCAGGCTAAAGAAGACCTGGGGCAAAATCAACACGGACAAGTTCGAGATCCTAGAGGTAAACCCTAGCACAGCAGTTGGGAGAGCAGCGTCTGAACAGCATCCCTCATCTGGAGGATTTCAGTGTCTTCCAAATGTTTGTAAACAGAAGCTTGCTGCTGTTTGCTCTTGTAGCATCAAATGGACCCGTCCAACAACTTCTACAACTATCGCACAGCACTGCGCGGAGCCAGGCAGAGGTCCAGTACAGCTCACACTGCTAGAGAGAAGGTAGTGCACCCCGCTCACACCCCAACACACTCAGACGAAGAGTGACCTTTATTCTAATGAATCTTATTGTTGAAGTTTCTTTTGTTAATCTCCTTCCCTGGTTGTGTCTTCCCTCAGATTGTGATCCCATTCTTCAGTTTGTTCATTAAGGACATCTACTTCTTGAACGAAAGCTGTGCCAGCCGCCTGTCCAATGGTCACGTCAACTTTGAGGTGCGTTTGCGTTATTGAGCAGTTGAGAAGCCTGCTATGGCCTATGAGTGAACATGCGTGCCATTATGATTATATTTGTTTTATAGTTAGTGCTTAGATTCTTGAGTTATTACAGTTTTTCTCTTCAATGACAGAAATTCTGGGAGCTGGCTAAGCAAGTCAGTGAGTTTCTGGCATGGCGGCAGGTGATCTGTCCGTTTGAAAGGAACAGAACAACACTGCAGTATCTCATCAGTGTCTCCATTTTCACTGAAGATGGTGAGTGTTCATCCTTTTCCGTTATGCTTCCACTGCAGGGCTTCCTCATCATAATCACCATGCTCCCACTTCCTCATTAAAATGTTGCGAAAAGTTGGCAAAAAGTTGGATGGACACATTGGATTGCCCTTTTATCCTTTTCTTTTGTTAACTACATCAGATTAATCACAGATTGATTTTTGTTTTGTTTGTTTTTTTTGTAATCATGTGATTCAACGTTGTCTTTTTGATCGTCTGTAACTGTTGTTGATCTCTTTAGTAGCGTGTGATTGCTTGGTCCATCTTTGACGTGCTACAGACTTCCTGTTTCCCTTTCAGAGCTTCAGCTGGCCTCCTACGAGAGTGAGGGCCCCGAAAACAGTGTGGAGAGAGACACACGTCGCTCTCTCAGGTGGTCACTAGCTCCAGAGACATTCTGCACCGTAGAAAGAAAAGTCTCGGCTCAAAACTGGTGCATTGGAAGCATGTTTTAATTAGCTCAATGCAGATGATCACTTTAGGTGTGCATTTCAGATTTAAACTTCAAGGCATTCACTGAGGATATAAATTCAGTTTGGTAGCTTTACTAGACATTTGTGTTTTGTCTGTTGCAGGTCGTCTCTTAGCAGGATGTGAAGACTGCTGCTTCTTTAGGACATTTGATCTGGCCCTGAATGATGACACTCAGTAAACTGAAAGACTGCATCCAGATGCAGGAGCTGAATGGCTGCACACTGTAAATGTTTGTACAAACCGGATTCCAAAAAAGTTGAGACACTAAACAAATTGTGAATAAAAACTGAATGGAATGATGTGGAGATGGCAAATGTCAATATCTTATTCGTAATAGAACATAGATTACAGATCAAAAGTTTAAACTGAGAGAATGCATCAATTTAAGGGAAAAATATGTTGTTTCAAAATTTCATGGTGTCAACAAATCCCAAAAAAGTTGGGACACGGCCATTTTTACCACTATGTGGCACCCCCCCTTCGTCTTACAACACTCAACAGACGTCTGGGGACAGAGGAGACCAGTTTCTCAAGTTTAGAAATAGGAATGCTCTCCCATTCATGTCTAATACAGGCCTCTAACTGTTTAATCGTCTTGGGCCTTCTTTGTCACACCTTCCTCTTTATGATGCGCCAAATGTTCTCTATAGGTGAAAGATCTGGACTGCATGCTGGCCATTTCAGTACCCTGGTCCTTCTCCTACGTAGCCATGTTGTGATTGCTGCAGAATGTGGTCTGACATTATCTTATTGGAAAATGCAGGGTCTTCCCTGAAAGAGATGACATCTAGATGGGAGCATATACTGTTCTAGAACCTGAACATAGTTCTCTGCATTAATGGTGCCTTTCTAGACATGCAAGCTGCCCATGCCACAAGCACTCATGCAACCCCATACCATCAGTGATGCAGGCTTCTGAACAGAGCATTGATAACAGCTTGGGTTATCCTTGTCCTCTCTGGTCCGGATGACATGGCGTCCCAGTGTTCCATAAAGAACTTCAAATCATGACTCATCTGACCACAGAACAGTCTTCCATTTTGCCACACTCCATTTTAAATGACCTCTGGAGTTTTACGGCCTTGACCCACAGCGATTGTTCCAGATTCTCTGAATCTTTTGATGATGTTATGCACGGTTGATGATGATAACTTAAAAGTCTTTGCTATTTTACGCTGGGTAACACCATTCTGGTATTGCTACACTATCTTTCTGCACAACAATGGTGGAATTGGTGATCCTCTTTCCATCTTGGCTTCTGAGAGACGCTGACACTCTGAGAAGCTCTTTTTATACCCAATCATGTCAATTGTGTTAATTGGTCTTCTAGCTGTTCGTTATATGCTCAATTTCCTTTTTCCCAGCAACTTATTGCTACTTGTCCCAACTTTTTTGGGATTTGTTGACGCCATAAAATTTTGAAACAACATAATTTTCCCTTAAATTGATACATTTGTTTAGTGTCCCAACTTTTTTTGTAATCTGATTTGTAAACTTATTGTTTAATTTAATAATAATTTTTTTGTCCACCCCCTAGTCAAAGGATATGAGACTGGATTCTCATTTCAGCAAAATCATTATGTTAAAGGAAACTTCTTGTGAACCTCATGTAAAAACAGTGGGAATAAGCTTAGTGTGTCGTGAGTGTCGTCCTGGCTGAATGAAGAACATGTCGCTGGACGATCTCTTTATGTTTGTGCTGTAAGCTTTCTTGTGGGCGGTTTTTGTGCTTGCAGAAAGTTTGTGTTACAATCTCATAATTGTTTTTATATGTTTTTGGTGTTTATATACAGAATGTTGTCTTATATAAAAGTCTAACTGTATCAGTCTCAAAGAATTTGTTGTTCTTCAGTGTATAGTGTTTTTTCCTTAAGTATCTAAGCGTATGCAGAGATGTATGTTTGTAAACAACAACAGGCATACAATTGCAGAGTGCTTTGATATGTCTTATTGAAGTAAAATCAATTACATTTTATGCACCTTATATTAGAATTGTTCCTGTAGCACCACCTAGTGTCTAAAACCATGTTGCAATTTTCTGGACATCGTTACTAATGATTGGACAGTTCTGTTTGCATTATTGAAATGATCACTCTCAGGCTCACTATCAGAAACCACTGAGTACAACTCAAACTATTAGTGTTTTGTTACACAGCACCGTTTGCCCCACCCTTGCAACAAATATTAAGGCCTGATAGGATAGTATTGACATAAAACTGATAAACCTCTTATGTCACTATGCTGTTCCATCTGCAATGAGATTCCACAGAGCTGGAAGGTAACCTCCTAACCTTCCTGAAGCCCTGCTAGCCCAGGACTCAGGTTGGCAGCACAAGCAGCGCTCCTCATTGAGCAGGACAGTTAAGGACCTGTCTGAGCAAACAGGGCACCCAGTTGCCTTGGGTCCAGCAGTGGCCATGGTAACCCAGAGGATAACATTGCTATCTGCCTCCAGACAAGCTACAGTCCCAGACGCTCTGGTCACCAGACCCTATCCCTTTCATCACCCTGCCTCAAAAGTCTGACAGAAATCCGTTAGGCTTTAGGTAGGGTTTCTGTCACAGATGTAGGGGTTTCACCTACTAATCCTTTAAAGTAGATTAATTTGTTTACCTTAATTATTAATCAGTCTCATTAATTTAGAATCAATCTCATATTCAAATTATACCAGAACCACTGGTTCTCAACTAAAGTCAAGTCAAGTCAAGTCAATTTTATTTATATAGCGCTTTTTACAACACATGTTGTCTCAAAGCAGCTTTACAAATTGTATGGGTCCAGATCCCTAATGAGCAAGCCAGAGGTGACAGTGGCAAGGAAAAACTCCCTAAGATGGCGGGGAATAGGAAGAAACCTTGGGAGGACCAAGACTCAAAAGGGAACCCATCCTCCATTGGGCGGCCCGTTAGCACCAGTCCGTATTTGTGAACAAGAGGTGGTTCTACAGTTATAGCTTAAAGTTCTTGTTCCCCGGCCAAGTAGTCACAGTCCCTTCGGTGCAGATGGTGCACCTCAGGTAGGAGCCAGCATCAGCACGTCCCCCCACGGCAATGGTACATCCAACCCCGGCATCAGTACATCCACCGGCGAGCCAGACCATCTCACAGGTGCTTGTAGGTGCTTGCATGCAGTCGCCTTGGGTAGAAGCATCCAAAAAGATGGACAATACAGACTGAGTGTGAGGATGTCAGTTTAACCACCATTGATTTAAATGTACATAGCTCATGTGCCAGTGATTAGCATGTAGCTCCGGCAGGCTAATCTATAGCAGCTTAACTAAAGGGAGGGGTCCAGAGGTGACCACAGTCATGAGGGCTCACTGAGACATTGCTTTCCAGTCAAGTCAGTCACAACTAGAATGATGCCATGACACAGCTGGATGACAGCATCAACATCTCAGATTACCAGAAATCTCAACGTCTGGGGGCCCCTGAGCCCCGCACCTTACTAGGGGAATATTTAACTGAAGGCTTGATTATATAGGTGAGTCTTAAGTCTAGATTTAAAGATTGGAACTGTGTCAGAATCTCGGATTGGAGCTGGAAGGCTATTCCATAATTGAGGGGCTTTAAAGGAGAAAGCTCTGCCTCCGGCTGTAGTCTTACAAATTTTTGGAACTAAGAGAAATCCAGCATTTTGGGAGTGTAAAGGGCGAGATGGGTTGTAGTAAGCAATGAGTTCACTCAGATATTGTGGGGCAAGACCATTTAATGCCTTATAGGTTAAGAGAAGAATTTTAAATTCAATTCGATGTTTAATCGGAAGCCAATGTAATGCCGCGAGAGTGGTACTAATATGATCGAATTTTCTAGCCTTAGTTAGGACTCTAGCTGCAGCATTTTGTACAAGTTGTAGCTTCTTTATGGACTGTTTAGAGCATCCAATTAGGAGACCATTACAGTAGTCCAATCTTGACGAGACAAAAGCATGGACCAGCTTCTCTGCATCAGCTAATGAAAGTAAGTGTCTCAGCTTGGCAATATTACGTAAATGGAAAAAGGCAGCCTTAGTGACATTGCATATATGTGTGTCAAATGAAAGATCCGAATCAATAGTGACACCTAAGCTTTTTCTTGTAGACTTGGGTGTGACTGCAATCAGCACCTCAGTCTTATCAGAATTTAGTTGAAGAAAATTAGACGCCATCCAGTTTTTAATGTCCTGGACGCAGCTCTCAATCTTGAGAGTAGTGGTGATATCATCCAGATTGGAAGATATATACAACTGAGTATCATCTGCGTAGCAATGGAAACTAATACCATGCCTACGGATGATAGTGCCCAGTGGAAGCATTCATTCATTCATTATCCGTAATTCCCCGCTAGTCGGGTCAAGCCAATCCCAGCATCTCCGGGGCCCACCATGGGCAGTAGTCCACCACATGGCCAACACACACACACACACACACACACTCCACCTTCTAGAGTGACCAATCAACCTAGGATGCATGTCTTTGGACTGTGGGAGGAAACCGAGTATTTTAGGCACAGGGAGAACATGCAAACTCCACACAGAGCAGCCCAGACCGAGAATCGAACCCAGACCGCCTTGCTGTGAGGCGACAGTGCTAACCACCACACCACCATGCCGCCCCAGTGGAAGCATATATAATGTAAATAATATGGGGCCCAGTACAGATCCTTGTTATTTTACCTAGAACGCTAGCATTCGTTGTTTACTAGTACAAATTGGTAGGACCAGAACCAGGAGAGTGCTTGACCTCTTATACCAATGAGTGTCTCCTGCCTATTAAGTAGAATATTATGATCAATGGTGTAAAAAGCCGCACTGAAGTCTAGCAGTATGAGAAAAGAAATGTGTCCTTTATCAGAGGATATCAAGAGATCATTTATTACTTTAGTCAGCGCAGTTTCAGTGCTGTGATGGGGTCTAAATCCAGACTGAAATAATTCTAAGACATGTTCTGTCTGTAGGAAGGAAGAGAGTTGTGAATAAACTACTTTCTCTAGAATTTTGGATATGAATGACAAACTAGAGATAGGCCTATAGTTGGACATTTCCTGGGGGTTAAGATAAGGTTTTTTAATTAGTGGTTTGATAACTGCAAGTTTAAATGAACTGGGAATATAGCCCAGGCTCAGAGAGCAGTTTATTATAGTGAGCAAAGGTTCTATATTGCTATGCAGTAATTCCTTAAGTAAATGGGTTGGTAATGCATCTAGTATGCATGTGGAGGGCTTAGCAGATTCCACCAATGAAATAAGCTCCTCACGACCAATTGGGGAGAAGGACTCTAACAGGGCATCAGAGCTGACCAGACAGCTGTCAAGGTGCATAGGCATGTTGACAGGCTCTGAGATAGCACAACCAATTTTTTCCCTAATTTTATCAATCTTATCATTAAAGAATTTCATAAAATTATTACTGCTACACTCTAGTGGGATTAGTGGATTGATTTGATCATGGCTCCTTGTTAGGCTGGAAACAGTTTTAAATAGGAGAGCAGAATTGTTTTTATGTTTTTCTATTAAAGCTGATAAGTATGAGGATTTTGCCGTATGGAGGGCATGCTTATATTCACTAAGGCTGCTTTTCCATGATAGTCTATGTGACCTCACAAATGCACTTCTGCAAGAATGGTCAAAAATTCCCATAAACACACTCCTAAACCTTGTAGACAGCCTTCCCAGAAGGGTGGACCAACATCATATTGAACCCTATGGATTAGGAATGAGATTGTCACTCAATCTCATATGTGAATCAAGAAAGGTGAGTAAACACTTTTGGCAATATAGTGTATGTAAAATAATGAGTGCATAACAATTAAAAATGTATGAAATAAATATTAAAGCACGTCAGCTGAGAAGCATATGAGTGAGTATTCGTATCTTACTTTAACCTGAAAGGTTACTGAGTTCAACAGGCCAGATTAATTAACTAGAGCTTCTTGTTTGAGCAAACTTCCACTGAAGAACACCAAACTCTCTAGGCTAGATGCCTAGGCAGTGGAGTAAATGAGAATGCTGGTAAATATAGTGTTTCCAGAGGGAATGATACCATGTATGATCATGCCAGGACCAGAGCAGGAATCTGGGAGGGAGGTGAAAAGGGCTGAACAGTGGCGTTCATCTTCTCCAGACCTGATTGAATGGCACAGAGCGTGCATGTCTGTGATCCACACCAACTGTGCTCCTACTGGAATTCATGGTCTAGGGTTCCAGAACTGCTTGGTCAGTGGTTTGGTTGCCATGGCATTGCTTGGTGCAGAGAATGGCATATTCATTGCTCCTGTTGGTCTCATTGCTAATTTATCCGGCTCCACCAACACAGAGTTCCACAACTAGACTGCATGTCTACATTAGAATGTCAGCATAGTGTGTAACCCGGGTCCTTTCGATTACTACTTGTGAATACTAATTATAATACGTAATGGTAGTGTTCCGTGCTCATCTTTGTTGAGTCCACTTAGTGTATGAGTCGCTCATTGTTCATTGTTATGTTTACTAAGCAATACATGCGCAGCTACAGTCCTTGACATAAGTTCTGTCGCTTATCCATGTTGTGGAAACAAAAGCTTATAACCTGACTTTAAATTCATCCATTGGTTTTAGAAATGACTCATATGAAAGCTGAAACCCTCCCAAATGAGATTTAATTCACGAAAATAAATTTGCTTCACTGCAGAAATATTGATCATTTAATGAACACAGAAAGGTCAGATTTTGGCAAGACAAAAGTTTTGTCGCCTTGTCATATAATGCACCCAGTCCTAGTTTACAGCCTCACCTGTGCTCACTAATTGATTGGTTAATTAGTGGGTGTGTATAAAAAAGAACTCCAGCACCCCAGACCTTCACTTGCACTGCAACTTGACCTCTGACAACATGCCAAAAATCCATCCTGCGACCAAAGCCTTGATTATCAAGACGCTGAAGACCAAATCCACTGCAGAGGTGGCTGGCACCTTTAATGTGTCTCAGCGACAAGTACAAAGAATTAAAAAAGATTTGAAGAGACTGGAGATGTTTTTGACAAGCCCAGGTCCGGCAGACCCCACAAAACAACTGCTCGGGAGGAACGTTTGTTGGTTAGAAAATCCAAAGCCAGTCCCTCTTCCACTGCAGCAGAGCTCCACCAGGCCTGGTCACCTCAAGTCCCTGTGTCAACTAGAACAGTTTGTAGGATTCTGTCTCGAAATGGCCTCCGTGGTCGAATCAGTGCCCAGAAGCCAGCACTAAACAAAAGGCAGGTAAAAAACCGTGTGGCATTTGCCAAGGCCCACAGCCTGCTAAACGGATGGACGCTGGAAAAGTGGCAGAAGGTGGATTTCTTAGATGAATCTTCAGTTGAATTACACCACAGCCACCGCAAATACTGCAGGAGACCTACTGGAGCCCGTATGGATCCAAGATTCACCCAGAAAACAGTCAAGTTTGGTGGTGGAAAGATCATGGTCTGGGGTTACATTCAGTATGGGGGTGTGCGAAACATTTGCAAGGTGGAAGGCAATATCAATAGCCTCAAATATCAAGAAGTATTAGCTACATCTTACATTCTCAATCATAAAAGGGGTCAAACTTTGCAGCAGGATGGTGCTCCATCTCATACATCCATCTCTACATCAAAGTTCCTCAAGGCGAAGAAGATCAAGGTGCTCCAGGACTGGCCAGCCCAGTCACCAGACATGAACATCATTGAGCATGTTTGGGGTAGGATGAAAGTGGAAGCTTGGAAGACAAAACCAAAGAATTTTGATGAACTCTGGGAGGCATGTAAGACTGCATTCTTTGCTATTCCTGATGACTTCATCAATAAATTGTATGAATCATTGTCGAACCGCATGGATGCAGTCCTTCAAGCTCGTGGAAGTCACACAAAATATTAAATATGGCTCTAATAGCACCACAACGTCATTCACCAGTGTTATGAAGCATACATTTGTATATGAAGTGAATTATTTGTTTGATTTCCACATTACTTTCTGTGGGCGACAAAAATTTTGTCTTGCCAAAATCTGACCTTTCTGTGTTCATTAAATGATCAATATTTCTGCAGTGAAGCAAATTTATTTTCGTAAATTGAATCTCATTTAGGAGGGTTTCAGCTTTCATATGAGTCATTTCTAAAACCAATGGATGAATTTAAAGTCAGGTTATAAGCTTTTGTTTCCACAACATGGATAAGCGACAGAACTTATGTCAGGGGCTGTATTATTGTTAATAAAGTGCGTTTCCTTGATGAACGCTTGTCTCCGCATCCTGCCTCATCCCTCGCACGTTACAATATTTAAAAAAGTAGATTTCTCATACGTCATGTTAATGTTTTGTTTATCTAGCAATAAATAAAACAGCTTTATGAACGCACCTGACGGGCGTTTATCGGAGTACATGGCATGTCTAATATGTCACAACTGTTGCGATTGTTCTCCTTCTACCTAGCGCAGCGTGTTCTTTGATGCAAAAGAATATGTCACCAGTCTTATGTCAATTGACCTTTTATTGAAGCCGGTTAAATACAGACATGTCCGGAGAGTACACATCAAAAGCCTGAACTAAACTACTCCGAGTTATTTGTGCAGCTTCGTGTGTAGCTCTGAGAGACAAACAAAATAGGCCTGAATTAAATAGCTAGAAGTGAGTGTAGTCCCCACCCTCGCTGACCTTCGCTGGAAACCGTTAACTCCTTCTGTTCTTATCGAAAGTATGGAAAACTTGTGGACGGTTTCCCAGACCTCCACTACAAAGGGCGCCATTTCGCACATTTTGTTACTTCGCAATAACTGAGCTCATTATACTTTCTCCTAACCACTATAGCAGTTATCAGCTATCGAGGCCACAGATGCTTTCCTCCTCAAACGGTTTCCCACCATTGAATTACACAAGGGTTACAGATATCAAACACACACACACTTTTGAGAATATGCTTGTCAGACACTCTTGAGAATATGCTTGATTAATAATGTAATAGTAAAATATAATGCCTAATACTACGCAGTTGATTAGTAATGTAATATAATGCTAGCAAAATATAAAGGATTAAAATATAATTCCCAACACAACCCGGAAGGCATGTGCATTTCCGAGCAGGCGGTCTGCCTTGAAATGCATCCCATTAGAAATGTCTGTTTGAACATATGCGCAGTTTTAGCAGTAGTTTACATTTGGGAACAGAACGTAATACATGCGGATTTCATGGCTCTAAAGGCCGTTTCACACCGAACGCGATTTTGTGGTGCGATTTAAGCGTTACAAGTGCTTCTATTTTTACGCAGACTGTTATAAAAGGACAGTGGACAGATCTGTTATAGTTTGCGCATGCTCATTGTACCAAGACAAGTTAATTTGTAAGCGTTTGCAGCTCACGGTTTTAGAAAAGCACTGGCTGGATTTCACGGCTTCACAATTTGGTGAGCGTGGTTCCGATCACCAAATGGTGGTTCCGATAACCAAACCGATTATCAGCTCCCTACGTGTATATTAGAAGAGACCCGCGTCGTCGCTAAGGAATAACGCGTGTGTGCTTCTACTCGATCGGTGGAATGCGTCGCGTGGCTCTTAATTTTGATGTTGTCACGTGTTAAGGACAGCAATGCGTGGAAAAGGGGATTATGTTTGTACAGAAGAAAGGACAACCACTCTTTGGCTCCAACTTATGACCATCGCACTTTTAACATTTATGTGTAAAGGAGACGACAGCACTTGCAGTGGAGCGTTTGATTTATATTTTGTGCTGGATAGGTAAATATTACAGTATTAATTTAAAAAACTTTATGCAAAGCTTGTATTTCACATGACAATTATTGAATGTTTGACTGAAAATCTGAATATTACATATTACATAATCTCTCTGTGTCTCTCTCTCTGTCCTCACACACATTCCAACTCAAAATTCAGTAATCTTATGTATGTGGACACGATTGTTACTGTAGAATCAGTTGACTATTTTCGAGATCCAAGTAAATGTGGTCTTTTGCCTCACAGTGCTGCCCTTGTATGGGCCTGTTTATTTCACAAAGCATGAAAACATTAACCATCTTTCCAGGTCTGGGAGTGTGTCGGACAACTGGCAAGAGATATACTTATTTGTGGAGCAGCTAACTAATCGCTTTGTAAGGTAAGCAAAGTCCCCTATTTAGCCCAACACTGTTGCTCCCAGAATGAATCTCAAAATAAATGACCAACTTAGAAGAGCTTGCAGATGGTGTTTCCATAGCAGGACAAACCACATGCACCCCAGAGAACAGTCAGAACCTTTATTGTGAACATATGTGGGATTAAATATAAGTTAATAATGGATTACTATCTTTAACTACATACATTTTATGGGTCGTGTTCAGTGTAGAGTAGACTGTGGCTGTGTAGCCCAGTCTGAATGCCAGAAAACAAATTCCAAACTCATGGGAGTGCTTTGCTCGTTTTGTTATCAGCCACAGCCACACTAGGGTATTGTTTTAATATGATTTATGTGAGGACTGGATGGAAAGCATTCTACATTTTGCACCAGTGACAAACACTGGAGGGTCTTATATTTAGCACCAGTAACACACACTGGAGGGTTTTATATTTAGCACCAGTAACACACACTGGAGGGTCTTATATTTAGCACCAGTAACACACACTGGAGGGTCTTATATTTAGCACAAATAACACACACTGGAGGGTATTATATTTAGCACAAATAACACACACTGGACGGTCTTATATTTAGTCCATGGTTTGTTTATCCCCCAGTTCCTAATGCACACATTTGTTTTGCAGTCCAAAGATGAGGGTCTCATTCATCGTCTTCTCATCCAAAGCAGAAGTGATCCTGCACCTTACGAGAGACAGGTACGAGAGGCAGGTATGAGATGTTCACATGCTGTCAGTCCTTAACAGCCACTGCTGCCCTGGAGACCTGGCCCTCTGCTGCCCTAGGGAGTTTTTCCTTGCCACTGTCACCCCTGTCTTGGTCATTAGGGATCTGGACCCATGTGATTGTATAGCTGCTTTGTGACATGTGTTGTAAAAAGAACCTATACTGTTTATCACAAAAGTGAGTACACCACTTGCATTTCTGCAGATTTTGAAGTATATCTTTTCATGGGACAACACTGACAAAATGACACGATGAAAAGTAGTCTGTGTGCAGCTTGTATAACAGTGTAGATTTATTTTTCCCTCAAAATAACTCAATATGCAGCCATTAATGTCTAAACCACCAGCAACAAAAGTGAGCACACCCCTTAGTGAATGTTCCTTAGTGAAAGTTCCTGAAGTATCAATATTTTCTGTGGCCACCATAATTTTCCAGAACTGCTTTAACTCTCCTGGGCATGGACTTTACCAGAGCTTCACTGGTTGACACTGGAATGCTTTTCCATCACGACATCACGGAGCTGGCGGATATTTGAGACTTTGCGCTCCTCCGCTTTCTGCTTGAGGATGCCCCAAAGATGTTCTATATGTTCTTAATGTGTAATTTTGTCAGTGTTGTCCCATGAAAAGATATACTTAAATATCTGCAGAAATGTGAGGGGTCTACTCACTTTTGTGATACCGTATAAATAAATTAGACTTTGACCTGGAGACCTGTCCCTCTGCAGGCTTCATTGCTAATGAAGAAGGCAGGCTCACTGGAGCTCAATAACATCCTTCCCTTTCATTATTTATAACTAAAATCCTAAAGTATGAAAGTAATTCCATTAAGATAAATCAAAATGCATATACAAAATATGCATGTCATGTAATGATTATTTGACCAGTAACATGAATGTTTATTGAAATCCAAATAGGTAGTTTTAGCATTTTGAGGTAATGTTAGAGAAGACTTGGGCTTTTTGTGTAGTCTGTGTGGTGCTGCTGTACTGATGGTAGCTGTGAAGATGCTAAATAAACCCAAGCATTGAAAGCTGAGCTCAAAAGCTAAAACAAAAATCCGAGCAGTTAGTAGAATTTAACAGACTTTCTAAACTGGACTCTACTGAGCTATGCGCCTCCATGCAAGGGAGCGTCCTCTCAACCAGATTCTCCATTTTTGCTACAAGGATGTGCTGAACCAGCATTCTTTGTGATTGAGGTGTTGTGCTAGTTTGGAATGTGCACAATGCCACACAGATAAGACAGGTATGGATGTATTACTTACAACACATCTCTTACCTTTGACAAGTACTAATTACATGTCACTAATTACAAAAATGTTCTTGCTTTTAGGACTGCTATAGATGAGGGGTTAGAGCATTTGAGAAGAATCAGCCCTGCGGGTGAGACCTACATGCATGAAGGGATTATAAAGGTAAGCCTACTGCATATACTATTCATACACACTTATTGATGTTATAGTATGTGCTATATTGTTAATAAAATATTGAGCTGTTGATTATATTGGTAATGCATTGGTCATTTGTGGACTTGATCAGGCCATAGAGCAAATGAAAACTCAAGGCACAAGAGGGTCAAGCATCATTATCGCACTGACTGATGGAAAATTGGAGGTCTACCCCCACGACCTCACAGTGAAGCAGGTGAGGATGTCACCAAGCAACAGGCCACCAGGACTGTCCAAACCTTGTTCTGGTGCACCATGGCATTGCATAGTTGATCGTGTTCTGACACACCCAGTTAAGCACAGATAAATTAAAATTTCCTGAATTCAAGCTGGATATTTGGAGTGGATGAGCTGTAAATCTTGCTTTTGTACTCTAAAGCACACATGATGCACTACACCTGTCACATTCCTGACACTTGCTTGTGTGTGCGTGTGTGTGTGTGTGTGTGCATGCGTGTGCAGGCTGATCTAGCCAGGCAATATGGTGCACGTGTGTACTGCGTGGGGGTGAAGGACTTCGATTCTCAGCAAGTATGTCATCTATTTGCATGGCCTTACATTGTGTAAATCCAGGGTTAAAATAATACTTATGTCTCAGTACCCAAAGAGTAGGCAAAAACCTCAGTGTTGAAGTAAGCAGTACGGTATGTTTTGTGTAAAAACACTGTAGGTGTTCATTCATTACATTGAACACCTACAGTAAACTGTGTGGTACCATTTTGAATTACAAAGGAGAAATAAACTGATGCAAAATAAATCAGTGAGATAACCAATAGAGAGTGTAAAGTACATTTGTAATACAAACAAGTACTCACAGAACAGTCTGGTCTAGATCTCTTTGGATCATTTTTTTGTAGATTTGGTGTATGAAAGATTGTATAATATAAAGAAAGCCAGTGATGCTAGAGTGATGTGAGAGCGATGTCTGAGGGATGGGAGGGTTAATCTGAAGCCGATGTTCCAGCATGTCCATGTAATTTGATCTGAGGAATTAGATTGTGGCTGCCAGGCATATCCTGCTTGTACAGTTGTTGGAGACCAGAGCTGAAAGCTCTGAAGTACCAGTATGGTAATGTTCCCAAGCCTGCTTTGAGACTCTGCCATAAGGAGCTCATTCAGATGTGGAGCAGCCTGTATAAATGGATGTGTGTGACAATAGCAATACGTAATGGATTTGTGTGTGATATTTGTATGATATATGTGTTTATTTCCAGCTTTCAGATATTGCTGACAGCATGGATCATGTGTTTCCTGTATTAGATGGATTCCATGCACTCAAGTCTATCGTAAATTCTGTAAGATAAAGGCACTTTCACAATACATTGTGATTAAGATATTGCATGTTGCCATCTAACAAATGTTGAATTTGTTTTTCACAGATACTACAGAGATCATGCATAGAGATTTTTGCTATTGAGCCCTCCAGTGTTTGTGTGAATGGTATGATGTGCATTTGAAGTTACAAAAGAAATGAAATTCAAATGAACACTAGAGAATGCTGGCATTGGTTTGCATAATAAAAACAATTCTGAAACAATTCTGTTTCAGAATCATTCAACATTGTTCTGAGAGGGAGGGGCTTCACTCAGGGGCAGAGCTTAGAGGGTGTGTTGTGCACGCTCTCTGTCAATCAGCAAGAATCCTACAGTAAGCCAACAGACAGTTGCCATGTAACACTTACCAGCTGCTGCAGAAAGCAACAGGCCAGATTTTACCCAAGCAGGAGGTTAAACATTAGCCATAAGGATCTGCAATGTGACTTACCTCACAGTAATTTGGCTATGACAGAACGAATCATGGAAGACCACAATCATGTCATTACTTCTAACAACAGGATGTCAATATCCTTGTACACACAAATAGAGGCAGCTCTTTAGCTAACTTCCTGAGAGTTTCATAGTGATGAGGAATACTCGGACATTAAACCTGAAAAAATATTTTATTCAAGATTTAGAGCAATGTTAGGGTGGGTTTTGTCAAATTCTTGGTTATATACAATGTATAAATTATACCCTGGAAGGTCAATTTGTGGCACTTATAAAAGGAAAAAAAAACTACTGTCAAAGCTCACTAAAATGTGTTTTTGAGGATTTATCCTGCAGTATCAGTATCCAAATTAATTACTAAAGAATGATGAAAACTGTGCTTGTTCTGCCATTTACTCTGATCTGTATCCTGTGCAAGGGAACTTCAGCAGCCATAGAAACTTTTCTCTGATCAGTCTGATCGAGTTCATCATATCACATTATTAAGTGAAAGCACTGGCTCCAGGACACTTTGGGTAGCACACAGTGATCTCATGCTGTCGTCTCTTCCTGTCAGATGAGAGGCCAAGTGTTGTGAAGGATGGTTATGTGCTGTGTCCCACTGCAGTGCTGACGGAAGCTGGACAGTAAGTAGCATTCTTCTCTTACTCTTTTAGAACAGAGGCGCTTTCAGGACAAAGCTACTGCTGTTAAACTCTAGCTGGCATATTACATAAGACACATCAGGAGTTCCTGTTAACTTCTGTTCTGGTTTCTGTAACCATGAGACTGCTGATAAAGTACAATCACATAGTGAAAGGGTCAAGTACAGTGCAGTGGGTTGGTGAGTGTGTGTGTGTGACGACACTACATTTTCATTTGCCATGGCACAGTGCCTGACCTTTCACAGGTATGTCTGAAAGATACAGTAGACACTTGGAGTGATCCAGTTCAACCTTCTTCTCTCTGTCACTGTTTTCATGTCCATTTCTCCAACGTTTTGGAACTGCTTCATGAAAGAATTTTCAATACCAGTTTGTGTCTCCTTCTTCCAGTGCATGTTTGTATTAACAGAAGGACTTTTGTTGATACAGTAGGATTTGTCATTATAAGGGAATTGATGTGCAGCCGGTGGAGGATCCTTTGTAAGAACAGATGTGCTGTTTATTCACAGTTCCATTGAAGTGCTGATCAGCTTTGATTATGGACGGTCCTACATCTCCAGCCCCATCACAATATACGCCCAAACATGTGTGAGTGTAGCACAGGATCTCAGAGTTTGCTCAGTGTTCATTGCTAATATGGTTAATTACTAGTGCATGTAACACCATTTTCCTGGCATTAACCTTGTATTGTAATGATGCATTATGGGTATTTGTAGATGTTTATATACAAAAGTGACTTTGGCACTGTGTTGAATGTGTTCTGTGTGTGTGTGTGTGTGTGTTGGGTATGTCAGTGGAACGGCATGGTGGTGCTGCTGGTGTTGCTGGTTCTGCTGCTGCTGGTGGGGGTGCTGTTGCTCTGGTGGTTCTGGCCTCTCTGGTGCACTGTGGTGAGCAAACAGCTCACAGAAATGCATCCCATGGGTTAGACTCCTATACACAGAAAGTCTCACAGAAATATACCCAATGGGTTAGAAACCCATTCACAAAAGGTCTATAAAACTATGAGTCCTGTATGCCATATTAAATACTTGTACATGTCATAATAAAATGTATGTAATGTATGTAATGCGTCCTTACCATACATTAATTTTAAAAACGTATTGTGAAATATGACAAAAAAATGTATGTGAAAGTGGTCAGAATGTAAAACAATTCTATATGCTTTTTATAAATCAACATATATAATTTTGTGATAAAATATGATTTTTACAGATCATTTGCATATTTGCATTTGCTTACTAACAGTACCAGCGAAATGTTGGATAATTGTGGATTAGAGACATACGTTTGTGTCATAGGTCATCAGGGACCCTCCTCCATCTCGACCTCCTCCACCACCACCACTTCCTGTAAGTGGACTGTGGAGTAAGATTTGTGATTATCTGTCAGCCACTAAGAATCACTGATTTCCTATGTGTATTTAGCTTCTTTTTTTTTTTAGTCAGTTACTAGATTTTCTTCATATTTACTATATTTATCACTATAGCTCATCTGGTCTGTTATTATATGATGCTACTGTAATCCAAGGTGTAATATAAAACAAAATATGATTAGTATTATGATCATTTCCTTATAATCTCTTTTCCTCACTGTGTTGGTGAAGATCTCTTTATTTGGCTGTGTCTGGCCCACAGGAGCCGGAGGTGGACCCACCCCCTAAGAACAGGTGGCCCATGGTGGATGCTTCCTATTATGGGGGGAGAGGTGCTGGAGGCATCAAACGCATGGAGGTTACTAACGCTCCACCCTCAGCCAAAACACCATCATTTAATAGTTGCAAACCTAGTGTAGTTCCCAAATCTCATATTATTGTTAGTACCATTGAATTATCCTTAAGCAAACCAGCAACAGAGTAATTAATACTGTAAAATAAAGAAGGCAGACTCCAATAACACTTGAAGGGAATAACAGGTCCCACTTTATTGTAGATCAGTGTTCAATTATACAATTCTGTGTTCAAGTGTACAATTTAGACACTTTCCAGAGGAAGTCCCACAGGGGATGTCCCCCAAGAGAATGCCAGAAAATGCCTAACACGCATACAAAGAACTCACTTATGCATGTTCAGAAATGATTATGCAATTGCCCCACCTTCTTTGACATACAGTGTTTGGAATCTCCAAATCCTAGGGTTATGCAAGTTGAAAAATTTATATAATTATATCCCATTGGAAGTTTTTTACTTGCTAATTTAAAGGAGAAGCCCTCAGCTCACACAACCAGATACCTGC
Source organism: Brachyhypopomus occidentalis (assembly GCA_020368025.1). Taxonomy (NCBI): domain Eukaryota; kingdom Metazoa; phylum Chordata; class Actinopteri; order Gymnotiformes; family Hypopomidae; genus Brachyhypopomus; species Brachyhypopomus occidentalis. The sequence goes on along the minus strand of JAGXOD010001397.1, from coordinate 207,357 downwards.
AAAATTCTGTAACAGTCCAACCTTGTTAGAGACAATAAACACAGAGACCCACGATGTCTATCAAAGAGGCTTTCAGCTCATTAAAATGATCTTAGCCAGTATTGATATACTGTAGTTACCTCCCAAGGTCTGTTTCCCAGGCCTGCTAAGAGAATGTTCTAGAATGTCTGTTTCCCAGGCCTGCAAAGAGAATGTTCAAGAATGTCTGTATCCCAGGCCAGACTTATTCCTTAACTTTTCCCCGTAAATGTAGTTAACCTTTCCCCGTAAGTATAATATATACTTAATAAACTTTAGTTATAAAACTTATATAAACGTATTAATTTAAAATGTGATTTAAAAGTGATTTAAAGTACCTTAGTAGCTTAGACGATAAATGTCTTGATAGAAGTGTTCCCTGTCTGTAAAATACATTGTTGCTTATGGTTGTGTTTACCAGTCCGGCCCCTGCACTACATCCTTCAGGGTTCTCCTAGCTCCAAATCACTGATGAAGGCAATACCTTCATCTGATGAACTGAATCAGTGGTCTAACGGGGATGATCACCAAACGTGTAAGGCAGTGGTACTGTAGGCACAGCCCTGGGAAATCCTGGCCTAAGACATGCCCGAACCAGTGTTCTGCCCTTGATAGGTTCGCTGGGGTGAGAAAGGGTCCACAGAAGAAGGAGCACGTTTGGAGAAAGCCAAAAATGCCATAGTCAAGATGCCTGAGGAGGAAGTGGAAGATCCCATTGTAAAAGCTCCTTTAAGGCCACCTCCTCCCTATCGCCCTCCACCTCCATTCAAATGGTACACACCAATTAAGGTGAGTCCACCTCCAAATGGTTCACACCAATTATGGTGAGTCCATATCCAGAGTCCAAATCTGGGTGACTCATTTTCGCTGTTATCTGTTATCTGTTTGTCCAATGATGCTGGATATCCAGGGCCGTTTTGATGCCTTGTTGGCACTGCTGCGACGACAGTATGACCGAGTTGCTGTCATGAGACCCACGGCAGGTGACAGGGTATGTTACTGTTTTGTGTTGTTTATGTATGACATTGTCCATTGTGACAGGACTTTTAAGGAAAACAATTCTGGGTTTAGGAATATGGAACTACATGTTTCCTTCAAAAATAAGATTATTGCTCCACTGACAAAATGTCTGACTGTTGCTTTGCCTGGCTGAAGCTTACTGTGCCAGGACTCTTAATAAATAAGGAAGCAAAGGGTTTTGTGGAGATGCAGCTTTTGTGAAAATTGTGTGAATGAGTCAGGGCTTGCCCGATATAGACACACAAATTGGATGGTTTAATTCAAGCAGGATTCTTAGGATGGTCATGAATAGATCCTTAAAATGATATCATTAATAGCATAATGTTATTAGCCTCTGTGTGAGATGTTTTGGGCAGTTTATTTTGTCATATTTTAGATTTATTGAAATCATAAATCTGAGCAGACAAGGACAAGTCATTTTAGAGGAAAACATTTTAGAGAATCTCAGCATTTGATCTTTGGCCTTTTTTGACACCTTGCACATTGTTTGTGTTTCAGGGTCGCTGCATCAAGTTCACAAGGATTCAGAGTCAACAGGCCGGCCGCTAGTTGTTGTTTTTAAAGTGTCTGCTTTGGCAGTGCAAACAATTTGTGTGCTGTGTATGTGCACATTTTTGTAATTTAACAACTGAATTATTTTTGCATATATTAGTTGTCATGTGTTTATAATGACTTTATAATTATGTTTCGCTTCAGTGTGAAGGTTTGGTCAGTCATGCTGAATTTGACTGTGCAAGCTATTAGTTTGTGTGCTATTTTTGTTGTGTGTGTGCGCGCGCATGCGTTAAACGAATGTGGGAGGGGTTGCCAAAGCAGAGTGTGATGATCCGAGGTTCCATAAAGGCCTCATGAACTCATGACTGTGATTGGAATGGCGGTTCTTGGTCCTTGTTCACACACACACAAACATGATTGGTTCTTACTTGCAAATCAGAAGCATGTTGCTTGCAGGGCTGATGGACGTCTGTCCAAAACATCCTGTTTCTCTGGAAACTTTGTATACTTTACAACAATTTTTAAAATCTCTATATACGTCTCTCTTTCACACACACACACACTATATATATATTTATATTTGTGATAGTGTGTGTCAAACGCCTAAAAAATTGTTTATAGGCTAACAATAATCTCCCCAGTTTAGATAAGTGTGACCCTTGTAAATCCTAGATTTGATTATGTAAGCCAAAAGGAATACACTGAAAGACAATGGTGTCATTTTTAAAATAGCAAATACATTTACCACCTTAGCTAACTTTAAGGTTTATGCCAGTAAACCTTTAACCACCATCTATAATGGTAACCATCTATAATAATTTGTAAAAATAAAAAATCTATTACCTGCAGTTAAATTATCCATACTGTTTTACATAAATATGAAAAGACAATATGATAAACTTAACATTGCATAACAAATGACAATTATCAATTTTATATTTCAAACATAAATGATCACTATTTAAAGGAAGCTGTAGTGTCGGATAAAGAGCCCTAATGCCGGAAAGTGCCGCTGCGCGCTGTGGGTCGTACAAACAGGTTTGCTTTGTTTAGCGCGACTAGTTCACGGGCTGGTCCGTACTTATAAATATAATGTGGGTAGAAAAATATTGGGGGGCATATGAACAAGGCATTGGATGGTTACCTTAAGGTATGAAATGTCCTACATTTTAGAATATAGCTAACGTTCCGTCATAAGGCTGTGTTAATTCGCCGCTGTTATCCTAGCTAAGGCTAGCTAAGCTATATTTGTTTCTTTGTAGCATCATCAGCCTAAATGTGGCTGGATCAGCACAACCCAGCTGGTTAGATAACTAGATAGCGATAGCGTTAGTACCGAGAATTGCCTTGATAAAGTATTGGTCATTTTATGCAAACCGAATACAATGATTGTTATTAAACCAGAATGGACGGCAGGGTTGAACATGCTCCGGCTTGTTATTGTTATTAAACCAGAATGGGCGGCAGGGCTTAACTTGTTCAAGCCCCAGCCAGCACGAGTAAGGACAAATCCACCAGGATGTGTCAGTAACATGGATCTGTCATGTTTCGTTCACAGTGCTCTTATGCGCTATCTGGTTGCCACAACAGAACTTGAAGATGCCTCAAAAGATAACGAAGAGTGCCCATTACATCGAACTGGGAAGCTACCAGTACTGGCCGGTTCTTGTGTCAAGAGGAATCCGTTTGTACACTTATGAACAGATCCCTGTGTTCTTGAAAGAGAACCCATACATTACAGACGGATACAGGGCACACCTGCCCTCGAAATTATGTCTGAAGAGGTACATTTGTTCCTTTTCTAGACTGTGAGGAAGTGTGGAACTTGACTGAAATGTGTGGAACTTCACATGGCACTGAAATGTGTGTGTTTTATCCTCTTAGCATGTTTGTTCTGTCTAATGAGACTGTGAATATTTGGACCCATCTGCTTGGCTTCGTGCTTTTCTTCCTGCTGGGAGTTAATGACATGTCCACGGTGCTGCCGGCCGCAGGTGCTTCCAGAGAAGATTATGTCATCTACTCTATAGGGTTGTTTTGCTTTCAGGTTGGCACACATGCATGCACACAAACACACACACACACACACATACACAAGCACATATACAAAATTAGTTTTTGGTTTTTATATCAATGCATTAGGTATATTTGAGTAACATACAAGATTATATCATTTAATCTAGACACTTCTATTATTATTAGTTATACTTATATAGCACCTTTCTCAAACCACATGACACTTCACAAAATCAGCTCTTAAAATCAAATCACACTGGTGAATAAGGGTGAGGGAGGTTAAACCAGGACAGAGCATCAACCATCACTGGACATACACACACACACACACACATATACTCTATAGATCTGTATCTGTATACAGTCATATGCGAAAGTTTGGGCACCCTTGTTAATTTTCCTGATTTACCTTTAGAAATCATTGAATGTTTGGATAAAAAAATTCAGTTAAATATATCATATAGGGGACAAACACAGTGATATTTGAGAAGTGAAATGAAGTTTATATGATTTACAGAAAGTGTGCAATAATTATCTAAACAAAAATAGGCAGGTGCATAAGTTTGGGCACTGTTGTCATTTTATTGATTTCAAAACCTTTAGAACTAATTATTGGAACTCAAATTTGGTTTGGTAAGTTCAGTGACCCTTTACCTCCATACGCAGGTCACTCCAATTATGAGAAAGTGTAGTTAAGGGTGGCAATTGTAAGTTTTTCTCCTCTTTGCATCTTCTCTGAATATTCGCAACATGGGAGTCTCAAAACAACTTTCAAATGACCTGAAAACAAAGATTGTTCACCGTCATGGTTTAGGGGAAGGATACAGAAAGCTATCTCAGAGATTTCAGCTTTCAGTCTCCACTGTGAGAAACATTGTGAGAAAATGGAAGAAGACAGGCACAGTTCAAGTCAAGGCTCCAAATGGCAGACCAAGCAAAATCTCGAATAAACAGAAGCGAAGGATGTTGAGAACAGTCAGTCTCAACCCACAGACCAGCACCAAAGACCTACAACATCATCTTGCTACTGATGGAGTCACTGTGCATCGTTCAATTATTCGGTGCACTTTACACAAGGAGATGGGAGTCTGTATGGGAGAGTGATGCAGAGGAAGCCTTTTCTCCGCCCACATCACAAAGAGAGCCGCTTGAGGTATGCTAAAGCACATTTGGACAAGCCAGCTTCCTTTTGGAGTAAGGTGCTGTGGACTGATGAAACTAAAATAGAGTTATTTGGCCATAACAAGGGCCGTTATGCATGGAGGAAAAAGAACACAGCACTCCCAAGAAAAACACCTGCTACCTACAGTAAAATTTGGTGGTGGTTCCATCATGCTGTGGGGCTGTGTGGCCAGTACAGGGACTGGGAATCTTGTTAACGTTGAGGGACACATGGATTCCAATCAATATCAGCAGATTCTGGAGACCAATGTCCAGGAATCAGTGACAAAACTGAAGCTGCGCCGGGGCTGGATCTTCCAACAGGACAACGACCCTAAACACTGCTCAAAATCTACTAAGGCATTCATGCAGAGGAACAAGTACAATGTTCTGGAATTGCCATCTCAGGCCCCAGACCTGAATATTAATGAAAATCTGTGGTGTCACTGAAAGAGAGCTGTCCATGCTAGGAAACCATCAAACCTAAATGAACTAGAGATGTTTTGTAAAGAAGGATGGTCTAAAATTCCTTCAGCCATAATCCAGATTCTCATTAAAAGCTATAGGAAGCGTTTAGAGGCTGTTAATATTTAGTAGATCCTCCTTTCGCATAAATGAGTTAAGGTTTTTTTTTTGGGTGCCCAAACTTATGCACCTGCCTATTTTTGTTTAGACAATTATTGCACACTTTCTGTAAATCATATAAACTTCATTTCACTTCTCAAATATCACTATGTTTGTCCCCTATATGATATATTTAACTGAATTTTTTTATCCAAACATTCAATGATTTCTAAAGGTAAATCAGGAAAATTAACAAGGGTGCCCAAACTTTCGCATATGACTGTACATACACAATTCACATTCATATAGGACAACCTCTATGTTTTTGGAATGTGGAAGGAGACCCTGGAGATAACCCACACAGACGCAGAGAGAAAATGGAACCTCTACCAAGACTGGGATAACTTAACCCTAAATTAACACTTAACCCTAGTTTTGAGAGGCAGATGTATGGGGATCAATGTTTTGAAGATCAGTCGGTCTTTGCATGACTTGCAAAATGTTCATTCATATAATAGAATAGAATGAACTTTATTGATCCCAAGAATGGGAAATATAAAGTTGTCCAGGTTTTCTTCATCCTTCAACTCTAATCTAACATGTGTGAACCAGTTGGTCAAATTACAGCCTTGAGTGTTATGGTTAAAGATAACCATAAGAGCAGGTATATACACCTCTGACCAAGATGTAAAAGAAAACAAAGGAGTCAGTGGGTGTATATACCAGTGGGTGTATAAGTATGACTGTATAATAAGACTGTTGACTGGTTCACCATGTTAAGACTGTAGAATAAGACTATAAGACTGCTGAATGGTTTGCTATAAGACTATAAATTAAGACTTGACTGGTTCACTGTGTTCAGGTGTGTATGCTGTGCTCTGTGGGCTATCACCTCTTCTGCTGCCATCGTTCTGAGACCACGAGCCACCGCTGGCTTGGGCTAGACTACGCCGGGATCTCCGTGGGCATTCTGGGCTGCTACGTCCCTGGGGTGTTCTACGCCTTCTACTGCGACAGTGTAGGACACCTGTCAAACAGCACTGTAGTACTCACTTGGACAGCCTTTTCACTTCTGAATTCAAAAGAAAAATATAGCCACGAATCGGCAATTGTGGGTTCACACACAAATAGGCATTTTGGCCTCAATAGGCAAAAAGAGGCCCAAAGGGTCCTTTAGACCTACAATTGAAATAAATCTACTTCAGTGCATAAAATGGATAAATGAATGTGCAAAAAATTACTCAACTGAGGCAATACTTCAGTCAGTTCCAGTATTTAGCCAGTAGATGGAGCCCAAGTACTACCATACTGACATTACAGTAATGAAATAATTAAAATTAAAAGGTTCATTTCTGGTCAGGCAGTGCACTTTTTGTTATGAGATGTAATTTCAAAGTTATTTACCTCATTGATCTGAATCATACAAGACCCATTCCTTGTCTGTATTCTGCATAGCAGGATTACAGCACGAGTTTTTATGATTTCTTTTGGCCAATTTGAACCAAACTTAGCAGTCCTCACAAGGGCCTCAAAGGCTTTCAAATTTGGAGTTGATCACTAACATAGTTTATGAGCTATAGCAATATAGGTCATATATGACATGGCAACATTTTTTGGATAATTATTTACCTACAGAGCATGCAGATTATGCTCATACCAATTGTTGCCATATTGGATCAAATTCCTAGGACTAGTTTGAAAAGTGCTATTTTCAAACAATTGATGAATGTGACAAAACTATGCATTTTTTAATAGGACTTGTAATTGCAAAGTTGTCAGGAGTACTGCAAGGAATCAACGGAGTCAAGTTGCATGTTGCATGCGAAACTTTGGAGGAGATATGCATGATTTTCATGAATGACCTAGTGGCCAAATGTTTTGAAACTGCACAGTGTGACACAGAGTCCCGAGATATGCACAGTGTTCAGGTTTCATGCCGATTGGCCAATGTTAAATCTGTCAGATGGCCAAAACCAATTAAATGGCTCATGGTGGCCATGTTCTTTGAGTGATGACCTCATCATTGTGTGCCTTGCTACCACTTGAGCCCATGATGCTGCCTATAAAGTTTTGGCTTGATGTGACCAATGGTTGATGAGAAACAGTTTTTTCCATGTTATAGCGCCCCCTATTGGCCAATAGTGGCCAGCTTTGACCTTTGACCTCAAAGTCATGTGCCCTATCAGCCTATCAAGTTTCATGAAGATTGGTCAAAGCATTGCTGAGATATAGCTGCTGAAGTAAATTAGGCCCTGCCCCAGAGCTATTGATTGACATGTGACAACCAGACTGTATGCCAATGGCAGAAATATTTTGATAATTATTGATAATGAGATTCTTCTGAATAGTTTGGCACCAAGATTGTGGTGATCTGATGAAAACCCAAGGAGTAGTAGGCAAAAGTAGGTTTTGCATATTATTTAAATTAGCAAAAAGTCTAAGTAGGCGGAGCTTAGGGGTGCACATACACAGCACACAGATTGTTTGCATTGCTTTTTTGTTTGGCTTGAGCCATGGAATCCATCAGAAGTGGAATTTTGTTTCTAGGACCTATGGTGTTGGAGATATGGACCAAAACGCAAAATGGTGTGCCATAGCGCCACCATCAGGCCAATGTGGGTCCCTGTCTATATTTCCCTAATTGCACCCCTGCTGCACCTTTGTGCCAAATTTGGTGTTGCTGGGCCTTACAGTCTAGGCTGCAGTATGCGTTTTATAGGGGGGGAAATAATAAATATAGCCGCAAGCGGCAATTTCAGGCTCCTCGCACGCTTAACATGACTGGCCATGTAGTATGATATGACTGGCATGACATGACTGGCATGGCATGACTGACATGACTGAAATTACTAGCATGATAGGAATGACATGACTGACATTACTAGCATGACAGGAATAACTGGAATGACATGACTGATATGATTGACATGACTGGCACAACATGAGTCAAGTCAAGTCAATTTTATTTATATAGCGCTTTTTACAACACATGTTGTCTCAAAGCAGCTTTACAAATTGTATGGGTCCAGATTCCTAATGAGCAAGCCAAAGGCGACAGTGGCAAGGAAAAACTCCCTAAGATGGCGGGGAAATAGGAAGAAACCTTGGGAGGACCAAGACTCAAAAGGGAACCCATCCTCCATTGGGCGGCCCGTTAGCACCAGTCCGTATTTGTGAACAAAAGGTGGTTCTACAGTTAAAGTAGCTTAAAGTTCTTGTTCCCCGGCCAAGTAGTCACAGTCCCTTCGGTGCAGATGGTGAGCCTCAGGTAGGAGCCAGCATCAGCACGTCCCCTTACGGCAATGATACATCCAACCCCGGCATCAGTACATCCACCGGCGAGCCAGACCATCTCCCAGGTGCTTGTAGGTGCTTGCATGCAGTCGTCTTGGGTAGAAGCATGCAAAAAGATGGACAATACAGACTGAGTGTGTGGATGTCAATTTAACCACCATTGATTTAAATGTACATAGCTCATGTGCCAGTGATTAGCATGTAGCTCCGGCAGGCTAATCTATAGCAGCATAACTACAGGGAGGGGTCCAGAGGTGACCACAGTCATGAGGGCTCACTGAGACATTGCTTTCCAGTTAAGTCAGTCACAACTAGAGTGATGCCATGACACAGCTGGATGACAGCATCAACATCTCAGATTACCAGAAATCTCAATGTTTGGGGGCCCCTGAGCCCCGCACCCTACTAGGGGAATATTAACTGAAGGCTTGATTAAATAGGTGAGTCTTAAGTCTAGATTTAAAGATTGGAACTGTGTCAGAATCTCGGATTGGAGCTGGAAGGCTATTCCATAATTGAGGGGCTTTAAAGGAGAAAGCTCTGCCTCCGGCTGTAGTCTTACAAATTTTTGGAACTAAGAGAAATCCAGCATTTTGGGAGCGTAAAGGGTGAGATTCGATTCGATGTTTAATCGGAAGCCAATGTAATGCCGCGCGAGTGGGACTAATATGATTGAATTTTCTAGCCTTAGTTAGGACTCTAGCTGCAGCATGCAACATGATTGACATATACTATACATATACTGTACATACATATGCACTCATAAAAACTATACATACATATAGGTAGAAGTGTGTGTGTGTGTCCTACAAAAAAGAAGCCAAATATCAGTTTGTATGAGCATGTGTTAGTCACTGAGATATGGGTGGGTATGGCTAGGGAAGTGTCATTGTGAATGCTATAGGAAAGCCTGCTTGCACCTGTATGTGTGTGTGCCTGTATAATAGACACAGAGAGATCTAGGTAGCCAGAGCAATGTTTACTTAGGGCACAGAGATGGGAGGGGGAATTTGGGTGAGAGAGTGTGAGAGAGACTGAGTGTGTGTATGAGTTTCAGCCTGCGTGCGTCTCAGAGGGAGAAGGTGACAGAAGCGCTTTAACATGCATTGTTTGCATTATAGATAATATTTTGTTGTAGACCCATACGATAACCGATTTGGATGAAACTTGGCAAATTTGTTCAGGATGGGATTGTGAATGGGCTTTTGCATTTTGGTCTGAATTGGATAAAATATGAAAGAGCTTTAAGAATATGAATATTATATGTATTGATGCTGTCCATTAATATTTAATAATAAATATTTAGCAGGTATAAGTGGCCTAAAATCCAAAATCTTTCGATAGTTTTTTTATTTCACACTCTGAAGAGTATTATAAGACTTTGTTTGACATGATAGTATGAAAATCCTAGGAGGAGTATGAAAAGTGATGATTTCAAAATATTATTAACTGTAAATAAACTGCATTTTTTAATAGGACATGTAATGGGAAAGTTGTTCGCACTACTGCAAGGGATCAAAAGAGTCCAATTGCATGTTCCCAAGTGGAATTATGTAGGGGATATACTTGCTTTTTTTGCAATAGCGCCCCCCAGTGGCCAATCGACATCCGGCTGGAGTATGTCATAGGGGGTGTGCACTTGCCCACACCCAAGAAGTTTCGTGCAGATCGACCAATGGTAAGCCTGTCAAACGCGTGCCGATCACTGATTGGCCGATTACGTCAGCCATTTTGGAAGTATGGCGTGCCAATCTGAGTGCATGGGGCAAATTTTTGCATGTCATAGCGCCCCCTAGCAGGTGAGGTATGGCAACCTCTGCGAGCTGCCCCAGATGCTCAGAGGGAGGCTGTCTGTGAATCAGAAGAATTACAATAGGTCTGCTGCACCTTCGGTGCTTGGAGCCCTAATAATAGTGAAAAATAAGCAGATGAATTACAATAGGTCTCCTGCACCTTCGGTGCTCGGAGCCCTAATAATAATAGTGAAAAATAAAAATCAGAAGAATTACAATAGGTCTCCTGCACCTTCGGTGCTCGGAGCCCTAATAATAACAATAATCGGAACAAAAACAATAGGTTTCCAGCACCTTTGGTGCTTGGACCCCTAATAAGAAAAATCCTAACAAATACAATAGGTTTCCCACACTACGTGTGTGAACCCTAATAATAATAAGAACAAGAATAAAAATTCGAGCAATTACAATAGGTTTCCCACACTACGTGTGTGAACCCTAATTTTAGCAATTACAATAGGTTTCCCACACTACGTGTGTGAACCCTAATAATTTACTTGAAGGTATTTCTTGAAAGAGAGGGAAAAGGGAATTAACACACACAGTACTTATGGTTATAAATGGGGAACTGCCAATCTAGTCTAGTGCTAAATTACCCTCTTTAAGTTAACCACTGCTAGCTCTAAAGAAGAAAACAGAACAGAGATAAAACTACTGGTATGAGTGCCAGGTCTCTCTCTCTCACACACACACACACACAGGCTACAGGCCTCTAGTAGCTCCAGGTTTTTAATATGCATACATATGATCTGTTGCAGTCTTATTGATCTAAACTTAATCGACATGTTGTCCAGAATGGACAATACCATTCATGTCAATTGCAGGGTGAGCACAATCTCTAGTAATGTTTATCAATCAAAACTTATTTCTATAGCGCTTTTTACAACAGTTGTTGTCACAAAGCAGCTTTACAAGTGCGAGTCCAAGACCCCAGTGAACAAGCCAACAGTGGATAAACTCCCTTAGAGCATGAGGAGGAAACCTTGAGAGGAACCAAGACTCAGGGGGGGAACCCATATGCCGGTCACCATAACAACAATAATTACAGAGATACATAAACAAAGAAGTAATGGGAATCTTTGTGTATATATATATATGCATGTGTTCTCTATGTAATTCTTATTCTTAAGAGTCCTAGACTTCTTAATGGTCAATCATAGTAGTCCAGGGCCGTGGAGATACATTCGTGAGAAGGACCAGGGCAGTGGGTTGATCCTTCATCCATAGCTGGTTAGGTAGGAGGTGTCTGACCCAGGGTGGATAGCAGGAAAGGCTCGTCTCTCCTTGTCTCAGTATTTCTTGGGTAGGAGGGCAGCCATTTGGAAAGAGAAAAGAGGGACAATTAGCTCTGTGTGGGATTATTTGTGAGACAGAGGAAATTTAAACATTTCCAGAGTGTGGCAGCAACTCCAGCATTAAATTATTACAGCCTAACTAAAAGGACAGAACCAGAAGGTAACAGACTTGGGAGGATCCTGAGACATTGGCATCTGTCCACTGTCCTTGGAAGTAATCAGGAGCAAGCCTGTGCAATGTTTTATAGGTCAATAGAAGAATTTTAAAATCAGTACAGAATTTAACTGGGAGCTGATAAGACTGGACTGATATGATTTAATTTTTTACTTCTAGTTAGAACTCTGGCTGCTGCATTTTTGAAGTTTACTTAGATTCCTATTTGAGCATCCTGACAGTAATGAATTACAGTAGTCTAATCTGGAGCTAACAAAGGCGTGAAAAAATTTTTAGGGATGCACCGAAATGAAAATTCTTAGCCGAAACCGAAAACCAAAAATTAGGAAACCAAGGCCGAAAACCGAAACACCTGTGACGTATTGAGGATGACAGCAGGAGGCGAGGGTAGCGAGCGTCCGTCTTTATTATTATCCATGCTCAGTTTCAAGCTCAACAGAAATAAAGGCAAGTATGCCTAGCAAAGTATAAACAGAAGGTAATTAAGAGGGATTCCACAGGCGTCGTTCAGGAACAGGTATCTTGCTTCTGGTAGCGAGCGTAGCGTAGTCGTCCAATGAAGGCCAATGCGCAGCACTGAACGGCAGGACCTGTGGGCTTAAGAAGCACACCCAAATACGTGCACAGGTGTCTAATATTCGGGTGATTGCGAAGCGGGAGTGACGTGCGAGGTGTGGGTGTGCGCCTATACCAGGTGAGGGTGTGAGGTGTGCCAGGTGCTCTCGCGGGTGCTCTCTGGTGGCCATCCCGCCTTCTCACCGTGACAGAGCCCTCCCTGGTAGTCGGCGATCAAGGAGGGATCCAGCACCTGTGCTGCGGAATCCAACTCCTTTCTTCTGGCCCATAGCCCTCCCAATCCACCAGGTACTGGAGACCCCTCTGACGGTACCTGGAGTTAAGGAGCTTGTTTACCTTGTAGGCGGGGCCGTCATCAAGCCTCACTGGAGACGGGGGATTTTGTCCTTCGCCCTCTCCAAGTGGTCCGGGCGGTATACGGCTTCAGAGCGGAGACATGGAAAGCCCTGGAAACTCTTCGGTTCGCGGGTAAAGCCACCTTGAACGTTACACGATTTATGCATTGAGTAATCGTATAAGGCCCCACGTAGCGGGCTTGCAGCTTACCTGGGCTTCCCAGTCTACCGTCCCTCGTAGAGATCCATACCTTGTCACCTACTTTATAATTCGGCGCGTTGGATCTTCTACGGTCCGCCTTTTCTTGGAATTTTCGCACCGCTGTCTGCAGTCGCTGATGCGTGTCTTCCCATACGCTCTCACTCCTCTTACACCAGTCCTCAATTATAGGCTGGTCGGAAGTGGGAACGTTCCACGGGTACAGCGGTGGTTGTCGTCCAAAAACACACTCAAACGGAGTTTTTCCCCGTGCTGGCCTGAGTGAGTGAATTTTGGGCATATTCCGCCCATGCCAGCAGTGAGCACCACGCTTCTTGGTGTTCGCTGCAATACGCGCCCTCAGGAATCGTCCAAGTTCCTGGTTTACCCTTTCCACCTGCCCGTTAGCCTGGGGATGGTATCCTGGCGTGAGACTGACGGTCACGTTCAGTTTTGACAGGAACTCACGCCAGACCCGCGATGTGAACTGCGGGCCCCTGTCAGACACAATGTCTTCGGGTAATCCGAACTGCCTGAACAGGAGATCGGCCGTCTCCCAGGCAGTTGGCAATCCGGGCAGGGGTATGAAACGCACCATCTTTGAGAATCGGTCCACCACTACGAGTATGGTATTATTCTCCTCGGAGACCGGCAGGTCGGTGATGAAATCGATGGCGATGTGCGTCCATGGCTGCTTGGGTATGGGCAAGGGTAGCAGCTTACCCGCTGGCGGCGTCCTCGGCACCTTGCTGCGCGCACACACAGCACAGGACCCCACGTGATGCAGGACGTCACTGTGCATCCCGGGCCACCAATAGCGAGCACCCAGGAGCTGAGACGTTCTGGTAGATCCGGGGTGTCCTGTGCCTAGGGAGGTATGTGCCCATTGTATCAGAGCGGTGCGCTGCGCGGGGGGCACATACCTGCGGTCGGTGGGAGGGCAATTGGGATGAGGATTCGCGGCTTCGATGGCTCGATCGATCTCCCAATTTACAGCTCCGACAAAGCACTGGGGAGGTAAGACTGGCTCCTCACTGGTCGAGTCCGCACTGCCGGGGAACGAACGTGATAGTGCGTCGGCACGAGTGTTTTTCTCTCCTGGACGATACGTGACCTGGAACTGGAAGCGTGAGAAAAACAATGACCAGCGTGCTTGTCGGGCATTCATACGTTTAAGTGGTTCGCAGGGTATTCGAGGTTCTTGTGATCTGTGAGAACCAAGAACGGGTGCCTGGCTCCCTCTAGCCAATGCCTCCACTCCTCGAACGCTAGCCGCATCGCCAGCAGCTCTCTGTCCCCCACTCCATAGTTTCGTTCTGCTGAAGACAATTTTCGTGAGAAAAATGCAATCGGCCTTAGCAGACTACCTTTTTTGAACCGCTGGGACAGCACCGCCCCCACTCCCACGTCGGACGCATCTACCTCCACGATGAAGGGCTTCGTGGGATCAGGCTGGTGAAGCACAGGCGCGGTGACGAAAGCCTGCTTCAGATCTTGGAATGCCTTCTCAGCCTCCTCTGTCCAGGCCAGACTTTTGAGTCCCCCACGCAGCAAGTCCGTTAGCGGCTTCAAGATAGAGCTAAATCCTCGGATGAACCTCCTATAGAAGTTCGCGAAGCCGAGGAATCGCTGCAGCTTCGCGCCGTGTGTGAGGACGGTTCCATCCGGTCACCGCCTCTACCTTGCCGGACTGCATGTGCACGGAACCGGGCTTGATGGTATAGCCCAGGAAGCTTAGTTCCTGTAGATGGAACTCACACTTCTCCAGTTTGCAATACAGATGATTGCGAAGGAGAGAGTGCGGAGGACGGCCCGTACATCATGCATATGTTGTTCTACGGAGGAAGAATAAATGAGGATGTCATCGATGTAGGCGATAACACATTTATTCAGGTACTCGCGTAGAACTTCATTAATGAACGCCTGGAAGATCGACGGAGCCGATGCCAAGCCGTACGGCAAGACCCGGTACTCATAGTGCCCGGAGCGGGTACTAAACGCCGTCTTCCACTCATCCCCTGCACGCACGCGGATGAGATTGTAGGCGCTGCGTAAATCCAGTTTGGTAAAGATAACCGCCTCCCTTAACTGCTCCAGCGCCGAAGGCACTAGAGGCAGTGGGTAGGCGTAATTTACCAAGAGGGAATTGAGTCCTCGGTAATCTACGCACGGCCTCAGACCACCGCCCTTCTTTTTTACAAAGAACACACTGGCTGAGGCGGGCGAAGTAGAGGGGAGAATATAGCCCTGCGCTAATGCCTCCCGGACATATTGCTGCATGGCTTTCTCTTCTTCGAGTGACAGAGAGTATACTCTTCCTCTGGGGGAACACTCCCTTCTTTCAGTATTATTTTACAGTCCCAGGGGCGGTGCGGAGGGAGCTGCATCGCTTTGGTGGGACTGAATACGTCGGCCAGGTCCTGATACTCGGGAGGAATCTTCTTGGCCTTTGCCACGCTAGGACTCTCGATGGTGGTGGAAGTCAACTGCAGGGGGGCGTGACTATGTGAGCTTACTGTGGGTGCACTCCAATGAGAGATGTGTCCGTTGTGCCAATTTATGATGGGGTGAAACTGTCTGAACCACGGAAGACCCAATGTGAGATCGTATGTCAAATCAGGAAGAACGCAAAAAAACTTGTGAGGAGGAGTGCCCCTGAACTGTGAGAGTGAGGGGGGGTGGGTGGCGCACTACTCCGCCGCCCACAGGCCTGCCGTCCAATGCTCGCACTTTCCTTGGCCTTTCCAAGGTGTCCAGGGGTAAACGCATCCTCCGCGCCAAGTCCGCTCCCATCATGTTTCCTGATGCTCCCGAGTCCACTAGGGCATAAACCCCAACACAATTCCCACGGTAAGTAAGTGTCACTTTTATTTTGAGCAACTGAGCCATCTGGGATCTACTCACCCGAGCGGTTCCTCCTGTGGCTGTCGGGTGAATCTCCTCCGGCGGCTCAGCTGCTCCTAACTGCATCGGTTCCGGTCCCTTCCAGGTCCTTAGCTCCCTTGGAGGCGACCTCAGTCGAGCGAATCGGGGTTTTCCTCCTGAAGCATTCCTCTCGTGCAGTAGCCGATCATACGTTATTGCCATGCGGACTACCGAATTGAACGGCTCACCTTCCTGCCTGCACGCTAGCTCTGCGCGCAATTGCGGCTTTAAAGCGGCCAAAAACGGGGGTGGTGAAACACTTCTTTTAATTCATTGTAAAATGTTTCATAACTTGACAATAGCGGGGACTCACCCGCCAATAACGCGGCCAACGCCTTTCCGCTCAGACGCGAGATCACGAAGGCGACTTTCGCCTGGTCCGTGAGGTGCTCCTGGTATCTAAAGTAGAGGCCGCACTGGGCCAGGAATCCCTCGCATTTCTCGGGGTCTCCATCGTAGGCTTCTGGGGTGCCAAGGGCAGTCTTACCCCTTCCACTCGGGGGGTTTGACTAGCCTGCTGCGACAAAACTTGACAGACGTGGTCAGCGTACGCATCAAGTTTCTCAACTCACCCATCTCGTGGTGATGCTGCTCCAGTAGTACGCCTTGAGCATTTAGGACCTCCAAGGTGGAGGGCCCGCCGCCTCCCCCGCTGCCTCAGGCTGCGCATTCTGTGACGTATTGAGAATGACAGCAGGAGGCGAGGGTAGCGAAGGTCCGTTTTATTATTATCCATGCTCAGTTTCAAGCTCAACAGAAATAAAGGCAAGTATGCCTAGCAAAGTATAAACAGAAGGTAATTAAGAGGGATTCCACAGGCGTCGTTCAGGAACAGGTATCTTGCTTCTGGTAGCGAAGCGAAGCGTAGTCGTCCAATGAAGGCCAATGCGCAGCACTGAACGGCAGGACCTGTGGGCTTAAGAAGCACACCCAAATACGTGCACAGGTGTCTAATATTCGGGTGATTGCGAAGGGGAGTGACGTGCGAGGTGTGGGTGTGCGCCTATACCAGGTGAGGGTGTGAGGTGTGCCAGGTGCTCTCGCGGGTGCCCTCTGGTGGCCATCCCGCCTTCTCACCGTGACAACACCGAAATACATTATGCCAATTATTAGTAACATTGGATTTATGGCTAACCTCACTAAAATCAAGGCATTGCTATTCAAAGAATAAATCAATTACAAAATTTGATTTGAAAATATTTATTTAGCACTGACATTACAGTAATGCATATTATAAAATAAAATACAATTCAAAATAAAATATTTAACTTGACCCCACTCATGTGTACAATAAGGCCTATAACTGACTGGCCTGAAAGATAAATATAAATTATCTCATAAAAACAGTGCATTTAAGTCAAGTGCATTTTAAAAATTGGAAGTGAAGTACATTCAGAACAAGTTCAACTGCTGGAAGAGATAACAGTATTTCGACTGTACTAGTGTATCAAAACAAAGATTGCGACATATGTCAAGTCAAGTCAAGGTAATTTTATTTATATAGCGCTTTTTACAACACATGTTGTCTCAAAGCCGCTTTACAAATTGTATGGGTCCAGATCCCTAATGAGCAAGCCAAAGGCGACAGTGGCAAGGAAAAACTCCCTAAGATGGGCTATATGTTAACCATAGGCCTTTAACAATAACAAAAACCTAGCCACTAGGGTGCACACATCAGTGTATTTTAGTGCCTGTCCCAAGCCCGGATAAATAGGGAGGGTCTGCGCCAAATCAAATGATGCGGATCAAAAATAGAACAAAATAGAAATTCCATACCGGATAGGTCGAGGCCCGGGTTAACAATGACCGCCACTGGTGATGTTGTCCAACAGGTCATTAGTGGAAATTGGGCTACTGTTGGGACAAGGAGCAGGAGGAGAGGGGGGAAGAGGGTTCTGAAGCTGAAGGAGAGGACGCAGAGCAGGAAGGTGGAGGTTAGAGTTGGTACGTTGAATGTGGGCTCTATGACAGGTAAAGGGAGAGAGCTAGCTGTTTTGATGGAGAGGAGGAAGTTAGATATACTGTGTGTTCAGGAGACCAAGTGGAAGGGGAGCAAGGCCAGGAGCATTGGTGGTGGCTTCAAACTCTTCTATCATGGAGTAGACAGGAAGAGAAATGGAGTAGGAGTAATCCTAAATGATGAGTTTAGTAAGAATGTAGTGGAGGTAAAGAGAGTAAGTGACAAGGTGATCTGTGTAAAGTTAGAGATTGTTGGAGTGATGATGATTGTCATCAGTGCTTATGCTCCTCAAGTAGGTTGTGATGTGGAGGAGAAAGAAGAATTCTGGAGGGAGTTAGATGAAGTAGCTTTGCAGGTTCCTAAAGAAGAGAGAGTGGTTATCGGAGCAGATTTAAATGGACATGTTGGTGAAGGGAACAGTGGTGATGAGGAGGTGTTGGGTAGATATGGTGTTAAAGAAAGGAATACGGAAGGACAAATGGTGGTAGACTTTGCTAAAAGGATAGAGATGGCTGTAGTTAACACCTATTTTAAGAAAAAAGCAAGAGCACAGGGTGACGTATAAGAGTGGGGGAAGATGCACACAGGTCGACTATATCCTCTGTAGGAGACAAAACCTGAAAGAGGTTAGTGATTGCAAGGTGGTACCAGAGGAAAGTGTAGCTAAACAGCATAGGATAGTGATATGTAGGATGGTTTTGAAGGTGAAGAAGAGGAAGAGAGTGAGAGTGGCACCTAAGATCAGGTGGTGGAAGTTAAAGGATGAGGACTGTGGTGTAAAATTCAGGGATGAGACAGGTACTGGGTAATGGTAGTGTTCTGGGTACCTGGGATGAGACTTTAAATGCAGTGAGGGATGTGGCTAGGAAGGTACTTAGTGTGACCTCAGGAGAGAGGAGTCGTGGTGGTGGAATGAGGAAGTTCAGGAAAGTTTGACAGGAAAGCGGCTGCCAAAAAGGATTGGGATTTTCAGCGGGATGAAGAAAGTAGACAGAAGTACAAGGAGATGTGTCGTATGGCAAAGAGAGCAGTGGCAGAAGCTAAAGAGAAGGCATATAGCAAGCTGTATGAGAAGTTGGACACTAAGGAAGGGGAAAAGGATAAAGATGGAAATGTGTTGTGTAGTGAGGAAAGTGTCTTGGGAAGGTGGAAGGAGTATTTTGAGGAACTGATGAATCAAGAGAATGAAAGGGAAAGAAGGTTAGAAGAGGTAGAGGTTGTGAATCAGGAAGTGCCCCAGGTGAGCAAGGAGGAAGTGAGGGCTGCGATTCGGAGAATGAAGTGTGGTAAGGCAGTTGGACCGGATGATATTCCAGTGGAGGCATGGAGATGTTTGGGAGAGACAGCAGTGGAGTTTTTGACTGGGTTATTTAACAGAATCTTGGAAGGCCAGAAGATGCCTGAGGAGTGGAGACGAAGCATAATGGTGCCGATTTTTAAGAATAAGGGCGACGCTCAGAGCTGTAGTAATTACAGGGGAATTAAGTTGATCAGTCACAGCCTGAAAATCTGGGAAAGAGTAGTGGAAGCTAGGCTTAGAGGAGAAGTAGAGATCTGTGAGCAGCAGTATGGTTTCATGCCAGCCAAGTGCACCACAGATGCTATGTTTGCTTTGAGAGTGCTAATGGAGAAGTATAGGGAAGGACAGAAGGAGTTACATTGTGTGTTTGTTGACTTAGAGAAAGCTTATGATAGAGTACCGAGACAGGAGCTGTGGTATTGTTTGAGGAAGTCAGGAGTAGCGGAAAGGTATGTGAGGGTGGTGCAGGATATGTACGAGAACAGTGTGACAGCAGTGAGATGTGCGGTAGGAATGACAGACGGGTTTAAAGTGGGGGTAGGACTACACCAGGGATCAGCCCTGAGTCCCTTCCTGTTCGCAATTGTCATGGACAGACTCACGGATGAGGTTAGGCAGGAGTCCCCTTGGACTATGATGTTTGCTGATGACATTGTGATCTGTAGTGAGAGTAGGGAGCAGGTGGAGGCGAGCTTGGAGATGGAGGTATGCTTTGGAAAGCAGGGAAATGAAAGTGAGCAGGAGTAAAACAGAGTACATGTGTGTGAATGAGAGGGCAGACGGTGGACAGGTCCAGTTACAAGGAGTTGATTTGGTGAAGGTCGACGAATTTACCTACTTAGGGTCGAAGGTACAGAGTAATGGAGGAAGTGAAAGAGAGGTAAAGAAGAGAGTGCAGGCAGGGTGGTGTGGATGGCACAAAGTATCAGGGGTGATCTGTGATAGAAGGGTGTTGGCTATAATGAAAGGTAAGATCTATAGGACAGTAGTGAGACCTGCTATGTTGTATGGACTGGAGACAGTAGCACTGACAAAGAGACAGGTGAGGGAGATGGAGGTGTCTGAGATGAAGATGTTGAGATTCTCACTTGGAGTGACGAGGAAGGATAGGATCAGAAATGAGTTTATTAGAGGATCAGCACATGTAGCTTGTTTTGGAGATAAGGTTAGAGAAGCGAGATTGAGATGGTTTGGACATGTACAGAGGAGAGAGGAGACGTATATTGGCAGGAGGGTCTTGAGGATGGAACTTCCTGGCAAGAGGAGGAGAGGTAGACCTAAGAGGAGGTTTATGGATGCAGTGGTAGAGGATATGAGAGTGGCTGGTGTGTCAGTGGAAAACACTCAGGACAGGGCTAGATGGAGGAGTTTGATCCGCTGTGGTGACCCCAAACGGGAATTGCCGAAAGAAGAAGAAGAAGAGGCCTTTAACAATAACAAATGCACTAAGAATTGCAGACGTGTGAAGTGGAAAACATATATTTAAACGCTAAACACAAGCCCATTCTACTTCTTGAGGAAAAGTGGCAGGTTTTTCTTGATGAATAGTAGCTTCTCTGCTTTATCACAGTGAAGTCTGTTCCTCTTTTCATCGAGGACATGAGCTGCAGCACTGAACATTCTCTCGCTGTCAGTGCTTGTGCACGGAGCAGACAAGTACTTGCGTGCCTTCTTTGCCAGGTCAGGAAAGTGGCCTTGGTTATTTCTCCAGTAGGCAAGAGGGTTATCAATTCTAGGGATGGGGACTTCAGACAGATAACCATCTAAATCCTAGATTTCTTTTCAGTACTATTTCTAAACTTACAAAAAATCAAACCAGCGCTGAACATCAGATTCCAGGGAACCTAACTAGTAATGTCTTTATGGATTTCTTTGATAATAAAATAGAGAATATTAGACTAAATATAAATCCTTTTATAGGTAATTCATCTGGTTTGTCATCTGGATTGGCTGATATTGAACAAAATCTAGCATTAGAAGAAAAGCTTGAAGCTTTTCATCCACTCCCACAACTAGAATTGGAGAAAATAATTTCATCTTTAAATTCTACTACTTGCACATTAGACTTGATTCCCTCTAAATTACTCAAAGAGGTTTTACCAGTTGTAATCGAACCTCTTTTAAATATAGTTAACTCATCCATCACAATGGGCCACATGCCCAGATCCTGTAAACTAGCAGTCATTAAACCCCTGATCAAGAAACCAAATCTTGATCCTAATGTACTATCTAGCTACAGACCCATCTCGAACCTATCATTTATATCCAAGATCATAGAAAAAGCTGTGGCCAAACAGTTATGCTTATATCTGCACAGGAACCACATATTTGAAAAGTTCCAATCTGGATTTAGGCCCCACCACAGCACTCAAACAGCACTAGTTAAAGTAACAAATGATCTCCTTCTTGCCTCTGATCAAGGTTATGTATCTCTATTAGTGCTTCTCGATCTTAGTGCAGCCTTCGACACAATAGATCACAAGATCCTGCTAGAAAGGTTAGAAAACTGGGTTGGCATCTCGGGTACAGCCCTTTCATGGTTTAATTCTTACTTAACCAATCGCTATCAGTTTGTAGACCTCGATAATATTCCCTCCAAACACTCAGAAGTGAAATATGGAGTCCCGCAAGGCTCCATCCTAGGACCACTATTATTTACATTATATATGTTACCATTAGGAATAGTTATAAATAAACATGGTGTCAACTTTCACTGCTATGCAGATGACACCCAACTTTATATATCAGCCAAACCTGATGACAAATCCAGATTAGGAAAAAATGAGGCCTGCGTAAGTGATATTAAATGTTGGATGTCGCTAAACTTCCTCCACCTTAATGGTGACAAAACGGAGGTTCTCCTTCTGGGCCCAAAGGCCACAAGACAGAAAATACCAGATCTAATGTTAAATCTTGCAGATTACCCCATTACTCCTGGCTCGGTAGCCAAAAATCTCGGCGTCTTATTCGACTCTGACCTATCATTTGATAAATACATAGATAATACTACCAGGATAGCTTTTCTACATCTCCGTAACATTGCCAAGTTAAGAAATGCATTATCCCAGCATGATGCAGAAAAACTAGTACACGTTACTGTCAGGATGCTTCAAGTAGTTCAAAATGCCGCAGGCAGAGTTCTAACTAGAACTATGAAATTTGAACATATCAGCCCAGTCTTATCGGCCCTGCACTGGCTCCCAGTAAAATTCCGTATTGATTTTAAAATTATTCTATTGACTTATAAAGCACTGCATGCACTTGCTCCTGACTACCTCCAAGAGCTTATCTCTTATTATGAACCCCTCGTCCCACTACGATCCCAAGGTGCTGGCCTTTTATTAGTTCCATCAATTAATAAGGTAACAGCAGGGGGAAGAGCCTTTTCTTATAAGGCCCCCCAACTATGGAATAGTCTTCCAGAATGTGTCCGGGACTCTAGCACAGTCTCAATCTTTAAGTCTAGGTTGAAAACTTACTTGTTTGATCTAGCATTTGGTAATTAATGTGCCCCTTTAGATAAGTTCCAGGGGTTCATGGGCAAAGGGTTTTTATGGCAAACTGGGGCGCTGGTGCTGTCATCCTATCACTGCACGCGGTCACTCAAGTTTGTCGACGGTGTAGTGGATGGATGCCAGTGTCTCAGGATGCTCCCAAGTCTGTGTTACCTTCTGGTTCTGCCCTTTAGCTAGGCTGTAATAATTTAATTGCCGGAGTCGCTGCCACACTCCAGAAATGTTTACATTTCCTTTGTCTAACATATTCCATATAGAACTAATTGTCCCTCTTCTTCCCAATGGCTGCCCGAGAAATACCGGGACAAGGAAAGACGAAGTCTTTCCGTTACCCACCCCATACAAGCATCTAGGAGATGGTCTGGCTTGCCAGTGGATGTGCCGATGCCGTGGTTGGATGTGCCATTATCGCAAGAGGACGCGCTGATGCCAACTCCCACCTGAGGCTCATCTACTCTGAAGGGACTGTGACTACTCGGCCTGGAAGTAGAATCATAACTACAGGATTATATCTGGACTATACATGTACTGTGAATGTGGACATTGCTAGCGGGCCGCCCAATGGAGGATGGGTTCCCTTTTGAGTCTTGGTCCTCCCAAGGTTTCTTCCTAAATTCCTGCCATCTTAGGGAGTTTTTCCTTGCCACTGTTGCCTTTGGCTTGCTCATTAGGGATCTGGACCCACACAATTTGTAAGGCTGCTTTGTGACAACATGTGTTGTAAAAAGCGCTATATAAATAAAATTGAATTGAATTGAATTAACTGTTGGCTGGTTGGGCTGTTTTTGGCTGGTTCTCTGCCTGACATTTGAAAAAGATAAATAGGGCCAGTGCATAAAAAAACATTTCTGTCAAATAAAAAACATGTTTAGCAGAAAAATAAAATAATCTGATAGTCACATATATAGTAAGACAGAACAGAATATCCTACCTATTATTGGGGGCACTTTCTTGCAGGATCTCATTGAACATATCAGACGACGGTGCATGCCTCTCATCTAGTGCAGAGAGACGAGTCCTTTTTTCTGCGCTCTGATCTTCTCCTGCGTTGTGCGCTTCTCCGTCTCCATGCGGGTTCTCTGCATCCATCGCGGCCTGGATCATTTCTCGTGCATGCTGCTTTATTTCCACATCCAAGTGATTATCTTTATAACGCGGCTCAAGTACAGTCGCAATGAAGTGCTGAGGATCCGAATAGATCTCAGTGAAACGTGTGCTGACAGACTCCAAGAGTGCACTTTTCATTGTTTTCACTCCGTGGTCCGTCTCGACCTCTTTGCTTAGTAGACGCTTTAGTGCTGAAATTAGAGGAATAACGTCTGCTACAGATGCATCAGAGGAGCTGATCTCTTTAGTTAGCTGCTCAAAGGGGGCAAGAAGAGAGAGAATGTTCTCTATTAAGACCCACTGGTGTGAAGTGAAAGTTGTGGGGAGCTCATGATCTGCGCTGTATGCAGTCATGACTCGCTTTTGCATAAAGAGCCTTTCCAACATATAATAAGTGCTGTTCCACCGCGTACTAACGTCTTGTTGGAACCGTTTTATAGGTCTTCCAAATTGATCTTGCATACATTGTAAGCGAGAATAGGCCAGCTGAGAATGTTTAAAGTGGCCAACAATTCTTCTGCCTATAGCCAATATGTCTTTTACGCTGCGCTGAGACATCATTCCCTCGTTCACAGCCATATGTAGTGTGTGGGCCATGCACCGTATTCCTTTTATTTGGCTTTCTTCTATCACTTTTGTCATATTTCTTGCATTGTCACTAACTATGGCATGCACTTTAGATCGGTCGATATGCCAGGTGTCGAACATATTGGCGAATGCATCAGAAATGGCTGCTGCTGTATGTGACCCTCTAAACTCTTGTGAGTGGAGCAGAATCTTTTGTAGCTTAAAATCTTTATCGATCCACTGTGCAGTTAGACTAAGCATATTGGTGACGCTGACGTCTGAGCTCCATATGTCGGTAGTGAAACTTATTGATGAAATATCTGATGCTATAAGATCATGGACGTGAGTTGCAACAACATTAAACAGCTCAGGTAAACATACTTCTGAGAAATGTCGTCTGCTCGGCAAAACATAACGGGGCTCAATGTGCTCTATTAGCCTACGAAATCCCACATCCTCTACAACAGAGAACGGCTGATCATCTAAGGCAACGAATTCCATAATTTTTTGTGTAATGCCCTTTGCCTTGGCGCCATCACTGGAAAACTTTTTTGCCTTTTCAAAAACGTCCACCACAGATGGAGTGGGAGTGCTCGGAGGGGTTTTCCTTTTCTGTGCTGCGTTCTTCTCATAGTCAGAATATCGGTCAGGATGTTTGGCTTTCAGGTGATAAATTAAACCTGATGTGGAGAAACTCTTTGCCGAAACACCCCCCCTTGAAATTTCAGCATTGCATTTTTTGCAAATAGCTATCCTTCTTTCTCGGATATACAGAAATACGTCCACACCGCAGACATGCTAGCCTTTATCCAAATAAGCACATGCAGGTGGCGATTTTTGCTTGCGTCATCACAACATATTGTTTCGACCATGTTGTTTCGGTGATGAAAGTATTTTGGCTGAAAACCGAAAATGCACATTTAGGCCATTTTGGCCAAAATTTTTCGGTGGCCGAATTTTTGGTGCATCCCTACAAATTTTTCTGCATCATGCTGATAATGCATTTCTTAGCTTGGCAATGTTACGGAGATGTAGAAAAGCTATCCTAGTAGTATTATCTATGTATTTATCAAATGATAGGTCTGAGTCGAGTATGATGGCAAGATTTTTGGCTACTGAACCCAGTGTAATGGGGTAGCCTGTTAGGAATGGCAGTGCTGTCTACTGCAAGTGCAATGTCTCTGCAGTCATTTACTACTGTTGTGTCAACTACATGTGCATCTTGTTAAGTCTTGTTACTCTGTCCTGCTGTCCCTGGGCCTGCCCAGTTCTGGAGGCAGGTTTACCTGGTCACAGTGCTGGCGCTGATCCTGGCTGTGTTCGCGGCACAGATCCATCCTCTCTACCACACGCAGGAGTGGAAGATGATGCGTTCCTCCATCTTCTGCTCGGTGGCCACCTATGGCATTATCCCTGCCTGCCACTGGGTGTGGCTTCATGGAGGCTTCCACGCTGAGATTGTGCAGGTACAATTGGCCGATGACAGGCTAGGAGATAAAGAATGGGGTCAGGTCCATCTGGGCTACCTGTTCAGGTGGTGATTAAACTACCTTAATAAAACTACTGATTTTAGTTTAATATGAGTTACAACATGATTTGGAAGTTGACTCTGGATTGAGCAGAATGAACCCACTTTCCAAACAGTCTTGTATACAAGCATCTGGGAGACGTGACTATGGGATGTCGAGGTGTAAAGGTGCAGCATGTTAAATGTTAGAAGCTGGTACGAGGAGTATGAGGGGTATGAGTGTTACGAGGGTTATAAGAGTTATGAGGGTTCCTCTTCTCTGTTCTCTTGGCAGGTGTTCTTCCCGCGAGTGGTGTTCATGTACCTGCTGGCCGCTGCTGCTTTTCTCTTCTACATCAGTAAGGTTCCTGAGCGTTACTTCCCAGGTAGGTCCTCGGCTCTCCACACACGTTCACATCAAGATATCAAGAAGACATTGTAAACATTTCAAGGAACCCACTACAGACTTGTAATCACTAAATTACTAACCTTTGTAGTATGATGGTAGGCTGCAGTGGAAGGAAATGTCTTAAGATGGGAACTGGGCTAAAATGAAGCTGCAGTCCTAACGCAGTGCTGCATTCCTCCCAGGGCAGCTGAACTACCTGGGTGCCAGTCACCAGCTGTGGCATGTCCTGGTAGTGCTAATGTTCTACTGGTGGCACCAGACTGCTGTCTACATCACACACTACAGACACAGTCAGCCGTGCCAGGTCTACGGCAGCAGCCACGCCTAGCGCCTCTCTCCTTTCTCTGGAACAGGAGGCTTCCCGACACACCGCACTCAGACCTGGAACAAATGCTCCCAATCCTGGACCTAAAATGGCTCGGGGCACATGGCTTCATATCAAATCAAAATGTATTTATATAGTGCTTTTTAAAACACTAATTCTTGTTCTTAAGAGCCCTAGACTTCTTGATGGTTAGTAATAGTAGTCCAGGGGTGTGGAGATACAGCTGTAGCAGGGGAGAATTCGGGGTGGTGAGAGGGGCCAGGGCAGAGGGTTGATCCTTCATCCATATCTGATTAGGCAGGAGGTGGCAGGCCCAGAGTGGATAGCAGGAAAGGCTCGTCTCTCCTTGTCTCAGTATTTCTCAGGTAGGAGGGCAGCCATTTGGAAAAAGAAAAGGGACAATTAGCTCTGTATGGGATTATATGTGGGACAGAGGAAATTTAAACATTTCTGGACTGTGGCAGCAACTCTGGCATTAAATTATTATGGACTAGCTAAAAGGGCAGAACCAGAAGGTAACACAGACTTGGAAGCATCCTGAGACGTTGGAATCCACCCACTACACCATCAACAAACTTGAGTGATCATGTGCAGTGACAGGATGACAGCACTAGCGCCCCAGTTTACCATACAATCCTTTGCCCATGAACCCCTGGATCTGTAACCTTTATCTAAGGGGGCACATTAATTACCGAATGCTAAACTAAATAAGTATGTTTTCAACCTAGACTTAAAGGTTGAGACTGTGTCAGAGTCTGGAAGGTTATAGTTGGGGGGCCTTATAAGAAAAAGCTGTTCCCCCTGTTACCTTATTAATTGTTGGAACTAATAAGAGGCCAGCACCCTGTGATCTTAGTGGACGTGGGGGTTCATAATAGGAGATAAGCTCTTGGAGGTAGTCAGGAGCAAGCCCATTCATTGCTTTATAGGTCAATAGAAGAATTTTTAAATCAATATGGAATTTAACTGGGAGCCAATGAAGGGCTGATAAGACTGGGCTGATATGATCAAATTTTCTAGTTCTAGTTAAAACTCTGGATGCGGCATTTTGATCAAAGGCGTGAACTAATTTTTCTGCATCATGCTGGGATAATGCATTTCTTAGCTTGGCAATGTTATGGAGATGTAGAAAAGCTATCCTAGTAGTATTATCTATGTATTTATCAAATGATAGGTCAGAGTCGAGTATGACGGCAAGATTTTTGGTTACTGAACCCAGTGTAATGGGGTAGCCTGTGAGATTTAGCATTAGATCTGGTATTTTCTGTCTTACAGCCTTTGGGCTCAGAAGGAGAACCTCTGTTTTGTCACCATTAAGGTGAAGGAAGTTTAGCGACATCCAGCATATAACATCTCTTTCGCAGGCCTCAATTTTTCCTAATCTGGATTTGTCATCAGGTTTGGCTGATATGTAAAGTTGGGTGTCATCTGGATAGCAGTGAAAGTGGACACCATGTTTATTTATAACTATTCCCAATGGTAGCATGTATTATGTAAATAATAGTGGTCCTAAGATGGAGCCTTGCGGGACTCCATATTTCACTTTTGTGTGTTTGGAGGGAATATTATTGAGCTCTACAAACTGATAGCGATTGGTTAAGTAAGAATTAAACGATGAAAGGGCTGTACCCGAGATTCCAACCCGGTTTTCTAACCTTTCTATCAGGATCTTGTGATCTATTGTGTCGAAGGCTGCACTAAGATCGAGAAGCACTAATAGAGATACATAACCTTGATCTGAGGCAAGAAGGAGATCATTTGTTCCTTTAACTAGGGCTGTTTCAGTGCTGTGGTGGGGCCTAAATCCAAATTGGAACTTTTCAAATATGTGATTCCTGTGCAGATATAAGCATAATTGTTGGGCCACAGCTTTTCTATGATCTTGGATATAAATGATAGGTTTGAAATGGGTCTGTAAATAGATAGTACAGTTGGATCAAGATTTGGTTTCTTGATCAGGGGTTTAATGAATGCTAGTTACAGGATTTGGGCATCTGACCTATTGTAATGGATGAGTTAACTTCCATTAGAAGAGGTTCAGTCACAAATGGTAAAACCTCTGAGTAATTTTGAGGGAATTGAGTCTAATGTGCAAGTAGTAGAATTTAATGATTAAATTATTTTCTCCAATTCTGGTTGTGGGAATGGATGAAAATCTTCAAGCGTTTCTTTTAATGCATCTCATGGCATCGTCACTGATTTCAAACAACATATTTCAATCAGCAGCTAATTACCAAACGCTTCATCAAATGAATGTTGGAACTGGGTATCGCATTGCTGCATCACATCTGCCACTGGGAGACCGATCCATCTTCTGCCTGAATGACCTTACACTGTAACAGCTTGAAGCAGGACTGGAAACCATAGCAGGAAGGCACTGGGCTTTTCAGTGATAGTCTGGCTTATTGAAACATTTTAAAAATCTGTACTGTAGCAGTATTTTGAGCAGGAAGAAGCACAATCGGAGTCAGTACATAGAGATATAGGCATCTGAACCTGCCTGTCAAACGAGATGTAGACATCTAAAGTTGCTTGCAAAATTTTACATGAACACGACCTGCATTCCCTGTTAATGACGACAGTGATGGAAGATGTAGAATATTTGAGTTCTCAGATATGCAGACATATCAGACAATGTCTTTTCAGATGTAGTGCTCCATCCAAATAGCATTTGCATAATTTTACAGGGTGGGTGCATCCTAAGCCTTAACCACTCTGGTCTGCATTACTGTAAGTCTGGTCTTGCCTTAAGCAAGGCTATAATGGGCTTAAAAAAACTCATATTTTTGTTCTTGAAAGACCCTTTTTATTGTAAGACTTAAGCTGTGTGAGGAATTCAAGACTTTAGCACAGCAATTAAGATGCACTTATTCACAGAATCTGTATCAATTGCTGATAGTCAGGTCAGTATTTTGTAAGTCTCACACAGTATGAATTGATTCTTTGGCTGCCTTTGATCTCAGCACCTGTGGGTTCTGGGTGGAGAGTACCATGCGCTCCTCCATATGTGCCTGTGTTGGAATCTTGGTTCTTGACTGACACTTGTGTGCATGGCACTGATCCAAGAACATGCTCTGCCTGCTTCTTCTCTGTAACTTCTGTCATTTAGTCTGTGCTGAAAGAAATTTGATTATGATTAAAATGTACTTGTGTGATTTATCTTTAGCATCTTTTTGTAATTTGCCTGGTTTTCTTTCGTAGACTCCTGGTACCTTGAGAGAGGTGTTGTTTAGGTTGAGGGAGCAGTGTTGACATCGTAGTGCACTTTTTGAAGTGACCTAGAGTTACCCTTCAAGACATAGTCAAGAGGGCATTTCATGTGAACTGTACTGTACTGTAACCAAGGGTTGGACCACTTGTCCTGTATCTGAGCCTGCGAATACAGTGCACATTTGAGTAGTCACTACCAGCCCTGGATTAATGTGGCTCCTTCTGTTTTACTGATGTTTTTTAATTTGTCTTTATTATTTGCCTTTCATTGGACACTTTAATATTTGGCGTTTACTTTTTTTACGTAAACTGTACATACCTGAATGTTGACACTGAATAAATACTTTATGCATATGTCGAGATTCTTAGTCTCCTGTACCTTTATCATCCATTTCTTTGACATTGAGGCGTTTTATTGTGCTAAAGGAAAGAAAAATACATTGATCATAAGAATTTGAGCTTCTTGCAAACTCTTGTGGTGTTTTGGGTGTGAAGACCAAATGACTGAGGGTTCCTCATGCAGTTTTGACAAGGGCTTTGACATTTTTCTTCACATTCAAACATCTTTTGTAATTGCCATTTTTTAAACATTCATGGGAAAACGTCCTGTTGAAGCTGCGAGAGAATTCATCAATACACCAGATTACAGATGGTATTACTGTAATCCAGAAAGGCTCATGTCTACAAGGACTATAGTGATGTCTGTCTCATTAACCTGAATGGGTTTATCTTATATTTGAATTGCAGGTCTACATGGAAAATGCTTTGATCACAGGAATTGAACTTCAAATGTCAAATTCAATTTGCAACCCTGGATCACTGAACGTAGCACAG
Source organism: Brachyhypopomus occidentalis (assembly GCA_020368025.1). Lineage (NCBI taxonomy): Eukaryota > Metazoa > Chordata > Actinopteri > Gymnotiformes > Hypopomidae > Brachyhypopomus > Brachyhypopomus occidentalis. The sequence continues at coordinate 176,757 of JAGXOD010001397.1, read as the reverse complement.
TCGATACCAATTTAATAATCCTGGTCATTTGGGTTGTCTTTAAACAGCATGTCAGTTGTGTCAGATGGACTTGCTACACTGTGAAGCCCAACTCAATGTACCATGCAGACTCAGACGTACCATGAACTACAGTATCATCATAACACTGCTTTTGATCAGAAGATTTTTATGAATGCATAAACTTTCAGAAAAACTTTGGCCAACAATCTTGGTAAGACTGACCAGCATCTGTGAGGTAATGACAATACCCAGTGTCTATCCAATGAGAATTTGTCTGATTCTGGCAACCAATATCAATATGTACCTATTCATCCTATAGGCTTCGAGTGAAAGGACACTTGTTTTAATTTTTTAAATCTTCTGCAACTAATCTCTAAGGGCAATGTTGTATTTTGTGCACATATACTATGGCAAGATACTATCCTAAAATAAAATACTTTAATCAAATAAGCAATGGTCAAGAATCGCAATATCATAAATTATGATTTAATGTGCATCATTGCCCTCTGCTGGGACAAGTAAGAAGACACAACCAAAACGTTTCACTAGACAAAGGTGTTGTATTTCTCAGACTATTTCTCATACAGCAAACTGCAAAGTAAAGGCAATGTTATCTGTTACATTTACTTTGTAGAGAATTTTTGGTTAATCTGCCAACACTGCTTGGCACTTTTCCAAACTATTGTTATACATAATCCTAAGAGTATTGTATCTGTTAAACCGTCCGTCTCCATCTTTGCTACATTGAGAACAAAGTGAAACCAGAAGCAGTGACAATGGCCCCGTGTTTCACACATTCATGGATAGCAGGGTGACAGGTTTCGCTCAGACGTCCTCCCCACAAATCCTCAGCAGGGTTTGCTGATAATCCCCTGAAGTCTCAGACTGTAAAAAAGCAGTTCAAGCTGTTTTTTGATGCAACATATACTTGTTACACATTTTTATGTTAATTTAAAAGCACAGCACAAATCTCCAAATGATAAGTGACCAAGTTTTACACTTATCCTTTCTTTTAAAATGCCATTTTTTTTTTTATTCAAACTTCGTGAAGCCATGGCCATTGTGAAATGGGCCCTTGCAGTCATGTGATTTAGTTTTAATGTTCTGCTAAACAGCTGGAAAAGCACAAGACACTGATTGAAGAGTGCTGAAATTTGAAAAATGTTGCCTTGATTTCCACAATGGCTAAAATAACGCTGAGTGAGACAGGCAATCTGATGAGCACAACCTCTCAGATTACATCATGACATCAAGATAAATGAGAGGCTTGAGATGATGATCCAGACAAAGACGAGATATGGGCCTTTCTCATGAACAAAAAGAAAGAAAAATAACCAATATGCCTCTATATAGGATCAGTGGTTCAGGGAAACGTCATACAGAACTCTTAATGCCAAAGACTCAGGTTGGACAAGATTATCCATCTTCATCTCCTGCCAGTCAGTAGACCTTCTCTACACACATCCACATCTACAATGGAGACAGTCTGCCTTTGAAAAAAACCAGCAGTTTGAAATCATTCAGAAATGTACCCTTAAATCAATAATCTACTTCATCGACAAACTGATGAAACAGAAAAAACCTGAACACGCATGTGAAAAATAAACACACACAGACAGGAACTATCTGCCATGGAAAGTAATCATTAACTCAACAGAACAGACTGATATTTCTACATGAGTACTGTGGGTTTGTGTTGACATTGTGCTCTGTGACAAAGCTTTCTTTTGTCCTTTAGAACATACCTCAATAGCAGAGTACAAGGAGCAGCCAAACAGCTTTTTACACTCCGATTTGATGTCCAGCAGATCAATTTCTGAGCGATTCACCAGAATTCTGGTCAGAGTGGATTCAGTGGTTCCCATGCCCTGAGCAAACCGAATCATTTAATAGGGTGAACTAAGGTAAATAAAGAGAAATAAAAAAAAATACACACACACAAACAAAACAATCCTTGTGTTGCCATGCTGATGCTCACGTAATCACACAAGTTAGCCATGTCACAAAATAACAGAATGATTAGTCATTGAAGAACTAGTTGATATTCATGTTAGGTGTAAAAATTGTAATGAAGTACTGTATTATACAAGTGTGTGAGTAGGCTCAAAGCTATTTAACCATACTGTTTACATTGTAAAACACTGAATACAGTTCCATCCAGGCAGCACTAGCTGTGGTAGCATTGCTTACCTTCATACTTTCATGTAAGCGCTCAGCCAGATAAGCTGGAACACTTTTCACACATTTCACTACAAAGAGACATTTCAAATCAGCACAACTGTGTTTCTGAAGAATGTCTATAATCAATTGTCCCTAAGTGAAAATAGTACATACAATAAACAATATTTACAAATATTTACAAAGAAAATAAAAAGGAATAACATACCTATGGCCACCAGAACGCTTTTCTAATTTTCCAGACTCTCGATGCTCTACTGCAGGGTCTTCCCTGTCAAATTCTTATACTCCACCAGGGCTTTGAAACACAAATCAGAGAACAACGTAACTGTATAGTCAGCAAAGCATTTTAACAGTGGTGCCACACAACCTCCACACCATACTAGAAACTTCCCTGAATATTTAAATTTTTAATTTAATTTTCTGCAAGTTTCAGTGCAACTCTTGCAGAATGAGGAATAAGAGGAGACTCCAGTCTGGCTATCCCACGTGATCGGTGACCGCCTGGCTGTCCCACATGAGCGGTGACCATCCTCCAGTTCTCCAGTCCATAGTAGCTCTTACTCTGTCTGAGATGAGGAACACTCCCGCGATACAGGATGTCGATGAACGTTCCCTCATCCGTGCCCCACCTCTTCTCCCCAGCTTCATAGAGGACCTTCACACAGCAGACAATGAGAACCAGTGGAGTCAGGTGGAAGAAAAAACCCAGACCTGGCAACCATAACAGTTAATGGCTTTCATGAATAACAATAAGAAATTTAATTTTATTGCCTATAATCTCAACAGCCATAACATTGAATATGTCTTATTTAAACTACTAAGATAAGAACAAAAATGAAGAAGTGCTATATCAACACGTTATAATTATTGTTGTCATTGCTATTATTATCATACTATGGGGAAAGTTAGGTCTGAGTGAACATTAAAGAGAATTAACCGACATCTTCTGCAAGACACTTTGAGAACTACAGCAACAGTAAATGACAAGGAGATGAAAGACAAAAGACTGAACTATTAGTCGAGACCTTTACTGAACACAACTCATGTGACTGTGCTGTAGATTGCTAACAGCCAACTCCTGTCACTGTGCTATAGACTGCTAACAGCTTGGCTGAGCAGAGACAGGACTCTGGTGATTCTGCTCTTTAGAGTGCTGTACCTTGGCATCTGCTTTGGCTTTTGCAGCATCCATATTTGGACTCTCGTCTCTCTCCTACCCTGCAAGTTCAGGGAGGACTCATTATCTACACAAATCAGCCACAGAGAGAGACTAAGTGCAGTCCACCTCAGCTAGAAGAAGTAGACATTTCCCATAATCTCCAGTCACCTCGGACTGCAGGTCATGATGTAATGATCTTCCAGCTTCTGAAACACAATTTAACATAAAATCACCATTTAGCATTTAGACCTGTAAAGAAAATGGTAAATACTCAAACCTTTCAAATAAGCATCGCACAGATCCTTGATTGGGATGCAGCATGTTGTCCGAGGTTCCAACTCCATGGGAAGCCCAAGAAGAACCACACTATCACCACTTTCTCCACACAAGAGATTCTTAATATAGAAAAAATATCTAGGGTTTCAACTTTTTCACATTAATTATCAGTAAACTTTAAGGTGGACAGAGGTACTTTTTATGTTCTCAAGTCCATGAAAAGCCATATTAGTAAAAAATTATTTTTTTTTCACAGTTGTAATATGTAAAGAACATGTTTCTTACTTTGATTGCCTGTTTAAATTGCTGGAGGTCAAACTGAGTGGGTGGTGTGAGCCACCAGGATGTCCTCAAAATTTCCATGAGTGTCAATAAGAGTCTAGCATGCAAGAGATCACAGCTTATTTAATTAATCAAGGAGCTGTATCCATGTATGACAGACAGCCACAGTTTAGAATTTTTAGGGAACTGAATGCCAAACCAATTGTTTAGGAGATGAAGAAAGACCAAACTACACTGCCATGGGCTTCAATCATTGAGATGAATAAACACTAAACTGCAGTGCCATGGGCTTCTCGAGAACTGTCATTTGACACTAATGCTTTAGAATGCATTTGTCTGAAGCCCAGGAAAGGTTAGGTCATCTAACCCTTCCGGTTGCCTCCTCGTAGGACTTGCAGATTAACCGACGCTGGGCATTGCTTCTCTGAGTGAGAATGTCAATCAGAGTCTTCTCTGTGGTGCCTGACGGTCAAAACACACACACACACACACACATTTTTAGATAATACTATAATTAGTCACTGCAACAAAAGCATGTTAACGGTTCTGGAGTGTCTCACCAATGCCCTCCGTGGCCTTCCTTAAAGCTGCAGCATCTTCATCTGGTCTGAAACCTTGCTTCTCTTTAATAGTTCCTCTGGCATTGACGTGACCTGATCTGTTACCACTGCGTGTCTCAAAAGTGCATGAGCTAGTAAGGATGACTCAGTACACAGAAAGAACGCCTTACAGTAACTGAGAGCGAGTCTGGTGAATCCAGAAGATTTAAATCATCCTAAAACGGCACACATTGCTTTTGTTCAAAATCGAGTATGAAATGTGACTAATACAATACATTCATACTTCTATAAAATGTCAATGGTAACAAATGAAACTGGCATAATTCCTACTCAGCTGACGCTGAGTATTTTTGCCTACCCTTTTTTTCTATCTGTTTAATTACATCTGATACATCTACAAATATTTTGTGGACTTTGTGGACATATTTAAGCATAACTCCGGCTACAACAACCTCCACAAGCCATCGAAATACATTCAAGTTCATCTCAACCGAAGCTAAGTATCTTTAGTATTTCATCATGTCTGAGTCGCCTGTTGTTTGTGTGGAGTGTGGCATGTTTAGCTACTCTTCTTCCGTCAGTAGGGATAATTTTGTTTGTAACAAGTGATTAATTATTAGCATGACGGAGAAGATTTCGCTTTTAGAGGAGCGCATCCGGGCTTTAGAGAGTCCTAAAGAGTCGGTAGCACCTAGCATAGCACCTAGCGTAGCAGGCCCGGTTGCCACCACCGTAGCCATCGTAGCTAGCGAGTCCCCAGCTCCGGCATTAGAGCCCTCGCAGCGGGGCGAATCGGTGACGTCTCGGCGGCATAGCCGTAGGGCTGAGCAACCGTTCTACTCAGATTCCCGTGTCAAACAGGTTTGCCCCACTCAGTAATACACCGACTGAGCGACCTGTTAAAAGAGCTTTGGTAATAGGAGATTCCCAGCTCCGACACGTGAATATAGCAACCCCCTTAGAGACACCAGCGGCCATAGTTAAGTGTATCCCAGAGGCTAGAGCGCCTGACATCAGGGCTAATCTAAAGGTGCTGGCTAATCGTAAATATTCAAAGATAGTGGTACACGTCGGCACCAATGATGTGGGGTTGAGACAGTCCGAGATCACTAAGGATAACGTTAAAGAGGTGTGTGAGTTAGCGGGGACTATGTCAGATGCCGTAATGTGCTCTGGTCCCATTCCAATTCGGCGTGGCGTCGAAACCTACAGCAGGGTATTGGTGCTAAACCGCTGGATGTCTAAATGGTGCTCAGAAAACAACGTGGGTTATATAGATAATTGGACGCGTTTTGAGTGCAGGCCTGGCCTTTTGAAGCGAGACGGCATTCACCCTTCCTGGGAGGGTGCTGCTCTCATTTCCCGTAGCATATCTGCTAGGCTTACTAGTGGTAGTGTAGGACTTGTTAATGGGGATTGACAAACCAGAGCCGAGGCCAGGCAGCAGACACAAAGGCTAAACCGACTGTCTGCTAGCTGCAAAGAGAGACGCCACCTAGGTCACACTGGATTGAGACTGTGTCAGTTCCTCGAGTACCAAAAAATAACTCTCGCAAAGTTAGTAGACAAAATTTAATCAATGTTAAATTGGATTATGCTCCCTTGGAGAGTAGTTTAAATCTGAAACTAGGACTGCTAAATATTAGATCCCTGTCATCTAAAGCATTGTTGGTTAATGAAATGATTACCGATCATAATCTATGCATGCTCTGCTTGACGGAAACCTGGACCCGGCCAGATGATTATATGGCCCTAAACGAAGCTTCTCCCTCTGGCTATAGATATGTTCATAACCCCCCGTCCAAATGGTCGAGGAGGTGGTGTCGCCACAATTTATGACTCTGATATAGACATTTCTCAAAAATTCGGCTTTAAATTTAATTCTTTTGAACATCTCATCCTCACTGTTTCAAATGTATCAAATCTGACAACCAACAAAGCATCACAGTCGTTTATGTTAATTACTATTTACCACCCCCCTGGCTCTTACTCTGAGTTCTTGCAGGAGTTTTCAGACTTCCTGTCTCATGTAGTGCTATCAGCCGATAAGGTGATTATAGTTCATTCATTCATTCATTATCCGTACCGCTTATTCCCGCTAGTCGGGGTCACGGGGGGCTGGAGCCAATCCCAGCATCTCCGGGCGAAGGCAGGGTACACCATGGGCAGTTCGCCAGTCCACCACATGGCCAACACGCACACACACTCACACTCACGGGCAATCTAGAGTGACCAATCAACCTAGGATGCATGTCTTTGGACTGTGGGAGGAAACCGAAGTACCCGCAGAAAACCCACGCAGGCACAGGGAGAACATGCAAACTCCACACAGAGCAGCCCAGACCGAGAATCGAACCCAGACCGCCTTGCTGTGAGGCGACAGTGCTAACCACCACACCACCATGCTGCCGTGATTATAGTTAGTGATTTTAACATCCATTTTGAGAATTTTTGTGACGCTTTCAGCAAAAATTTTCAAGAAATTCTTGATTCAATGGGTATCACTCAGAATGTGGTGGGTCCTACGCATAATTGTAGTCATACTTTAGACCTAGTTTTATCATTTGGTATTAACATATCCATCTTAGCAATTTTACCTCAGAGCGAGGCCGTTTCTGACCACAGCCTCATAACGCATTTGTGTTATGCTTGACTGACGGTATTCATCAGCCGCCCGCTACCGATTGAAACGAACTATAGCACCTAGTACCATAGCCGCGCTCACTGACATTTTACCTGGTTTGACAGAAATTGATACACCTGTAGCTCCGGAAGGACTAGAGCATGTTGAGACTTCTCTTCGTACAGCATTAGACAAGGTTGCACCATTATGCTATAAGAGAGCCTCTGAGAGAAGAATAGCGCCATGGTATAACGAGCACACGCGCGTAGTCTCAAACGAGCCGCGAGGATCCTGGAGCGTAAATGGCGAAATTCAAAGTTAGAAGTGTTTAGACTATCATGGAAAAGCAGCCTTACTGAATATAAGCATGCCCTCCATATAGCAAAATCCTCATACTTATCAGCTTTAATAGAAAAACATAAAAACAATTCTGCACTCCTATTTAAAACTATTTCCAGCCTAACAAGGAGCCATGATCAAATCAATCCACTAATCCCACTAGAGTGTAGCAGTAATAATTTTATGAAATTCTTTAATGATAAGATTGATAAAATTAAGGAAAAAATTGGTTGTGCTATCTCAGAGACTGTCAACATGCCTGTGCACCTTGACAGCTGTCTGGTCAACTCTGATGCCCTGTTAAGAGTCCTTCTCCCCAATTGGTTGTGAGGAGCTTATTTCATTGGTGGAATCTGCCAAGCCCTCCACATGCATACTAGATGCAGTACCAACCCATTTACTTAAAGAATTACTGCATAGCAATATAGAACCTTTGCTCACTATAATAAACTGCTTTCTGAGCCTGGGCTATATTCCCAGTTCATTTAAACTCGCAGTTATCAAGCCGCTAATTAAAAAACCTGGTCTTAACCCCCATGAAATGTCCAACTATAGGCCTATCTCTAATTTGTCATTCATATCCAAAATTCTAGACAAAGTAGTTTCTTCACAACTTTCTTCCTTCCTACAGACAGAACATGTCTTAGAATTATTTCAGTCTAGATTTAGACCCCACCACAGCACTGAAACTGTGCTGACTAAAGTAGTAAATGATCTCTTGATATCCTCTGATAAAGGACACATTTCTTTTCTCATACTGCTAGACCTCAGTGCAGCTTTTGACACCATTGATCATAATATTCTACTTAATAGGCTGGAGACACTCATTGGTATAAGAGGTCAAGCACTCTCCTGGTTCTGGTCCTACCAATTTGTACTAGTAAACAACGAATGCTCAGAGCGTTCTAAGGTAAAATATGGTGTCCCACAAGGATCTGTACTGAGCCCCATATTATTTTCATTATATATGCTTCCACTGGGCACTATCATCCGTAGGCATGGTATTAGCCTCCATTGCTACGCAGATGATACTCAGCTGTATATATCTTCCAATCCGGATGATATCACCACTACTCTCAAGATTGAGAGCTGTGTCCAGGACATTAAAAACTGGATGGCGTCTAATTTTCTTCAACTAAATTCTGATAAGACTGAGGTGCTGAAGCAGCTGGGCTGATATTCCCCTTACCCTAGATGGGTTTTCAGTAACACCTAAGTCTACCGCAAAAAGCTTAGGTGTCACTATTGATTCGGATCTTTCATTTGACACACATATATGCAATGTCACTAATGCTGCCTTTTTCCATTTACGTAATATCGCCAAGCTGAGACACTTACTTGCATTAGCTGATGCAGAGAAGCTGGTCCATGCTTTTGTCTCGTCAAGATTGGACTACTGTAATGGTCTTCTAATTGGATGCTCTAAACAGTCCATAAAGAAGCTACAACTTGTACAAAATGCTGCAGCTAGAGTCCTAGCTAAGGCTAGAAAATTCGATCATATTAGTCCCACTCTCGCGGCATTACATTGGCTTCCGATTAAACATCGAATTGAATTTAAAATTCTTCTCTTAACCTATAAGGCGTTAAATGGTCTTGCCCCGCAATATCTGAGTGAACTCATTGCTTACTACAACCCATCTCGCCCTTTACGCTCTCAAAATGCTGGATTTCTCTTAGTTCCAAAAATTTGTAAGACTACATCCGGAGGCAGAGCTTTCTCTTTTAAAGCCCCTCAGTTATGGAATAGCCTTCCAGCTCCAATCCGAGATCCTGACACAGTTCCAATCTTTAAATCTAGACTTAAGACTCACCTATATAATCAAGCCTTCAGTTAAATATTCCCCTAGTGAGGTGCGGGGCTCAGTGGCCCCCAGACGTTGAGATTTCTGGTAATCTGAGATGTTGATGCTGTCATCCAGCTGTGTCATGGCATCACTAGTTGTGACTGACTTGACTGGAAAGCAATGTCTCAGTGAGCCCTCATGACTGTGGTCACCTCTGGACCCCTCCCTTTAGTTATGCTGCTATAGATTAGCCTGCCTGAGCTACATGCTAATCACTGGCACATGAGCTATGTACATTTAAATCAATGGTGGTTAAATTGACATCCTCACACTCAGTCTGTATTGTCCATCTTTTTTGCATGCTTCTACCCAAGACGACTGCATGCAAGCACCTACAAGCACCTGGGAGATGGTCTGGCTCGCCGGTGGATGTACTGATGCTGGGGTTGGATGTACCATTGCCGTAAGGGGACGTGCTGATGCTGGCTCCTACCTGAGGCTCACCATCTGCACCGAAGGGACTGTGACTACTTGGCAGGGGAACAAGAACTTTAAGCTATAACTGTAGAACCACCTTTTGTTCACAAATACGGACTGGTGCTAACGGGCCGCCCAATGGAGGATGGGTTCCCTTATTAGTCTTGGTCCTCCCAAGGTCCTCCTGCCCAGCAAAACTTTCATTTTAGTGCAGATGTGGAAGAGTCAGCTACTCTGGTGGGTCTGGGGTGGGCAGTGTTGCCAGCTTAGTGACTTTGTCGCTATATTTAGCGACTTTTCAGACCCTCTAGAGACTTTTTGTAGTAAAAAGCGACTAGCGACAAATTTAGCGACTTTTTGTGGTGTTATTTGAGACTTTTGGAGACTCTGAACACACTCTTCTGTCCTCTTGGGCGGGTGCTGCCATGAGCCCCACCCCACAACACTCAGTGCAGTCTCACACTCAGAGCAGACCCTCACCGCTCCACGCCCACACTGCAAATGAACTGCGCATGCCCAAAGCTGACGCCCCGCCCCGTATTTACAGAGCGGGATGTAAATATAAATGTTTTAGTCTTCAGTGAGACACGAAAATAAATCACTGCATTTAACTCACAAAGTCTCAGTCATTCTTCACCTCATTCACCACGTATCCTGTCACTCGACTCGTCCACAGTGTGTGCATCTCTGTGAAAGCTAAACATCTAGCTTAAACATTTAGCTAACTCTCCACAGTGTGCATCTCTGTGAAAGCTGTGAGAGAAATTATTATGATAATTTCATCTTAATCATGTCATTATATTATTTCAGATCAGCATGAACTGTATGATTTAGTATAAGTCATTCTGACTAGCAGAAGGACCATAATCTGTTAGTAAGTGTGATTCAGTGTAACCATGAGTCTTATGTTTAGCTCACACATTTGTATATGGACAGGGTGAATAGGGCAAAAGCCCTATGTCATCCGTTTGACAGTAGTCTGCCCAGTCGGGCCTTCAGCTGTCTCCATGTATAACTGAGACATCAGTTTCTAAATTATTATGATAATTTCATCTTAATCATGTCATTATATTATTTCAGATCAGCATGAACTGTATGATTTAGTATAAGTCATTCTGACTAGCAGAAGGACCATAATCTGTTAGTAAGTGTGATTCAGTGTAACCATGAGTCTTATGTTTAGCTCACACATTTGTATATGGACAGGGTGAATAGGGCAAAAGCCCTATGTCATCCGTTTGACAGTAGTCTGCCCAGTCGGGCCTTCAGCTGTCTCCATGTATAACTGAGACATCAGTTTCTTCCGTCGGAGCCTAAAGGAAGCCCCATATCTGGAGATATACACAAGTAGACAAAACAAGCTACCAGGCGCCTGGTCGGCGTACGTGCTGTTTTTCAAGGCAACCTGTCTGCCGGAATTGCTGATGTTGTGTTCTTGTAATGTACTTAAGGAGGGAGCGCCCCTCTCTTAGTTATGGAGAACTTCGTACTAGGCGAAGCTCTCACTTTGCTTTGCTACTTTCTTTATTTACTTGATTTATTTCATATTTTATGCCTTTTAATAAATTACTCATTTAATTCAGTTAACCACGTCTGAGTCCTCAATTGATTTTCAGAAATTTCCACGACAAAGCTTAACATCTAGCTAACTTGCTCATCATGTCTCACTCTAAACTCTATTATCAAAAATACAAGAAAGAGTGGGAATCAAATCCTGAATTTAAAGGCTGGTTGAAGCCGTGTATTGGAGATGATACACGGGCATACTGCCTGTATTGTAAGGTTGATTTCTATGCCAAACTTTGTGATATAAAAAAACACGACAACTCAAAAACATACTCAAAAGGCAAAACTTTATAACAGTTCTACCCAAAGCAACCTGCTGTTTATGAGTGTAAAAAAATGACTCTGTAAAAAAAAGCTGAAGCCACCATGGCATTAGCTATTGCTGAACACTGCTCCATGCATGTGATCACATTGGGGAAGCACGTAAAGCTGCTTTCTCAGACTCCACTGCTGCTACTCACTTCAAAATGCACAGAAATCATTAATGATGTTCTGGCACCATACTTCCTAAAAAGGTTGGTCGCAGATGTGGGCGGCCAGGGTTTCAGCGTCCTCCTTGATGAGTCCACAGATGTAAGTGTTTCTAAGTACCTGGGGGTTGTGATAAGGTACTTTAGTGACACCAAACACACAATTGTGTCAACATTTCTGGGGCTTGTTGAGTTGGAAGGAGGAGATGCAAGATCTATAGCCAGAGCTGTTGTGGCTTTCCTGGAGAAATGTTGCCTTAAAAAAGAGAAACTTAAGGGGACAGGGACTGACAATGCCTCCGTTATGACAGGGATTAATAATGGGGTCCACAAAATGCTGAAGGAGGAATATGGCCTCAAAGATCTGATTCTTATTCATTTTGCGTGTCACTCTCTGCAGCTTGCTGTAAGTCATGCTTCCAATGACACCATCCCTCGTAGTGTGGAGTACTTGGTACGGGAGACTTATAACTGGTTTTCAGTGTCTCCAAAGCGCAGGGAGGCCTACAAGGCCATATATGAGACCATCAACTTTGGGCAGAAACCCTTACAAATAACCAGGGTGTGTGCCATACGTTGGCTCTCCATTGAACCAGCGGTTGCACGCATTTTGGACCAGTGGGATGCTCTTAAACTGCATTTTGCATTCACCAAGTCCATTGAACACTGCTACATAGCTGAGGTTTTACACTCCATGTACAGTGATGCTCAAAACATCTTGTATCTGACTTTTTTGAAGTCAGTGCTGGGTGAGGTACAGTTGGCCATCAAGGCTTTTGAGGAAGAGCAGGTAGATCCTCTTAAACTTTTTGACAGCCTGGTTAGTCTGATAAAGTCTGTAAGTAGCAGGGTGCTGATTCCACTGGCAAATATTGATCTACTCAGAGAGCCAATTGATGGATACATCAAAAGTCCAAAACCATACCTTGTGTTGTCGTCCGGAGTGTAGGTGATGGACCTTTTGCTAATAAGACTGTGCTCGGTTGGACAGTAAATGGGCCACTTGGCAGAGAATGCTTTGGAAGGCCAGGATGTCCATCAACAGTCACCGCCAACAGAATTTCTGCTGTTATGCTTGATAAGTTATGGAAACAGCAGTTCAAGATGGACTTCCCTGAGAACAGCCAGGAGGAGGAGCTGGGGCTATCGAGGGAAGATTCCAAGTTCTTGAAGTTGGCCAGTGAGACCGTGACTGAGTGATGGGCATTACAGCATTGCCCTGCCTCTGAAAGACTGGGACATAAGAATGCCTGACAAGCGTGCGATTGTTGAACAACGTGCCTTAAGCTTGAAGAGACGGTTCATCAGAGATAAAGATTTTCACAAAGTTTACACTACTTTCATGGATCTCATATCCAGGGGATATGCACAAAGAGTGCCAATTAAAGATTTGAAGCGCAGCGACGGCATGGTTTGGTATATCCCCCATCATACCATCCCCCATCATACCATCCCTTTAAAGGGAAAATCCAGGTTGTCTTTGACTGTGCAGCATCATCTCAAGGCGTTTCTCTAATGCGCAGCTCCTGAGTGGTCCTGACTTGACGAATGCATTGGTTGGTGTGTTGACTAGGTTCAGGAAAGAGCCTGTCGTGTTGACGTCTGACATTGAAACTATGTTTCATCAGGTGCGTGTGCCAGAGGAAGATGTTGACTTGTTGAGATTTCTCTGGTGGCCTGTTGGCGATTTCAGTCAGAGCATGCAAGAGTATAGGATGGGTGTTCATTTGTTTGGGGCAACTTCTTCTCCGAGCTGTGCTAACTATGCTCTACGCAAGTGTGCAGAAGAACAAGGCACAGTTTAGCCGGGAGGCGATTGACACAATCCTGTACTGTTTCTATGTGGATGATTGTCTTGCCTCTGAAGAGGAAGCCATATCTCTTTACACCGACCTTGGAGACATCTGTGCTAAGGGCGGCTTCCGCTTGACAAAGTGGATAAGTAATAGTCGCAATGTTCTTGCTGTAGTACCAGAGGAGGAAAGAGCAAAGGAAGTTAAGGACTTGGACCTGGACTGTGATATCTTACCTGTTGAGCGAGCATTGGGAGTGCGGTGGTGTGTGCAGTCAGATGCGTTTACATTCTGCATATCCATCCCAGACAGACCATTGACCCGTAGAGGAATCCTTTCCACAGTGAGCTCCTTTTATGACCATCTCGGTTTCCTTGCTCCCGTTATTTTCACAGCTAAGAAGATTCTTCAAGATCTTTGCCAGCGGGGCATAGGATGGGATGACACTATACCATCTGTAGTTGCTCAAGACTGGAAAGACTGGGTGGAAGAATTGAATTTGTTGGATAACCTTAGCATCAGACGATGTTTAAAACCTTCTGACTTTGGAGAGATGACCACTGCTTAGTTGCATCACTTTGCAGATGCAAGTGAGATGGGGTATGGTGCTGTTACCTACCTGCTCCAGCGTAACAGTTGCTTGCACGTATACAGTTCCTTTATAATGGGGAAGTCCAGGGTGGCACCTTTAAAACTAGTCACTATTCCCCGCATGGAATTGACAGCAGCTGTGGTGGCAGCTTGCATGGATAGACTGTGGAGGAGGGAGCTAAGGCTACCTCTCCTAGACTCAGTGTTTTGGACAGACAGTACCTCAGTGCTGAAATATACATTGCTGGATGATACATCCAGGTTTCGTGTTTTTGTAGCGAACCGAGTGTCAGAGATTCTAAAGGCTTCTAAGGCCTCCCAGTGGAGGTATGTGAACACAGCACACAACCCCGCAGACTTTGCTTCTAGAGGTATGAGGGCAGAGACCTTTTTAATTAACACTGAATGGATATCTGCTCCTGTGTTTCTTATGCAACCAGAGAAGGAATTGCCTGTAAATCTAGAGAACTTGCAGGAGCTCCCTCATGAAGACCCTGAAGTTAAAGTGTCTGTTGCTATTAATGTTCTGCAAGTAGATGATGATGATGATGGTCCATTGACTCATTTGATTAGTCGTACCTCATCTTGGACACGCCTTGTCAGGGTGATGGGTTGGATCTTGAGGTTCAAGACATTGCTTTTGTGTCGCAGAAAGGACAAGGCACGTTTTCAGTCTGCATCTGATTCAACTCAGTGTAAGGATGTTCATCACAGAGTGGGGTTTTGCAATGGCTCTCTCTCATTGGAAGAGATTGAGGATGCTGAGATGCAAATAATAAAGTTTTGTCAGTGGAAAAGGTATGCTGAAGAAATCTCCTGCCTCCAAAGAGGAGAGAGTGTGAAACAAAGCAGCTACATCTATAAGTTGAATCCTGTTTTGGAGGAGGATGTGCTGCGAGTTGGCGGACGTCTTAGTAGAGCTGTTATGTCTGAGGATTCCAAACATCCTGTCATAATCTCTAAGGATCTTCACATTTCTAATCTCATTTTACAGCATATCCAAAAAGAGGTGGGTCATAATGGTAGGAACCATATTCTCTCAAGGCTGCATCAGAAATATTGGATTCCTGGTGCGGGCACCTTGATAAGAAGCATCACGCCAAAGTGTGTGGTCTGCAGACGGCTTCGTGGATCTCTAGGCCAGCAGAAAATGGCTGACTTGCCTGAGAGCAGAGTGACCCCTGAGAAACCTCCCTTTAGCTTTGTTGGAGTGGACTATTTCAGCCCGTTTGAAGTAAAGTGTGGGAGAAGTATTGTGAAGTGATATGGAGCCATCTTTACGTGTTTAGCAATTAGAGCTGTACATATTGAGGTTGCCTCATCTCTTGATACTGACTCTTTCATTAACGCCTTACGCCGTTTCATTGCAAGACGAGGCCAGGTTCAAGAGCTGCGCGTTCCGACAATGGTACCAACTTTGTGGGGGCAGAGCGTGAGTTGAGACGAGCTATGGAAGAGTGGAATCAGGAAAAGATTGCAGATGTGTTGGCTTTGAAGGGGGTTAAATGGATCTTCAACCCTCCAACTGGATCGCACCATGGTGGAGCATGGGAGCGGTTGATACGTTCCATCAGAAAGGTTCTCAACTCCACCTTGCAGACACAGTATTTATCCTTTGTGAAGTGGAGTCGATCTTGAACAGCAGGCCCATTACACAAGAATCCACCGATCCCAACGGTTTGGAAGCCTTAACACCGAATCACCTCCTCCTTCTCAAACCCAATCCGTGCTTACCACCTGGTCTGTTTCAGAAAAATGATCTCTATGCACGTAAGAGGTGAAGACAGGTCCAATATATATCTGACCTCTTCTGGAAAAGATGGATTAAAGAATATTTGCCACAACTTCAACAGCGCCAGAAATGGGTACAGATTAAATGCGATTTCATTCCTGGAGACATGGTTCTCATAGTGGATGACTCTGCACCTCGTGGTTCCTGGATCATTGGCAGAGTCACAGCAGCTGCACCAGACAAGAAAGGGCTTGTACGTCAGGTCTGGATTAAGACCTCGACCAGCCTTGTATGCAGACCAGTCACAAAGATCTGCCTTCTTTAGGCTAAGTGCTGGTAACCTCTGGCCTATGACTGACTGATAAGAAGAAAAGAAAAGAGAAATTGAAGGGACCTTTTGAGTGCATTATATTGTTTTATTGATAAACTGTGATGTAGTGTGTTGTATATCCTGGATAATGGTATTGGATGTGTTAATTATTACTGTGTGGTGATGTAATAATTAGGGGCCGGAATGTTGTGGACAGGCGTAGACTTGGGGTTAGGTCTTGTGTGCACCTAAGTAATGACGTGTACTATTTGGGTCACGTGGTGGTAATGATTTGTAATATCACCTGTGCACTTGCTAGTTGAGTGGGGGTAGTGAGTGGGTGATGGGGGAAGCCTACTTTTTGCTGACCGTTTAATGCTGTAAGTTACTGACGTGAACGTTGCCTATGAATTACTGCTTGCACATGGATTTTATACCGTTTGTGGATTGTTGAGGTTTGTGGACGCTGACGTTTTAATGCTTGAATACTTGTTTCTGATATAAAATAAAGCAACGTTAACTGAAGCTTGGACTTATGTTTTGAACAGCTAGCGTGTCGGGCAATAGTTTCCCCTATTCAGCTGCTCGGCGACTTCAAAGTTTGTTGGACAGTTGCCTACACTTTGGTTAACTTTTTTTGAGTCAAAGGCAGCTGAGCTCCACCTTAAGTAGTGTGCATCTTAAGTTAACTTAAGAAAACTAAAAAAAAAAAACCTAGAACAAGAAAAAAAACAAAAAATTAAAATAAACAAAAACTAAAAAGTAACTCTGCCAAAGTGTCTCTTTTAAGTTCACTTTGCCGGTCCCAAGCCCGGATAAAGGAGGAGGGTTGAACACTAGAGTAGCAGTTCCTGCTAACTGCTACTCTTATACTAACATTTAACAACACAGCAAAAAAAACTATTTATGTAATTTACGTAAAAATGATTTATACAAAGCATTAAAGTCATGTAGTTCATTTGTAGTTCTAATATATTTAGGGTGTTTTTTACTCACTTTTTTCTCTCCCAACATTATTCCTTTACAGCTTCAAAAACATGTATTATGCAAATTGAAGTCATTTAGCGACTTTTAGCGACTTTTAGGACAACCAATAGCTACTTTCCTTACTGAGGAGTTGGCAACACTGCCAATGTGACTGATGTTCGACGTTAGGGATCCCTGCTGTGCCCTCAGTCCTCTGCGTAACACTGCAATAAGTGTAGCGACCACAATCATTTTATTTTTTATTAGATCTCAGTACACAGGATTTGTGGCAGTGCACAAACGTTTTCGCTGCAAGTATCCCATAATCGGGATAATTGTAGCTATCAGTTAGAAATAAATTATAACAACTTCTCCGGCCACAGGTAGCATAAATGGAGATCACACTTGCTCGGCGGCTTACTTAAACTCTTGGCGGTCTTTTACTGGTGACCATAAAAGATAGAAACAGAATACACATATAACCACTCACCTGCAATAAGTGTAGCGACCACAATCATTTTATTTTTTATTACGTCTCAGCACGCAGGATCTGCCCATAAAAATGAAGCAAAAGTAAGCCAAACTAGCATCAAGTATTTTAATAACAAACCTTACGATCTTAAATTAATGCCCGTACATTGCTATATTTAACCATTTAGAGATTCATTTATGACCCAATCTTAAGTAAAATCACTACAATATTCGTTTAACTTCATATGAACAGGAAGGAGTACCTACTTGAGGAAGTGCACAAACTTTTCTGCCGCGAGTATACCATAATCCCCCACTCGTGCCTTCCGCGCTAGGCTTATTGCCGCATCGCGACCGTCGCGAGGGTCCATGCGTCAAAAATGACGTAATCGTGGTGGCTCAGCCCATGTGCGAGGGCCTTGCGCGCTGTCGCATTGCGAGGTCCTGCACCTCTTGAATTTTGTAACTTCGCGTGAGCCACGGTAGTAGAATGGACGCGTTTGAAGAAGCCCTTGTGGGACTGGTACGTCTTTACAATCATCTATATGACACATTGATGAGAGAACAAAAAGACACACAAATGCTTCGTAATTCATGGTCAGAGATCGCAACTTTTATGGCAAAAGAAGAGGCAGCATGTAGAAAGGCATGGAAAAATGTACGGGACCGGTATGTAAAAGCTAAAAAGAAAAGCCACGGAACAAGTGGAGATCCAGGGGGAACCCAACATGTTTCCCCGATTCTTGTGGAACTGGCTGTCCCAATTTGTAAAATATTGACCGCCCAACACCAACCTGGAAAGAAAGGGAGGCAACCGCACAATTTTGTTTTAAACTGAGATCTCCCAAGGTAGCATAGTTTACCAATAACAATAGATGGATGGATATATAAATGTATTGAGCCTGAGCAATTTTTTTAGCCTCCAGTAGCTTAGCAGCACAATAATACACAATGATAAAAATACAAGTATAGATTAGTGAGAAGTTGACTGATTAGAGTTGAAATTCCAGAATGAATACATTGGTTTGTAAAGGTCAATACAGAGTGCATCAGGGTCAGATGCATTTTAACAACTCTGTTGTTGGGTGGTGTTAACCTGCTTGGTTACAAAAGACTTTTGCAGCCTGTCTGTAAGCAGGACAGTGCCAGCAGTCTATCACGGAATACTTTCCTTTGTGCGCTGATGGTGTTGTCCAGGGTGATGTGTATTGCCCATGAATGACAAAGGTGTCTTGAGAATCCTTTTCCCCAGCCAGCCATTCAACTGTCATGCATTCAATTGTAGTTCCATATACTTGATGCTACTTACTGTTTTTTTTTAGGCTGAAGACACAAAACTGCACAGCCATGAAAGAATCGTGCCACTGGAGACAGCCTGCCTCACATTCAAGCAGCAAAATGATGGAGAATCTTGCTATGGTGAGATAACTGCTGATATGCTAGAGCAGATACACCCTGACCACAAGCCTGAAGTTAAGTTTCAGGTGTACCAGGCACTATATGAAGCGGGTAAAAAATTACCTTAAATAGATGTTCCCTACAAATGGTTGTGCTTGAACTGAGAGTGATCCTCCTGAGATGGCACTTGGATGCAAAATATATATATATACATATTTAATGACCCACACCACACTCATTACCAGTTTCTATTGTATTTTGACAGTATATCTTTTGTCTGCAATATATTTTACACATGTCAATTACTTTGTCTGTACATTTATTGGCCATATTGTTCCTTCTGTGCCAAAACAAACATTGTTAAAAATAAACCACATATGGCAGAATTCTGTTAATGTAACCTGCCTCTGTGTATCACTGACTCCTGCCAAGGGACAAGTCCTTGTGGCGTTACAAAGAAAGCTTTCAGGTCATTTCGCACTGCAATAGCCACCTGTGATGCTCTTGCAGTACACAGGCATCCTGGATCCAGGAGATTGCTATCCAGTTACCTGACTTCGCCATTGACCAAGCATCACCTCCCATCACTGTTGTCCCATCCACAAAAGTTGGTGGTGTACATTTGGATGCAGGAGAGGCTGCCGCATCAGTATGGGCAAACATGTTGTGAAGGGCCACACATGCCTTCACCATATCCGCTGCCTTTTCAGGATGACATTCATTGGGCCATCCCAGAATTCTCCAATGTGCCACAAGGATGCCAAAGGAGTCTTCAATGACTCTTCTAGCCCTTGAATGCCTGAGGTTGTACACTTTCTGCCCATTATCAAGGTTTGTACCTGCAAAATAAGCATATTTAATTGTCATGATATATTCAATCGTATAACCTAATTCAACACATTACCTGGATATGGGCGCATCAAGTTGGCATGTAGTGGGAATGCTGCATCTCCCAAGAATACGTGAGGTAGTATTGTAGTTGTGTCAGGCAGATGTTCAGGCTGTGGGAGTTCAAGGGTTCCCCCACAGAAGTTTTGAACCAAATTCACTGCTCTGAAAAATTCCCCAGTCACTCTCACGGCCATATGAGCCACCATGGTGAAGCGATACTTTGCATAACAGACAGCCATAAGGACAATGGAATGGGTCCCTTTATAATTATAATAGTTGCTCCCTGCATTTCGCAGAGCTTTGATCTCCACATTTGCCAGATACAAACTCTCCCGTATTCCCGAGAAATATCAGTCCACTCACTACCTTTGGGTACAGAAAAAACACAGAATACTCAACGAGCAAATGAAAACCAGAAAAAAAAAACAAGGACGCCAGGGGAAATAGCTGGCTCGCAGGCAAACGCCGCAAAGAACAAAACACCCTTCCCAAACAAAACCAGAAAAGGACAGGAAGATAATACCAGGAGGAAAACTTGAGGGAGGCCAGGGAGCAGCACAGGAGGCAAGTACTTGAATAAGCAAAGATAAAGAGAGAGAATGGTGGTGAAACACCAAAGCGCAACTCGAAACCAACATAGGACTGGCTGGCAAACTTCCAGCAACGATTCAGCAGTGAGCTGCCACAACTCTCTCCCTAAAGTAGGGAGGGAGACAGCTGTGGCAGATCACGGCTGATTACGGGAACTCTGCCTTGATCTAGCTCGTGAGCTCCTCCTTGTGGCGGCCGGAGGACCTGCGCTGGAGCCAGCCCTGACAGCAACTTTTAGTTTAAAAGTTCTCAAATTAAAATACAAGTACTGTTTTACAAGTTCTGAAATCATGTCCTCCACGCACCCAGATTTACCTTCATAATTCTGCTCTTAACTAATTCTCTATTGAATGTTAGCAGATACATATTTGAGTCATTTAAGTTTCAAACTCTGCAGAGATTTATCCCAGTTCAAACACAATTTTTTCTAATATCCAGATTTGTATAGAAACATTTATTAGCTGTGTCAGGGGTGTTAAAAATGAGCATGGAACTTTTCCAGAGTGTTACAAAGAAGATATGCATAACCCATTTCATCTGCTCCTTAGGAGGGTTTATAGCAAGGTAGAACATGGATAAACTGAATTTAGGAAAATATGATTTTTAGAAGGGTTTATGTTGATTGACAGAGGACTCACAGCCCTGAACGTGAGATGCATGAGAGGACTCAGCCCTGAATGTGAGGGGCTTCAGTCCTGTGAATATTTTGGATGTTTTTATAGATCTTATTAATTAACTCACTTGTAAAACACAAGTGTAAATTCAGCATACAATGATGGCCAGTGTTTTCACCATAATCACATAATGGCAAATTACCATCTTCATTGTGACTTTATTTCTAATGGTTTTGTGACCACTGACAATAAAAATATTTAAGACTTAAGACTTTTGCCCATCACTCGGGCTGAGGTGACCAAAGCCATATTTTTTCACATCATCAGCATGAAACAGTGCAACCAAGTCAATGTTCATCACAGCAGAGTTAAACTTTGGTGGCAGATTTCTAAGGATAAAATACAGAGCACCTACTTTGTGCACACCGCGCTTTGAAGCAAGTGGATTAGCAGTTTCAAAGTCGTCATGATATAACTGAAATTGTAAAGACCTCTGTTTACAGAACAATGGATGTGTCTTGAAATAACTCCCGTCGCAAAAATCTTCATATCGGTCAGGTTTTGGTAAACAGGGTTCCCCAAGCAGCTTACAAATCTCAGAATTGCGGCACATAAATTTTCCAAAATTGGAATGTACACAAAACTGTCTTTTACAGGGACTTGTTCGTAAGTACCTGTACATTTATTTCGCCTTGTATCAAATCGAACTCCTAAATCTATTTCTACTGGCTCTACAATGCCCCATTTCTTACTAAAATATCTCATTCTTTTAGTTTCAGTATTAAACCCATCAAATGGATTTTCAAAATTATCAAGACTTTCTTTTAATGTAGATCTTACAGGATCATCTTTAGGTATAGCAGATAGTATGTCATGCCTCATTTGGGAGTGCAGTGCAGTCCAGTAGCAAGTTCTTCCAAATCACTAACAATTGTTGAAACAACACTGTTTGCCACACCACTTCCTTGGAGTTTAGCAATAATTGAAGCACACGCATGTTTTGTTTTTTCTTTGTGAAAACTCAATCCATTGTTCTCAAAACATGCGTTTCTAGGTTCGGTGTTACCCTCATTTGACCAACTTCTGTATCATCTTGGAGATTGGAAAAATTAGCTTGAAAGGACTCAGAGTTTGTATCATCACCACTTTGGCCAAAATCACGATCATGAACCCTACTTAAATGTTCCTTGAAGACTGAATACGTTGAAAACTGACGCCTACAACAATCCTGTGCACAAACCAACTTAAACTTGGTGCTGGGATAAAAACTGTGAACAACTCTTAAATGAGTTATTAAGGACTGGCAGGCCACATGTACAGCCTGACAAATGAAACATTTAAACATTTAACCTAGTTGAAAAGCTTAGCCCAAAACTCACGAATTCTTGGAGACTCATCTGTTGTTGTAATGTCAATGTTGTAGACTGTTGTCTGCACAAATGTGTAGAAATGGACCAGGGACTCATCAAAAGAAAGATTGAACACGTAGTGAGACTTGAACAGCTCATCAAAGGCACCCAAGGATCTGGTGGCTTGGCAAGGGATTAGCTGCTTGTCCACAACGATGTAGAATGTGTCGATTCTCTTCTGAGCCAACAGCAAGGATGTAAGGTTGTTTAACCTCTCTTCCTCGCAGATGTTCATCAATGCTGCAGCATGACTAAAAAACAGAACATGAACACCTTAATGTTAGTTCAACTAATTACCCATACTCTGGGTTTTCTACTTAAAGGAGAACTCCGGTGTGAAATGGATTTGGGGTTTAGTGAAACAATTACGAGTACTAACCTTTGTTGAATAGCACATCTCTGTTCACCCAGCTTGCGGTGGAAAAAACGATTTCTCTGCAGGGGCAAAAATATGCCCTATAGCGTTGTGAGGTGTGCTATTCAACAAAAGGTTAGTACTCATAATTATGTTTCACTACACTCGAAGTCCATTTCACACTGAAGTTCTCCTTTCGTGTCGTGTCCCACTTCTCAAGCAACCTGGAGGATGTTTCCTCACCAAACAGCAGCACAAAATCTTGATTCAGCTGTTGATCAAATACATATACAAATGTATCAGTGGTCAATGCACTGTAAACAGCCAAACCAAATGAAAGACTGGATTTTAAAAACCAATGCACAACTCACTAGTCCTTTGACATCTAAAAAACGTGGGAATGTTTTTAGGACATCTGTCGTTCTCTGTGAGTCATGCACTAGGTTCTGGTGATGTTCAAAGGTCATCTTCATCTTCTTAAACACTTTTGGTTCATCATGACAATGAACAAGAAATGATATAGCTTCCTGGCAGGCATCTCCATCAAGCTGCTCAGGCACTGATGCTACTGATCTTCTGCGATTGGGTCCTTGTGCTTGTGACACTGTGGTTGCCTTAACTGGTTGTTGAGATTTATTCCTGGACCTTTTCGCCATCATAGAAATGCTCCTGTTAATAAAAAAAATGACATAGATCCATCATTCTTTGATCTTTTATCACAGATTAAAATCTGACAAACTTTACAGAGCTTGCTGACGCATTAGTGTTTTTATTTAGCAATATAAACATAACATAGTTATGTATAGTTCTAATTTTGATACCACTCATTACATTTAAATGCCCAATATTAAAAGCTTAGTTTTAAGGAGAAGAAAAAGTGTGATTAATCACAGACATCTGCTGTGATTAATCTGATTTTTTTTAATCGAATGTCATCACTAGTAAAAACCCATTAACCCAATTCATTCTGAATGGCAGTAAGAGCATTCTCATTGATTGTTTTGTGATCTGATTATAGCACACTACCATTTCAGTTGTCCAGGGGTATTTTGACATGCCATTATAAGATCATTGTAATTCTATTTTTTTTTTCATGCATTTAAAGTAATCACTTAAAGGTCAAGTATAGCGACAGAGTGCATTTAGGCCATGCCCACACTGAGGGGAAAACATTTAGCTCAGTTTGAATAGAAGTGAATAGGAAATTGCAGCTCACTGTTTCTTTAAACAGCTATAACATAAAACGTCAACTCCAGTCTCTCTCAATACCCTTTAAAGAAAGAAGAAGCCATATACTAACATCAGGTATGATTAGACTCCATCTGTGTTCACTTTATATTCAAATTTGAGGAAAAAAAAAAAAAAATTACCAAACGGAGTGCCCAGCCTTCGCTTACTCGTAATGTACCATTATCTCACAGACACAAGGTAGTCTAGTTAACATTAGTTAAAACTGATCAAAAAGTTCAAATCTATATCATATTAGGCTGCATTTTATTCACACTACTGTTACCCATATCCTTCTTGTTCTGTATCACTCTGAATCAAATACTCAAATACAGCTGCACTATTCCACATTATTAGTATTACCATTAGCAGTATCCTCATTGTTATGCAACAGTCTGAATTACTATTGCAAGTTAATAACCTAAATTAACAGAAGGGCTAAAATGCTTTAAATATTTAAGCTCAATTTTAGTTATTGTTTACCTGCTACTTTAGCTAGTGAGCTCTACAAACTATACCCACTAATTTCCATAATTTTTTGGGCCAATTTAAATTGTTGTTTAGGTTGTCAAGTATTGATCTCTTGGTAACCCTTTGGTTTATTTAGGCTACTAACATGCAATATTAATTCAGACTGATAAAGAATGTGAGGATAATGGTTATAGTACTACTAAAAATATGGAATAGTGCAACTATACTTGATCTGTTGATTGAGACTGAAAATGCAGCTTAATACTCTATAGAACATTTTGACCACAGTGTTAGCTAATGTTAACTAGCTTAGCCTGCCTGGTGTCTCAATGAGCTATTGTTAAATTACAAGTCAATTTCCCATTCACTTCTATTCAAACTGAGCACAATGTTTTCCCCTAATGACACTTATAGTTCTGTCTCTATGTAAAACTGGTATAATTTCTGTCACGAGCCTAATGCCTGGGAGACCCTCACTCTCCAGGGCAGAATGCTGGGCAAGCAGCAACAGGAAATAGAGGAGGTAAAAGCCCCCCCCCGAGCCTTACGAGGGAAACCCCAAGAGGTGCGAGGGGTTCCTCGTGCAGTGTGAGCTGTACTTCACTTACCAGCAGCAGCACCTTCGGAGAAGGTGTCTTACGTTATCTCTTGGATAAGGCGCTGAATTGGGGGGCTGCTCTTGTTACTAATGACTCTCCCCTCCTGCAGGACTATGCAGCTTTTTCAGCTGAGCTAAAGGAGGTCTTCCACCATCCACGTCGTGGGAGGGCTAGCGGACAAAGCCTGGTCTCGATGCGACAGGGGTCGCGCCTCGCAGCGGAGTATGCTCTAGACTTCCGTACGCTAGCTGCAGGTACTGGATGAAACGATGCGGCATTGGTGGATGTTTTCCTCTCAGGTTTGAAGCCAGAGCTCAGAGCTGAACTGGCGTGCCGGCAGGACTCGCAGAACTTTAATCAAGTTGTGAGACTGGCAGTCACCTATGACCGGCTGGTCCAGGAGCGCGGAGGAAGTGCCCGATCCTCCAGCGCAGCAGTTTCGCCACCCCCTGAGAGGGAAACACTGCCCCCGGCAGAGCCCATGCAAGTCAGAGAGGCAGGCGACACCAAGGAGACCGTCTGGCCGCGCTGACGCCGGACGCCTGGTTGAGACAGTACAACCCCTCCATAGACTGGGCTAGCGGACATATCACGAGTTTATCCCCTGTCACTACCGAGGAGGAGAGCGAGCAAGCCATGTGTCTCATGTCTACATCTATAGAAAGCCCTAACGCTAGTAGCTACCTGACATCCCCCCCTCAGTATAGAGATCTGGCAGAGGTCTTCAGTCCCGGGAGAGCAGCTCAGCTACCGCCACACCGCCCCTGGGACTGTGCTATAAAGCTGAAGCCCGGCAGTGTACCGCTGAGAGGGCGTGTCTATCCGCTGTCCCAGACCGAGGAGTCCGCTATGCAGCGTTATGTTAACCCCTTTGTGCGGCGGCCATTTTGAGCCGATTTCTAAACAATTTGTACTAATACACTTTAACACTAGTTGTCTCAAGGTGTACATATAGCAAAATGATAATTCAGGATTCAAACTGAAGTAGACAGTTGAGCCAACATATTGATTCACTTCCAGGCTTATATTTCCATAATTTTGGCTCCATGAGCGCCTCTAAAACAGAAAAAAGTCAAAAAAGTCAAAAAAAACAAAAAAACGGTTTTGATTTTGGGGATTTAAAGTGTGTAAATGTACACTGGTGATATAAAATCTTTTCTGATTCAACAGGGTGTTGTCTAACAAAATAAACAATATTGAGCATATACATGGAAGTACTGAAGAGCGACACAGTATTTTCCACAAGGTGTCCAAGGCCTCGCCAAAGTGCCACGCCTTTATCCAAACGTGCCACACCCTTATCCAAGACGTTGGCCACTATTCACCAAGAGCATGCAACATTTTTTTTACTAAAACAAAAGTTCTAATCCTTCTAATGTTCTAATACTGCTTATATTCTAATATTTAGTATGCATTCTTATTCACAACTGTTTATTCATACTCACAAGCGCAACTGCGTCCTTCGTAGCTCTTCTTAGCCGTTCTTAGCTAACTTCCGGTTTAGCATTCTACCCAAACAATTCGGCAAACTCCAGCTAAACTAAACATTTTCTTTTTCTATGCTGTCCAATCGTATATGCAATCAAATTATTCACTAACAAAATCATTTACGACTGCTTCAGTTTCGCCAAACAGAGTCGATCGCGTGTGCTCTGGAGTTTATCTTAGTTTAGCTTAGCTTAGGTCAGCATGTTTACCACCGAAATGGCTTGATGTGTTGCGTATGAAATTCAACTCTGCATAACTCCAGCTAAATTAAACATTTTATTTTTCCATGATGTCCAAAAGTATATACAATCAAATTATTCACTAGCAAAATAATGTACGACTGCTTCAGTATCGCCAGAGTCGATCGTGTGTGCTCTGGAGAGTTTATCTTAGTTTAGCTTAGCCTAGCTTAGGTCAGCTACCGAAATGTCTTGATGTGTTGTGCATGAAGTTCCCAAAGACAAGCAATCACGAATCATGGCAAGTGAGGTGTTAATCTTTTCAGCTTTGAATGAGCTATTGGCTAGAACAGCTATCAATCACTTTGAAGGCGTCAGCTTGTCGCTTTTGCAGTTACTGGATAGCCCCCCCTCTCCCTTCCCCCTTTACACCTCGCCAGGCCTGGCCTGCACAGAGATGTGCTATTGCACGTCGGATCCTGTCCCAAGTGTGCGAGAAGTAAAGTGCCGAGAACCCCGCCCGCGGGTAAGTTGCACCCACTACCGATTCCTGAGCAGCCCTGGACCCATATTGCAATGGATTTTGTTACCGACCTTCCCGAGTCGGAGGGTAACACTTTTCTAAGATGGTGCGCTTCATTCCCCTGCCAGGACTGCCTACAGCATGGGAAACTGCGGACCTCCTATTCAGACACGTCTTCAGGCAGTTCGGTCTGCCTGAGGACATAGTGTCTGATAAGGGTCCGCAGTTCACATCGTGAGTATGGAGGGAGTTCATGAGCAAGCTCAACATTACGGTCAGTCTAACCTCTGGATATCACCCGCAGGGTAATGGACAGGTGGAGCGTATAAACCAGGAGCTAGGACGCTTCCTCAGAACTTACTGTAGCGAGCACACATCCGCTCTGTCACGGGGGGGGCTCTGTCACGGTGGCTCGGAATGGAGGCCACCAGAGGGCGCGTGTATGGACGCGTAGCCATGGCAACACTGCTCACACGCCCCCTAGCAACACACCACTCCCTCTCTCACAATCACCTCAATACTAGCACCTGTTCCTTGTTACCTGTCCCAGCATTTAAGCCCACAGGTTGTGCCATCCAGTGCTGCACATTCCTACGCCTACCTCTACGAACAAGCACTGGAGTGTGACGTCTCCGTGGTCTTCTTCGTTTGGTGATCCGTCTGCAATCCTCCCTTTGCTATCGTTATTCTTATGTTTCCGTTTACTGCTGCAATCGATAATAAATCCTTTTGCCCGCAACCCCTGTCTCCTGCTGTCCCTGAACAACCGTCACAATTTCTGAAAGTAAGTACTTTAAACTTACATAGCCCTTTGGAGAAAAAGGATCCTTCAGTGAAGGAAAAAATGTAATGATCCCTAGAGCATACTTCTCCTTCTGTTTACGGGATGGAATCCTCCTTTAAAGCAAAAGCAATATTTAAAAAAAAATAAACATGTCCTACTACAGGGCACTAATTTAATGCCATTCATTCAGTCTAAAAAAAACAGTTTAAGACGCACTTACCCATGCATCTCGGTCATATGGCTAGCCAATATATTGACAAGCTGTCTCCGGGTCCGATGATTCAGCGATTTCTCTGACTTGTACACTTCAAGGACATCCTGACCTCCAGGTTTCATAACCAAGGCATTTTCTACCATCTATTAAATCCACACGTGAGAAATTCACTATACAATTCAGAATCAAAAATTACTTTCATGGGATTTGTTGCAATGAGCGACTTTGTCGATGACAAATTCCAAGTGCTGTGACTGGTTTGTGTACTCAGTATCAAGTTATCAAATACGATTTACTGTACCATTTACTATTTATGGCTGGCCAGTTAGAAAATGGTTTTCCTTCTTCCAGTTCAGTCCCACACACATCCACACAATTCTAAATTTCACATTTTGAAGTTCAAAGTTTACTGATGGTGTTGAGAGTCCAAATTGTATAAATCAATTACTCAAGTACCTCTTTTCGAGCCTCAGCCTCAGAAAACACTGTGGTAGGTGGGTTCCCGTCTCTGAAGTTATGAACAGATCTGTCTCTGGAGTGTCGAGTAAAGAGGTCATTGTCACTTGAAGGTGACAGGGTATCCGTGAGGGAAGATGATGCTGATTGATCTAAAGGAGAATTTTTGTTTTAGATACTTATATAAAAAAGGAAGACAAAATGTATCCAAAAAAGGTGGTATATATATTTATCAATCTGTCACACTATGGTTTATATAATTGCATAAAAAAAGAAAAAAATGGAAATAACCCACCTCATCTTTAGTGACACTAACATACCTTAAATTGCAATGAGAGGATTTCATATGTTCACTCTACACTTAAAAGTGATTTTAAAAAATGACAAAATAATACTGGTCATTATTTTATGAACAGTAATTTACAGTTAAAATACAGTATACCAAGTATGCACTTTTGGGTCATGGAGTGAAAGAAAAATAATCTAAACTTCAAAGTTAATTTTTTTGTTTCAGTTATACTTAACCATGAGGTCCAAACCTTGATATACAAGAACTGTACTTCAAAAACCAGCACATTCGTAACCTGCTAGAAATTTGTTACTTAGGGGTGGCAAAGCCATCATTTTTTATAGTGATTTTTTCAGAAAAATATACACAACTTTGACATAGCAAGCTGTGGCCTTGTATAGCAAGAATAGGATGCTTATAACCAAACGTACATTTGCAAACTTATGCTGGGAGCATGGTTACACTGACTACAATGTAATTTCTAACACAACCTACCTTCATCAGACTCACTGTCACGTCCTGTCAGGCATAAGTCAGGATTGGCCTCCATCAGTTCAAGAAGGATGTCTTCCTCCACTACCGTGTCACTTTCATCAAAAATGTACAGTTCAGATGCACTGGGAATCCCAAACTTGTTTTTGACTATAGTAGGGTTGGGCGATGTCTCCTTAATTGGCAGATGACGATGTTTACAGTGAAACATCGCGATGGAGGGGGGGGGGGTCATGACCAAATTTAAAAGGGGCCTACTATATAAAAACATAATGATTATAAAATAAAAGTAGTATAAAATAAGCTATATGGTGATAATTCTACCCAGGCTTTAACGTGTAAGGGAAAAAAACCCTTCCACTGCCTTTGAATGGCCTGTGTCCTGAGAATGTCAATATCCCATAGATACTTATTTAGCCTATTTAATTGTAACATTAAATAAATAAATAGTTAGGCCAGAATAAAAAAATAATCTACTAATAATGGTAATTTAATGTTAATACATTTTAAAACTATATACTTTATTTTTCAAATACAATTACTCTTGCGCTTTGGCGCGCTGCGCGTTATAAAAAGCTGCTGTTCCATTCCGCTTGAATGTTAACGGTTAAAAGCGTCAATTTAATTCCGTTAGAGAGGCGCATTTCATTTCAACAGTTGGCAACCTACCATGTTGTTCAACTTTTAATAAAGGTGTTTACAAACACCTTCATGTCAATTTTATTTTGTAGCCTTTGCACTGCAAAATTAATGCTTTCGCTGAAGTTGAACGTCATACTTCGGTTGACAATGAGCAAGTTTCCCGACGCAGGTCAGTGCATGTTTGTGGAAAAAAAAAAAGTGGCCGTGGCATCGCGATGGTTACCATCCATCGCTGTGGTGGGTCATAAATGACGATGGACGATGATATCGTCCATCGGCACAACCCTAGACTATAGGAAGAGCAACAAGACACAGGATGACAAGCCTGTACCAGTGTCAGGGTTGGCTCCAGGTCCACTCCCCCTGCCGCCTCTAGAGGGGGAGCGCGAGCCAATTCCTAATTACGCCTTGTTAATTAATTACTCCTTGTTAATTAGTGCAATCAGCGGTGACGACCTGCAGCCGTCCACCTGCCTACTTTAGGTGGATGACTGCAGGCTCTCACTGCTGAGTCGTTTGTTGTTCTTACCACTTACTTCCAGCCCCTTCGGAAAACGTATTGCGTTTATGGTGCTTCTTCACCATTGCCTCTGCTCATTTTCGAGTTCTCTACTCCTGCGCCCTTACCTGGCTCATCTCAAGTTTTCTTAGTTCTGCAGTTATTCCTATCTTTTATTATTTTTGGTTACCTCTATTGAGCTCTAGGTCAAGCAAGGCTTTTTGACACGTCGAGTTTCTCGTCGAGTGTAGTTTTTGTTCCCGTTTTCTCCCTGTTATCCACGCCTGATAATTTGCGTGTTTATTGGTTGGTTTTGTTATTTTCCTTTCGTATCGTTTCCCGTCTTTGTTACGGAGGTCTCAGTTAATTGTTTGTGTTGTGGCACTTGCGTCCGCTACTCCAAAACCCCCGCGAGTAGTCCTCCCCGGACTCCCCGCGTTACAACCAGGTTCAAAACTAAACATTAGTATACAGTCAAATCCATGCACCTTGAACACTAAAAGCTCCAGTCGCAAAATGGCACATCCTATGCATTTTTAAGTTTAAATATAAAGCCAAAGTTCCAAAGGAAAAAAAGAGAATTCAGATTAGGGAAAAGGTCTAAAGAGAGAAGTTGTTCAGTTTATGGTAAAACCGGCTGCAGTACATGCATAATGTTCTGTAGTTACTGCATATGGTTAATTGGAACCATACATAATTCATAATCAGAGTAAAATTTGATTGACATCTGTTGCAAGATGATTACTTACAAAATTATCCTGCTGTTTTGCATTTTGTGAGTTTTAGTCGAATAAAATATTTTCAGTCATGTATTTCAA
This sequence comes from Brachyhypopomus occidentalis, assembly GCA_020368025.1. Lineage (NCBI taxonomy): Eukaryota > Metazoa > Chordata > Actinopteri > Gymnotiformes > Hypopomidae > Brachyhypopomus > Brachyhypopomus occidentalis. Next base: position 145,235 of record JAGXOD010001397.1, on the reverse strand, counting down.
TTTTGAAATTAAAATATTAAAGTTAAAATCTCATCTCGTGAACGCAATATCATGGCTCGTCACACCCCTAGCAAGAAGCTCCCTGGCTTCTGGTGACTAATGCTGGCAGTGCCATTATTAATGTGATAATGTGATTTAGAGAATTAAATGCCAGTAACATAATGATAATACAATAGCATAACAAACTAAATTTTAATTAATCATAGTTTGGGAAATATATATTTTTTTCTTCACTTCGGTCAACACTGTGTGTATGTACTCAGTTATTGAAGCATTGGTCTTTGCACGACTGTCAAAAATACTGTTCAGTTGTATATGTGAACAAACATACAAATAAACACAATATACAATGTCATGGTTATCAAATATTATTGAGGATATGTCTATGTATTATACGATAAGTTATTAATGCAATATTCGTGACAGGCCTAGTTATTGAGTTGCCATTCCTAATATTTCAAAAACCTGGACATAGGAAATTTTGCAATAATTATGCAAAATGCTACTTACCTTCACTGATGAAATCCAAATAGGTGAAACCAGAGTGTAATCGGATGTACTTTTTGGTACCTTGGTACTTCACCATGCAACATACTGGCATGTCTCAGAACCTACAATTAACTAAATCTCAACTTCAGCCAAATGGCCAGAAAAGCACAGAAAAAAGGTTATTCCAATGCTATTGGTAGATCTATCCATGAACACTAGCTAAATCTGACCAATAACCAGCAAACAATTTTGGGTGTAAAGTTGTAAACTGCATCCATGCAAAAGACAAACTACACTAGCATGACAATAATGGTGGCAAATTAGACATATCAACAAATGACTTGTCATGAAATGTTTGTCATGCATTTCTCTCATACACGGTATCTGCAGGTATGGGAAAGTTAAATTGAAGACTTTAAGACTATTTTTTTAATATCACTTTCACAATAATAAAATGGCACACAAAACCTGTCAGGTGATTTTAACGACTTTTTTCACACATTTCACTATATATATATATTAAGGCTGCTTGGCCATGCTGCACCCTACAGCATGAAGCTTGCTAATATTTCACCTTAAAATGGTGTGGCAGTCACATGACCTAGGTAGGTACTGCCTGCAGTAAGTTCTCCACCATTTAGAGTGAAGCAGAAAGTTCCAGAATTAAGCTGGGTAGTTAAATAGCTAACCTACGATAGCTAACTGCTAGCTAACTATCCTAGGACAGCTAACCGCTAGCTAACCTAGGATAGCTCACCGCTAGCTAGCTAGCTAGTATGGTGTCACATTAATGTCAAAACTCGAGCGGGCAAAAACGCGAGGTTAAATATATAAAGCTGCACGTTTTAACATTTCGCGCACGTAAATCTTTCACTTGTGAGCGCAAGACACAGAGCACAGAAAGAGGAACCACATGTGACATTTTCATAAACACACGCTCAAACTGTCTTTTTTTCCTCCTTTAATGTTTTTTTATTTCCTTTTTTTCACGGTGAAACCCGAATATCTGCCGAATATATGAGCCTAACTGACCGAGCTGCAGCTGGAATACGTGCTGTATTCACTCGTTCACAGAAGTGATAAGACTGTTAAATCATTACTGTAGGTGAGATAAACCAGAGATTTATCCATCTCTCTCTCCTGTCCGCTCCTCTGCTCCCACCATGTTAGTTGTAGAAAGAGAGTCTGTTCAGTGAGCAGTCAGTCACGAAACCAGGTGCCATCAGCCAATAGCATTCGGCCCATGTCCACCCCGCCGACCCCCCCTCTGAAAACTTGAGCAGAAAGATTTCTCTCGCGCGTACAGAGCAGCCGATAGTATTGCACGCGAGGAAAAAAAAAAGCAATAAAGGAGGAAAAAAAGACAGTTTGAGTGTCTTTTTTTGAGCACCTCTCTCTGTGCTCATGAGTTTCACATTTACGCTCACGAGTGAAACATGTACATTTTAACATTTCACGCACGTAAATCTTTCACCTCACATTTTGCCCGCTTGAGTTTTGACATTAATGTGACCCATAAACTAGCTAATAACTCCAGCCTCGCTTGTTCAGCCACATCTGTTTAGTCATAAAAATCCCACATTCTGAATTTAAAGCTGGAATATTACATATTATGAGAATTATCAGAAGCACAAACGACAAAATGAGGGACAGACATCACAGACTGTGCCTCATCGATAATATTCGGTAGTTCTAGGCTAGCTAACGCTAGCATTCAAAGCTGAACAAGCTAGTATCTACCAACAAATCTAAATCGTTTACACTCACTTAATGTTTATACAGTTTTATATCGAAAATAATGTCATGTATAAGTAAATATATTGGGTTCTTAACTTTTGAATAAGTAGATTAACTCTACAGACGCTTGGTCTTCCACCTGCCTCCAGAAAAATGGGCGCGATAAAACCGGTTGCAGGAATAACTCAGTCAAAAGTGTAAGCAGTCAACTCGTTTATAGAGCACCGCCCCCAGAGCTTGTTCAACACTGCTGGTGTTCAGAAAACACCAAAATTAACACCCACCAACACAAAATAATTTACACTGGAAAATTAACAATTTCACACTACAGATTTTGCTGTGTAGTTGTGAAACTCCTTGGTGGCAAGGCTCCGGGGGTGGATGAGATCCGTCCTGAGTTGCTTAAGGCTCTGGATGTTGTGGGACTGTCTTGGTTGACACGTCTTTGCAACATCGCGTGTACATCGGGGGCAGTGCCTCTGGATTGGCAAACCGGGGTGGTGGTTCCCCTTTTTAAGAAAGGGGACCGGAGAGTGTGCTCCAACTATTGGGGAATCACACTTCTAAGCCTCCCTGGTATGTTCTATGCAGGGGTTCTGAAGAAGAGAATACGTTTGATAGTCGAATCTCAGTTACAAGAGGAACAATGGGGGTTCCGTCCTGGTCGGGGGAACACTGGACCAACTTTTCACCCTTGCGAGGGTCCTAGATTGTGCATGGGAGTTTGCTCAACCAGTCCACATGTGTTTTGTAGATTTGGAAAAGGCATTTGACCGTGTCTCTCGGGCATTCCTCTGGGGGGTGCTCCGGGAGTATAGGGTACAGGGGCCGTTCCAGTCCCTGTACAAATGGAGCGGGAGTTTGGTTCGCATGGCTGGCAGTAAGTCAGACTGGTTTCCAGTGGGAGTTGGACTGCGCCAAGCCTGCCCTTTGTCACCGATTCTGTTCATAAGTTTTATGGACAGAATTTATCGGCGTAGCCAAGTGGCAGAGGGGGTTCGGTTTGGTGGGCTCAGGATTCCACGCCTCCTTTTTGCGGATGATGTGGTCCTGTTGGCATAATCAGGCCAAGACCTACAGCTCTCGCTGGATCAGTTTGCAGCCAAGTGCGAGACGGCCGGGATGAGAATCTGCACCTCTAAAACTGAGATCATGGTACTCAATCGGACAAGGGTGGAGTGCCCTCTCTGGGTCGGGAGTGAGTCCCTGCCTCAAGTGGAGGAATTTAAGTATTCCTGATGACACCCAACTTTATATATCAGCCAAACCTGATGACAAATCCAGATTAGGAAAAATTGAGGCCTGCGTAAGTGATATTAAATGTTGGATGTCGCTAAACTTCCTCCACCTTAATGGTGACAAAACGGAGGTTCTCCTTCTGGGCCCAAAGGCCACAAAACAGAAAATACCAGATCTAATGTTAAATCTTGCAGATTACCCAATTACTCCTGGCTCGGTAGCCAAAAATCTCTGCGTCTTATTCGACTCTGACCTATCATTTGATAAATACATAGATAATACTACCAGGATAGCTTTTCTACGTCTCCGTAACATTGCCAAGTTAAGAAATGCATTATCCCAACATGATGCAGAAAAAACTAGTACACGCCTTTGTTAGCTCCAGATTAGATTATTGTAACTCGTTACTGTCAGGATGCTCAAATAGGAATATAAATAAACTTCAAGTAGTTCAAAATGCCGCAGCCAGAGTTCTAACTAGAACTAGGAAATTTGAACTTATCAGCCCTGCACTGGCTCCCAGTAAAATTCCGTATTGATTTTAAAATTATTCTATTGACTTATAAGAGCTTATCTCTTATTATGAACCCCCACGACCACTACGATCCCAAGGTGCTGGCCTCTTATTAGTTCCATCAATTAATAAGGTAACAGCAGGGGGAAGAGCCTTTTCTTATAAGGCCCCCCAACTATGGAATAGTCTTCCAGAATGTGTCCGGGACTCTGGCACAGTTTCAATCTTTAAGTCTAGGTTGAAAACTTACTTGTTTGATCTAGCATTTGGTAATTAATGTGCCCCTTTAGATAAGGTCCAGGGGTTCATGGGCAAAAGGTTTTTATGGCAAACTGGGGCGCTGGTGCTATCATCCTATCACTGCACGTGGTCACTCAAGTTTGTCGACGGTGTAGTGGATGGATGCCAGTGTCTCAGGATGCTCCCAAGTCTGTGTTACCTTCTGGTTCTGCCCTTTAGCTAGGCTGTAATAATTTAATTGCCGGAGTCGCTGCCACACTCCAGAAATGTTTACATTTCCTTTGACTAACATATTCCATATAGAACTAATTGTCCCTTTTCTTCCCAATGGCTGCCCGAGAAATACCGGGACAAGGAAAGACGAGCCTTTCCCGTTACCCAACCCATACAAGCATCTAGGAGATGGTCTGGCTTGCCAGTGGATGTGCCGATGCCGTGGTTGGATGTGCCATTATCGCAAGAGGACGTGCTGATGCCAACTCCCACCTGAGGCTCATCTACTCTGAAGGGACTGTGACTACTCGGCCTGGAAGTAGAATCATAACTACAGGATTATATCTGGACTATACATGAACTGTGAATGTGGACATTGCTAGCGGGCCGCCCAATGGAGGATGGGTTCCCTTTTGAGTCTTGGTCCTCCCAAGGTTTCTTCCTAAATTCCTGCCATCTTAGGGAGTTTTTCCTTGCCACTGTCGCCTTTGGCTTGCTCATTAGGGATCTGGACCCACGCAATTTGTAAAGCTGCTTTGTGACATGTGTTGTAAAAAGCGCTATATAAATAAAATTGAATTGAATACTGTGATACATGGTACCGACAGCCGACCACCATGAAATATTGACCTACAAGAAAACAAGGACCTAAGTACAAAACTAAACGAACCAGGAAACAAGGAACAGCAGAAACCAAACGGAAACCATAGAAACGAAAACAAAGGCAGAGCAGAAGCTAGATTGACAGGTGGCGGAAGAGCCAAATATGATAGCTTTGTGCACTGGTGCACAGTCATGTTGGAAGAGGAAGGGGCCAGCTCCAAACTGTTCCCACAAAGTTTAGAGCATGGAATTGTCTAAAATGTCTTGGTATGCTGAAGCATTCAGAGTTCCTTTCACTGGAACTAAGGGGCCATCCCAGCTCCTGAAAAACAACCCCACACAAAACTTTACACGTGGCACAATGCAGTCAGAGAATGCGCTTCCACAGCTCTAGAGTCCAGTGGCGGTGTGCTTCACACCACTGCATCCAACGCATTGCATTGCACTTGGATGCAGCAACTGGACCATGGAAACCCATTTCATGAAGCTCTCTGCACACTGTTCTTGAGCTAATCTGAAGGCTACATGAAGTTTGGATGCATGTAGTGATTGACTGCAGAAAGTTGGCGACCTCTTCGCACTATGCGTTTCAGCATCCGCTGACTCCGCTCCATCAGTTTACATGGCCTACCACTTCGTGACTGAGTTGCTGTCGTTCCCAAACACTTCCATTTTCTTATAATACAGCTGACAGTTGACTGTGGAATATTTAGCAGTGAGGATTTGTTGGATTTGTTGCACAGGTGGCATCCTATCACAGTTCCATGCTGGAATTCAATGAGCTCCTGAGAGTGACCCATTCTTTCTCAAATGTGTGTAAAAGGTGCTTAATTTTATACAACTGTGCCTCGGTGCTTAATTTTATACAACTGTGGCCATGGAAATGATTGGAACACCTGATTCCAATCATTTGGATGGGTGAGCGAATATTTTTTGCAATATAATGTATATGTGTTATTAATTATTCTGTAAAGCAGTTACAATCAGATCTGATTTATTTGTATAGCATTTTACTTCCATTTAGGCTATGGTTTGCCTGTTTGCACCACTTCAAAGTATAAAGGGGCTGCTTGATGCCATAGTTTCAGATTTGCATGTCTCCTGCCATATAGACGTCTGTTCCAATGCACCTGAACACATCTGCACACAGCTAAACACAACAGAACACAATTGAACACAGCTAAACTCAATTGAACACACCATAACACAACCAAACATACCTGAACATGCCTGCTAGTGAATACGTCAGTTTTTTGCAGCTGCTAAGACCAAAAAGTGGTACTTATATATACAATTTTGGAAACCACTAACTTAGGTAGCCTATTGACCTGGTGCAATAAACCTTAAGCACATTCTCTGCCTTACATTCATTTAGCAATTCTAAAACACACTTTTTACAAAACAATAAACACAGTTCTTTACATAAGATGCAACATTTAAAACTGAAAACCATGTGTTTTCAAGTTTTCCCCCACCTATTATTTTCCTATCCGTTATACTTTTGTTTTGGGAAGGGGTTTTGGTTTGTTGCGGCATTTGCCTTTAGGAGGCTTGAGAGAACAGATCACTGATGAATCCAGCTACTTCCCCACCTTTCTGTTCGTCCATTTGTTCTATTTTTTTGTCTCGTGTTTGAGTCTTTTCCCCACCTATTATTTTCCTATCCGTTATACTTTTGTTATTTTGTGTTTTTGATTTCTCCTGTATTTTCACGGTCGATTTTGTGTTTTTGATTTCTCCTGTATTTTCACGGTCGAGTTTTGCTTGTGTTGTTTTTGCGTCGATTTTACTTCCGTGTATTTTTTGTGTTTAGTGCTTTTGTTATCTGTATCTTGTTTGCCTACTTCTCTCACTGACTGGTTTATTTTCTTTATTGCATATCGTCAGCTCGAGCCGGCACTTGGGTCTACTTCTTCCGCGTTTCTTTTAAGTCAAGTAAAGTCAATTTTATTTATATAGCGCTTTTTACAACACATGTTGTCTCAAAGCAGCTTTACAAATTGTATGTGTTCAGATCCCTAATGAGCAAGCCAAAGGCGACAGTGGCAAGGAAAAACTCCCTAAGATGGCGGGGATATAGGAAGAAACCTTGGGAGGACCAAGACTCAAAAGGGAACCCATCCGCCATTGGGCGGCCCGTTAGCACCAGTCCGTATTTGTGGGCAAAAGGTGCTTTTACAGTTAAAGCTTAAGGTTCTTGTTCCCCGGCCAAGTAGTCACAGTTCCTTCGTTGCAGATGGTGAGCCTCAGGTAGGAGCCAGCATCAGCACGTCCCCTTACGGCAATGGCACATCCAACCCCAGCATCAGTACATCCACCGGCAAGACGACTTGACTGCTTGCATGCAGTCGTCTTGGGTAGTAGCATGCAAAAAGATGGACAATACAAACTGAGTGTGTGGATGTCAATTTAACCACCATTGATTTAAATGTACATAGCTCATGTGCCAGTGATTAGCATGTAGCTCCGGCAGAAATGAGGGCTCACTGAGACATTGCTTTCCAGTCAAGTCAGTCACAACTAGAGAGATGCCATGACACAGCTGGATGACAGCATCAATATCTCAGATTACCAGAAATCTCAACGTCTGGGGGCCCCTGAGCCCCGCACCTTACTAGGGGAATATTTAACTGAAGGCTTGATTATATAGGTGAGTTTTAAGTCTAGATTTAAAGATTGGAACTGTGTCAGAATCTCGGATTGGAGCTGGAAGGCTATTCCATAATTGAGGGGCTTTAAAAGAGAAAGCTCTGCCTTCGGCTGTAGTCTTACAAATTTTTGGAGCTAAGAGAAATCCAGCATTTTGGGAGCGTAAAGGGCGAGATGGGTTGTAGTAAGCAATGAGTTCACTCAGATATTGTGGGGCAAGACCATTTAACGCCTTATAGGTTAAGAGAAGAATTTTAAATTCAATTCGATGTTTAATCAGAAGCCTATGTAATGCCACGAGAGTGGGACTAATATGATCGAATTTTCTAGCCTTAGTTAGGACTCTAGCTGCAGCATTTTGTACAAGTTGTAGCTTCTTTATGGACTGTTTAGAGCATCCAATTAGAAGACCATTACAGTAGTCCAATCTTGACGAGACAAAAGCATGGACCAGCTTCTCTGCATCAGCTAATGAAAGTAAGTGTCTCCGCTTGGCGATATTACGTAAATGGAAAAAGGCAGCCTTAGTGACATTGCATATATGTGTGTCAAATGAGAGATCCGAATCAATAGTGACACCTAAGCTTTTTGCTCAGTCTTATCAGAATTTAGTTGAAGAAAATTAGACGCCATCCAGTTTTTAATGTCCTGGACGCAGCTCTCAATCTTGAGAGTAGTGGTGATATCATCCGGATTGGAAGATATATACAACTGAGTATCATCTGCGTAGCAATGGAAACTAATACCATGCCTACAGATGATAGTGCCAAGTGGAAGCATATATAATGAAAATAACATTATGGGGCCCAGTACAGATCCTTGTGGGACACCATATTTTACCTTAGAACGCTCTGAGCATTCGTTGTTCACTAGTACAAATTGGTAGGACCAGAACCAGGAGAGTGCTTGACCTCTTATACCAATGAGTGTCTCCAGCCTATTAAGTAGAATATTATGATCAATGGTGTAAAAAGCCACACTGAGGTCTAGCAGTATGAGAAAAGAAATGTGTCCTTTATCAGAGGATATCAAGAGATCATTTACTACTTTAGTCAGCGCAGTTTCAGTGCTGTGATGGGGTCTAAATCCAGACTGAAATAATTCTAAGACATGTTCTGTCTGTAGGAAGGAAGAGAGTTGTGAAGAAACTACTTTCTCTAGAATTTTGGATATGAATGACAAATTAGAGATAGGACATTTCCTGGGGGTTAACACCAGGTTTTTTAATTAGCGGCTTGATAACTGCAAGTTTAAAAGAACTGGGAATATAGCCCAGGCTCAGAGAGCAGTTTATTATAGTGAGCAAAGGTTCTATGTTGCTATGCAGTAATTCTTTAAGTAAATGGGTTGGTACTGCATCTAGTATGCATGTGGAGGGCTTGGCAGATTCCACCAATGAAATAAGCTCCTCACGACCAATTGGGGAGAAGGACTCTAACAGGGCATCAGAGCTGACCAGACAGCTGTCAAGGTGCATAGACATGTTGACAGGCTCTGAGATAGCACAACCAATTTTTTCCCTAATTTTATCAATCTTATCATTAAAGAATTTCATAAAATTATTACTGCTCCACTCTAGTGGGATTAGTGGATTGATTTCATCATGGCTCCTTGTTAGGCTGGAAACAGTTTTAAATAGGAGTGCAGAATTGTTTTTATGTTTTTCTATTAAAGCTGATAAGTATGAGGATTTTGCTGTATGGAGGGCATGCTTATATTCACTAAGGCTGCTTTTCCATGATAGTCTAAACACTTCTAACTTTGAATTTCGCCATTTACGCTCCAGGATCCTCGCGGCTCGTTTGAGACTACGCGTGTGCTCGTTATACCATGGCGCTATTCTTCTCTCAGAGGCTCTCTTATAGCGTAATGGTGCAACCTTGTCTAATGCTGTACGAAGAGAAGTCTCAACGTGCTCGGTAAAATGCTCTAGTCCTTCCGGAGCTACAGGTGTATCAATTTCTGTCAAACCAGGTAAAATGTCAGTGAGCGGCTATGGTACTAGGTGCTATAGTTCGTTTCATTCGGTAGCGAGGCGGCTGATGAATACCGTCAGTCAAGCATAACTTGTAAGTTATGAGGCTGTGGTCTGAAACGGCCTCGCTCTGAGGTAAAATTGCTAAGCTGGATATGTTAATACCAAATGATAAAACCAGGTCTAAAGTATGACTAAAATTATGCGTTATACCCATTGAATCAAGAATTTCTTGAAAATTTTTGCTTAACGCGTCACAAAGATTCTCAAAATGGATGTTAAAATCACCAACTATAATCACCTTATCGGCTGATAGCACTACATGAGACAGGAAGTCTGAAAACTCCTGCAAGAACTCAGAGTAAGAACCAGGGGGGCGGTAAATAGTAATTAACATAAACGACTGCGACGCTTTGTTGGTTGTCAGATTTGATACATTTGAAACAGTGAGGATGAGATGCTCAAAAGAATTCATTTTAAAGCCGAATTTTTGAGAAATGTCTATATCAGAGTCATAAATTGTGGCGACACCACCTCCTCGACCATTTGGACGGGGGTTATGAACATATCTATAGCCAGAGGGAGAAGCTTCGTTTAGGGCCATATAATCATCTGGCCGGGTCCAGGTTTCCGTCAAGCAGAGCATGCATAGATTATGATCGGTAATCATTTCATTAACCAGCAATGCTTTAGATGACAGGGATCTAATATTTAGCAGTCCTAGTTTCAGATTTAAACTACTCTCCAAGGGAGCATAATCCAATTTAACATTGATTAAATTTTGTCTACTAACTTTGCGAGAGTTATTTTTTGGTACTCGAGGAACTGACACAGTCTCAATCCAGTGTGACCTAGGTGACGTCTCTTTGCAGCTAGCAGACAGTCGGTTTAGCCTTTGTGTCTGCTGCCTGGCCTCGGCTCTGGTTTGTCAATCCCCATTAACAAGTCCTACACTACCACTAGTAAGCCTAGCAGATATGCTACGGGAAATGAGAGCAGCACCCTCCCAGGAAGGGTGAATGCCGTCTCGCTTCAAAAGGCCAGGCCTGCCCTCAAAAGCGCCCATTTATCTATATAACCCACGTTGTTTTCTGAGCACCATTTAGACATCCAGTGGTGTAGCGCCAATAACCTGCTGTAGGTTTCGGCGCCACGCCGAATTGGAATGGGACCAGAGCATATTACGGCATCTGACATAGTCCCCGCTAACTCACACACCTCTTTTACATTATCCTTAGTGATCTCGGACTGTCTCAAACCCACATTATTGGTGCCGACGTGTACCACTATCTTTGAATATTTACGATTAGCCAGCACCTTAAGATTAGCCCTGATGTCAGGCGCTCTAGCCCCCGGGATACACTTAACTATGGCCGCTGGTGTCTCTAAGGGGGTCGCTATATTCACGTGTCGGAGCTGGGAATCTCCTATTACCAGAGCTCTTTTAACAGGTCACTCAGTCGGTGTATTACTGAGTGGGGCAAACCTGTTTGACACGGGAATCTGAGTAGAACGGTGCTCAGCCCTACGGCTATGCCGCCGAGACGTCACCCATTCGCCCCGCTGCGAGGGCTCTAATGCCGGAGCTGGGGGCTTGCTAGCTACGGTGGCTACGGTGGTGGCAACCGGGCCTGCTACGCTAGGTGCTACCGACTCTTTAAGACTCTCTAAAGCCCGGATGCGCTCCTCTAAAAGCGAAATCTTCTCCGTCATGCTAATAATTAATCTACACTTGTTACAAACAAAATTATCCCTACTGACGGAAGAAGAGTAGCTAAACATGCCACACTCCACACAAACAACAGGCGAATCAGACATGGTGAAATACTAAAGATACTTGGCTTCGGTTGAGATGAACTTTGAATGTTTTTCAATGGCTTGTGGAGGTTGTTGTAGCCGGAGTTATGCATAAATATGCCCACAAAGTCCACAAAATATTTGTAGATGTATCAGATGTAATTAAACAGATAGAAAAAAAGGGTAGGCAAAAAATACTCTGCAGCAGCGTCAGCAAGAAGCAGCGTCAGTAAGAAGCAGCGTCAGCCATGTCAGTTATAAGTCTGTCTATGTCAGTTATAAGTCAGTCTATGTCAGTTATAAGTTAGTCATAAGACATTTGCCTCTAGTTCCAGAGCTCTCCACCTCTCCAGGGCTTCTCTTGCGTACTTACTCTGACACAAAGTGCACAGCAGATAGTCACAGATAAGGAGAAACAGAGCCACCACAAGCCACACAACCCCACTGAACACTGCAAAGTACCAAAGGTTATGATACATCTTTGCTGACCACAGAGATAGAAGACAGACAGTCAAACAGAATGCTGAAATGAAATATCCATACAAATGGGGCCACATTAAAGCATCACTTTGATGACAGTAGATCACTGTGAAGACAAGCAACTAGAATGTGTGTGTTTGAGATACAATGTGATAAATATTGAAAAAGAAGACAAACCAACAACAAATGCAACAAAAATACTGACAACAAGGTATAAAGACATTACCCAGAATTGAGTATGTGTGTATGAGTGAATATGTGACAGTGAGTATGTGACAGTGTATGTGTGTATGTTCAGGAGGCAGCATGGTTTCTGTCGGGGACACAGGGACATGTCCGGACACACAGTTGCATATCTGGAAGCTCCATTACTGCGGCTGAACTTCATCGTGCTGTGTGCTTGCTGATGTCTTCATTTGAGTTTCAGTCTTATAACAAGTGTCTCCAAATCCCTCCAGAGGGAGAGTCCATGTTGGACTGTTCTTAGGATTATATCCTAAGAGATGCATTAAATTGAGTGCCTGTCCATCTCCTCTGTGTCCGATGATGTCACTGGCATATGATAACATGCAAGTTATATGTAGATGAGGTTGAAGAATGTATGGTGACACTTAGTACAAATGCCACAAGATATGAAGTGAGACTGTATGTGAATCTACAATTGCTGGACCATCACTAGCATATCTGCAGTTGCATTACACTAGCTTTACCCTGTAAAACACGCAAATGTTTTTTTCTGCTCTGACATACAAAGTCCAGCCTATGAAATTACCTGATGAGTAGCTGGATTTTTTAAAGATGAGAAATCACTAACCTGGGCACTGCTGGGATTCATGAAATGCTTGATAATGGATGTGCTGTTATGTTGCAGCAGGTGAAAGAGAACCACAACAATATTAAAAAGGGAATCACGCTTTAATCTTGCTGTGTGCTGTTTGTCTCCACCTGTTGATTGTTTTAGGCATGACAGATAGGGCCATTTTCTGGAGGCAGAAGCTCAAGCACCATTAGCCTGTATTCTGAAACCTTTTGTTCTTTCAATATTTTCCCCACCGAAGATTCATTGTTTAATTGATGAACTGATTATCTGTTTGCTCGTTAATTCAATGCATTATTTAATTTATTCAATCAATAATTCCGACAATACCTTCTGAAAGTATGTAGATGAAATTTGGGAGGTCGTTTCTGATTTTAAATGATAAAATGGTTTATGGTTTAAAATGGTTTGTAGAGAGTTAAGGTTTATAAAGTAAAACTATTAGTTAGGTCTGGAGCATTGTGCTTTTTCACAGATTGATTCAGCAACCTGAGATTTCCCAGGGAGTTGGGGCAGCTGTCAGGAGCGTAAGGATTTGACAGAACGTTAAGCACTATGAATGGAAGAATCACAACACACATCATGCAATCAGACACACAAGTGGAAAAGTGAAATACATTAAGTTGTAGGCCTGTATCCATTTGTAATCATGACGAATACATTTTCAACCTGCGGCTAATATGATCTTAATGACCCAGTCATCATATTTTAAAAAAATGGTAATTGTATGTTACTAACGTATAGTGATATATTTTACATTTTAATATTTTTGTATTTATAAAATTAATATTGGCTATTAAATAAATATAACAAATGAATCAACACTACTCAAATATAAACCAAATTGGATCGCTGAATGCCAGTGGCCTGATACTAATATTTTAATGAGCACGTTTGATTGACAGACCTCCGTCACAGACTCACAGGCCGCTGCTTCTCAAACAGCTCTAAATATAGTGGCAGGCGAAGGGACAGTTGGAATCCGTGTTTCCGGAAACAGAGAAGCTCTGTTCACTCGCGCTGACTGAATAATAGGTTTTCTATCGGGTTATGTTTTGAAGACAAAAATATATGTTTGGTCGCAAATGGCTAGTTCAGTGGGTGGTGAAATGTCTAGTTTAGACTTCCTACGATTTCTACCCTTAGTCATTGCTGTAGCCTACGTCGAGTAAAGTTGCAAGCTTGATACAAAAATATTATTCGTACGGAATTGTTAGCACGGAAATGTTGGCAATGTACGTTTTGGCAGAGTGGCATGGTAGTCACTGGACTAGTTGTATACCTAGGAGTGCAAAATTACCCTTATTAGAAAGAAAACTGGTTCACATTTCTCGGGGTTTTAAAGTCAAATTGTTGGACCGTGTACAACCACTTGGCGGAGTCTTGTTCATATTTCGTGCAAGGGGAATGACTTCAGGGCTTTCATCAATTCCTAACGAAGACATTAAAATAAAGCCACGGAGAGCAACCCCCACCCCAGACTGGACGAAGACGGGGAGATGAGTGAAGACCAGGAGAGGGATCGCATGAGACTGGGACAAACAAATAAGAAGAACTTCACTTTGTTCTGTTTTGGCATCCTTTCCAAACAAAATGTGTGTTCGAGGCCTCCTGGCGAACAAAAAACATATGTTCTGCAGCTCCCCACTTCTGTTTCTTTGCTTTCTCTTCTTTCCCCCGTATGTGACCTGTGAGAAAAATTACATGCAGAAAGTCTAATCTCAGAAATGCTGCCAAAACTCTAGTCACGTGGTTTTTCCGTAACTTCTCTATTTGACTTAGTCGTTTCCTCTTACATTTAAAACCAAATGGCAGATTTTTGACCAAATAACAGTAAATGAGACACTCCTCTATAGGCTAGGCCTCACTTCCTCTCACAGTTTCAACCCGAATACTCTCCAAGATTTCAATCAGCGTGTAATTAATATTCCAAGGGAAAGAACGCATCAGGAAACAATTATTCACCAAGACCCACCCCACTGCCAATTCCTTAATGTGACAGTCAGCGTGCGTATCATGCCTATTCTCAAGTGTTGTGCTGGCTGGGTGATAACACAGTGTGCTAGTTTGGCGAGATCCTGGGTAGCCGTCTGCACCTTTCCCGTCTGCAGTCTGGCTCACCATAACCAATACGCACTTTAACAATTAAACAAGAACCAGTAATTCTGGTGTCAGATGGGGGTAAAGCAGCAGTGTGGAGAGCAGGCCAGCATCCTCTCCGCACTGCCTGAGCTGGAGTCCGAGCCATCATGCGCGGGTAATTGAGATCAGATGCGAGCGCGACCTGGGCCGAGAGTAACCTGGAAGCATTTATTTTATGGAAAAGATGTTTAGTTAAGTGCAGCGCTGTAGTCTAATGAGTCTGGGCCTGGGCCTGTGATGGATATGATTGGTGAAAGCTCTGAAGCCTGGTTCCTGAGTCCTTCCTTCCTCTCGCATCAGGTTTCAGATTAGTAGACTTCCTGTCCACTCTGTGCATTTCTACGCCAAATGATAGTTCTTTATCACATGAAGGTTATCACGTGTTAGTTCGTATATAACGTCCTTTAGTCTTCTAACTGCCGGAAATGGATAGTGAGAGACCTGGAAGCAGTCGGTCCGCTGTGGTCTGATGGAAATATTTTTGTAAAATGACCACAATGCTGCTGAACTTGAAAATGGTCAAATAAAAGCTTCGACACACTAGATGTCACTTTTACTGTGGTCAGAGCCATATACAATCGTTCTCTACTTTTTTTATCTGGCAATAAATCTTTCAATAAATTACTCAAAAGAGCTACTAGAACCCAGGCACAACAAGGACAGTATGCTGGCAAGAACATACTCGAAAGGATTCAACATTATGTGCTTCCAAGTAATATGGATTTAAAGCATGGAATACCTCTTAAAATTATGATGTTTTCCCCAATTCACTGTTCTTTTTCACCTGCAGTAGTAGAATGACAAATCAAACCTGGTACCTCGCATCTAAAGGTGCCCACGAGGTTCACGTCCATGGCAGGTGTCGTCTTTTCTGTTTTGTATTTAGAATGTATGAATAATATGAACGGTATAGAGACCCCGCATGTGTGTGCTGCTCCTCGTCTTCCTCGCACCCTGAGAGCGCTGATTACAGTCTTCCCGTGGGACGCGTGCAGCTTGGTGGAGATCGGGGTATCTAGTACTTCAGTCACTTAGGATCAGGACGAGGCAGGAAATCGTAGCAGACATAAAGCTAAATATATAATTCGTCCTGTGCTAGTAATCACAACGTCTGGGCGATTTGAAATGACAGTTTAACCACTCCAAACTCAAAAGACGCTCTGTTAGACGGGGTTACTCTGACGGCAGTGGAGCAGGTCCGAGCATCGTGGGGTACCTCACCTAATGAGCACGTGAACCACGATGGACTCCAATTGCCCGCGGCACAGGTCAAGTCGTTCAGGCTGGAGTTGACCTGGAAGGAAACAATTCCAACGCCTGGATTACCCACCTGATTATAGGCTACTTTTAATGTAAATGTAACTAATATAAATACATAATTTTATGTTGCAGTAGGCCAATAGCCACTTACTAAATCATCTGTTCAGGTGTGCATATTCATAGACATATATAGCCTAGTCTAGTAGCTCAAACTCCAGCGCGCAAATCTCTTATCCCCTCTGCAACAATGCTGCTCAGACTTTTTGTTAAGAGCAGAGAAGCTTATTAAAGTGTGTAATTCGTTAAGGGGACCTCGAGTCGACCTAGGATCAAAAATGCATAATGCAGTCGAAAGGGAACGATCCACCTTGCGCTGCTCCCACCACGCCTGGCACGTGAGCTGCCATCAGAGCACGAGAAACCGCGTTAATTTCCCTTGGATTTGCATATGCAGTAAGTCTGCCCTTCTGGCACCAGCATCCTGGCAGAAAATCGCTCTTCGTTTTAGCCGAAGTGCATTTCGCTGTTAAACTGATTGGATTCTTGATGAGACCGTCGGGTGGCTCGCGCACTTGAGAGGCGAGGACGCAACGAGCGTGCGGGAGCCAATTCGGTGGTGCTGAAGTGATTAAATGTGCCTCTCGAGTCCCTGTACCCATCGGAGCACCGGAGTGCGTGCAAGGAACGTAATCAGCGCCGCCCGGGAGAGAATAATAGCCCGCTTCTTCGCTGGAGACCCCGCCATCGCATAAGAGCTCACACTCGCACTGAACCAGGATATCGCAGTTCCTGCATTGTCACGAGACTAGCAGCATGAATAATGCAGTTCAATCCTAAATAATCTGCATATAAACTAGACGTAAAATGGGTGCGTAAAGGGCATTATGGAGCACGGTGTTAGTACGATTCCACCCTCTGGAAAAGCAGGGGAGGAAATAAGGAAGCCAGCTGGTCGCTCATCCCTCGTCCCCGGTCTTCTCATAATTCTGTGGATGATGCACTGTCTTCTGTGTTGTTGCTACTGAGTCCGAAGTTGGACGAGAGAGCCCTGCAGAGTGCGACAGCCACTCCTGCCTCAAACAAGAAGCACACTTTCAATTCCAAAGTTTACAGAGCCAATTTATGCATGTATATTTTCAACGACACAGAAGGAAAAACATTTGGTCTCCCTGCTGCCATCCCGATCACCTCCATCATGGCCGCTGTAAACAGAGAGAGACGCGTAGTAATCTGCTTGATAAATGTAAAGCGAAATGAAGCTATCAGCTGAAAGCAATTTTCAGGCCAGTGTGCGGAGCCAGCGTCTCAGGATTTTCACCCCTCCATCGATCATGAGCCTTAGGTCCAGGCCAAGATACACAATGCCCCCAAATTGCAGACATATGGACCCTGGAACAGTGAAAACCTGCCCATTTCCTCCATCTGTGTACTACCTCAAACCTCTGTTTATTCAGTCACCCCTGTGTTTTTCTCTATTAGAGATGATGCTTTTCAGTGCAAACCCTACCATTGTTCAGCATGCCAGTTTTTACATTAGGATTTTTATGTTGACATCCGTGCAAAACAACAATCTAGAGTTGACATTTGCACCAACACTAGCAAATCCTCTAGAATGATGTTGCATTTAGGAAAAAAATGAAGTCAAAATATAAGCAGCAAAGAGAAGTGAAGAGATTCAGTCTCCAGATGGCCAATAAAAAACTGTATGCCTTTTATTCCAATTGTATTGGTAATCCGTACAAACAGAAGGGGAAGACTATCATTTTTAGCTCAGCAGCTGTGAATGCAAAACAAATGCTGGCAGTGCCTTGTTGTGAACATCCAGTCTCCCACCGTCCTGAAAAGACCACAGTTTACACTGACTGCTGCACTTTCTTACATAAACACAGCGCCTGTGGCATCACTCTGATTAGGAGGAGGACCCCGAATCACATTAAAACTTCATCCGTCCTCCCGTTTGTTTGAAGACTTGAAGACAGGGCAGGGGCTTGTAGCCACTGGCATGCCAAGGCAACTTTTGTTTATGTATGAGGAAAGTACACAAATATCAACCAAGCCCCACCTCTGACATGCCAAATTCTAATCACTGTAACTGTTACACATGGTTCTGTTTTTTTGTTTGTTTTTTTTTAAGTTACAGTGCACGAGGTCACAGGTACGTGGGATGGCCACGTCTTCGTCAGCCGAGCAGCTCCTTGGTTTTCACAGCTAACTGCTTGTCAATGTCTGCTGAGCAATTGTCCGTCATCTGCTGAACCTGCCGACAGTGGGAGAAGATGATTCACTCAAATGGCAGACACAAGGAACGGCAAGACACTTCAATTTCAGCACTGCCTATCCATCTGAGTGAGCGTAGAGCCACCGCAGAGAGAGGTTAAAGGGCATAGGTTAAGCATGCAAACAGAGGAGTGGCCTGCCTTTTATTCCAAAGTCCAGCTCTAGTTGTGAAAGGCCTGGAAGTGAAAGTCCTAAACACACCTAAGCCAACATCGGTTCACAGGCCGAATTGGACTGGAGCCCAGAAACACTAAAACACTGTTGGTTTGTTGGAGGTGCTAAGCAGATGATGTGGGGGCTATAACACAACCATGTTCCTTCACCAGTACTCGTTTTGCTCTTTGAAACCCAATCGAACTCCTCTCACCTGCTTTTCGATCAAGCGGACGGTGTCTTCAGAAACTCCCTCCTTGGTCTTCTTCACCCCCATCAGGGCGCTGGACCGCACTCTCCTAATGGACTCCTTCGCTTTGTTGCTGAACTGTTTTGCAAGTTTAGCCAGGTTTTCCCTGTGCTCTCGAGTCACCCTGCCCAGCATACACAGGAATAAAATAAGAAAGAATATGTTGCTTTAATATAGGCCAATCGTATACTGAAATGTCAAACATATTTTTAAGAACTGAAAATGGCTCCTGATTAAACTATTTCCACAACTAAAACTATTTTCCAGATTTCTGGTGCTGAAGTACCCTGCCAGCCTCCTCCTTAATTGCCATTTTGATATGAGCCATTTGCAAACAGTCCAAGAGCAGTGTCTGTTTACACCAAACAATGCATGTAATTAGTGATTTCGAGCCAATCAATTCGCACGCTCCAGTTATATATGCAAATTCATGCAAGGAGGCCGTGCTGATTGCGGCCGCCGCGTCCGGCCCCTCCAGTGTCTACTGCCAGAGGAGCACCTGCTATCGCCGTAGCAGCCATTGACCAGGCAAAGCTCCACAATCAACTGGTTTTGTGGTGTTCAGAATAAAGGCAGAGCTGTACGCCAGTGTGGCCTGGCATGTGAGGAGAGGAGACGAGTGGTTAGAGGCTACTGAACCTAGCGAGGGCCTCCTTACCTTTGAGAGAGCAGAACTGGGGGAAACACACTGAAACAAGATATAGCAATAGCTGGGAATTTATTTTTGTAGTACATGTTAAATAACACCACTGAATTATACACTTAAACCCCAAGCAGCTTACTGCAGTCTGTGGTACAGAAAAGCAGAACACACAGAACTTAAAAGCTGAGTAGCTTTCCATGTCAAAGTCAAACTGATGTTAATATTATACACCTGTAGACCTATGAACTTCATACAAAATGTCAGATTTCCAGGGGAAGGATTGGGCTTAGATGCTTCATAGCACTTTGATGACCATTGTAAATGTTGAAGTGTTAAAAAGTAACTAAAAATAATGTGATCATAAAGTAAAGGGCTAGTGAAACATGTGGAGGGAGAGAGGAAGACAGAGAAAGGAAGAGAAAAGGAGAAAGTGGTGGTGGGGCTCCCAGGCTACTCACTTGGGGATGGGCACCCTTATGACGGTGCCTTCCACCTCTGGATTCAGCTTCATGCTACTTTCCTGTAGAGCACGGGTGGCTGCCTCAGTGGCCTGAGGACAGACACATACACACACCAGGGCTAATGTTGGCCATCTAAGGTTGTCGTGCCTGATGCAAAACCTCAGACCCTCTTCAGTGCATACTTGCTTTGTGTATTTGTGTTTGTGTGTGTATTAATGCACTCGCACAGAGGAGTGTGTGTCAGGAGTGTGCGTCTATCCTGTAACCTCCATCCAACCTCAGTCCACCAGAGTACCCACAACACACAGGCTCTTTGATCCGAGGTGAATTGGGCAAAATCTCCCTTTGCTGGATCTCTGGAGGGGTGTGTAGCAGGGTCAATGCTGTGTGTGTGTGTCTGGAATCGCCGCTGGGCACTGTCAGCACACACTCCTCTGGGACAAGGCTGAGGGGCTGCAGTGTGACCTCTGCTGACCTGCACTAGGGGCACCTCCCAGCTCACCCCACTGGGGAGCTCACAGCCGCCAGCACTCTGGTGGCAGTAATAAACTCCTCGAGATTATTAATAGTTATTAAGGATAACGGAGGATGAAGTCTTGAGTTTGTGGAGAGGTAAATGGTGCTCCAACATGATACAAGAACCACAGCTATGGTACAAGAGAGGTGGTATGGGTTAAAAACCCTGGAACCAAGCAGAGTGATATGAGTTCTCAGAGAGTGTTTATTTTGCAGTTCCTCTCTGAATCTGATCCGAACATGGTGGGATTCCACAGCTCATCTCCTGGTGAGTGATACACACAATGTGCGTGTTTGTTTTTCCGCCACTTTCATTCATCTTTATATATCCCCACCAGTCCAGTTTAGTTCTGGTCGCCGTGTTAAAAATAGACACGGATCCCCTTTTGATTACAACTGCCCAGAGACTTCAAAGAGGAGCGAAGCAAGAGCAACCACGGCGTTAGTGGGCGCAAAGAGACACGCAGCCCCTGGCGGTAATGACCGCTCTCCACAGAGCTCCATAACAGCAGCCACTGGGGGCTGCACTTCCCCCCACGCTTTAATGAATGATGGGAAAACAGTGGCCTTTCTACCAGAGGCGTGCATAATGGATTAGAATAATTATGAAGCTGTATGCTTTCAGGCTGGGCCAGTCACCTGGCCAGTTACTATTCCCGCAAAAGGTATGACATGCTTAGTCTTTAAGGGCACCCTGAACTAACCCCATAATGCCGTGCAGAGTCCTCGCATATTATCTTCATTTAAAAGGTGATGAACAAGAAACAAAATGCATGTCAGTGCACGGTTTCTATTAATCGTAACATCCAGAGGTTTCTACTCCAAGACAGGTAACCAGCTAACGTTGTGCTGAAATGCTGGTTTGTTAGGTTGAGCGCAGGACTGAAACAAGACCCTCATGCAGGAGGAACCAGAAGAGAAGAGCATTAATCTCATTTACAGACTTATCTGAGCATCTGGCCACTCTCATTAATAACAGCAGAAAGGCGATATCAGAGAGGACAAGGGTGGCGAGGTAGAAGAAGGAACAAGACAGAAACGTTGGGAGGCCACGTGTTGGAGTGTGTGGGTGCATATTCGAGAGAGCATGCAACGGTGTGTCTGAGTGCGTGCTTGCATGTGTTGGAGAGAGAACATTAGCGCAGATCTGTGCTGCAGAGGGCAGTGTGCGGTCATTTCCTCATCTCTGTCAGACTCCTGGCCCCTGCTTCAATCGCTCCCCTACAACAAAGGGCTTCACCCCCCTACGATCCATCAGCGTCCCCCAAACCCGGCTGGGTGGAGTGCGCCACACTCAGATTACAGCGCAGGAAGAGTGAGTGTGTGCGAGTGCGTGCTCTGTGTGCGTTCAGCTCACATGTGCACCTCAGATGAGACTCGGTTGCCGTTACCTCTGGGTTGCTGGTCATGTTGACCACTATGAGCTGGGGTGATTTCATGGAGACCTGTCCAAGCTGGTTTAGAGGGAATTTACCATCCTTGGTGCTCACCAAGATGTGGTCCAGGGCACCTACAAACAGCATACAGTAGAAGAAAAAAAGAGAAACAGCATCACTACCGAGTCATCAAAAATGACTGAAAAGGATGTTTGACAAATGACGATATGTTTCAGATACATATAACAGATAACCGCCTAACTGATCTCTCTCTGTCTGCATCTCTCTCAGCAGTACCCTTTCTCCCTCTTTGCCTTCTCTAGCTTGATTACAAAAGCTTCATGCCAGCATATCTCCTCTCATCATCTGCCTTCCCTCACACAGCTCCTCTCCTTCCCCTCTCTGGGCAGCCTCAACTTCTGTCTGTCTGTCTCCCTTTTCTCTCCCTCTCCTCTCATTCTGTTATTCGCATTACCTCTCTCTCTCTCTCCCCTGAAAAACACCACAATCTACTACAATTCTCAGCACTTTGATCTTTTCAAGATACGCACGATAGTCTGCGGACTGCATATTTCCACTGAAGCCAAACATGGTCCGCTAAAGAGAAAATATCCATATTCATACCATTTTCATAACTGCTGTCTCAGTGGCAATATCTGGAAGGGTAATAACAAAGTGATGGTGTCTGTGAAAGTGCCACTCTTAGAGCCAGTCCAGTTGCCCGACAAAGTAAATAGAGCACATGTGGCTTAAAACAAACCAAACATCCATTTTGTCATGAGCGACAGTGTGTACATGCGTTTGCTGCCAGTTTTGGACAATGACTGGCCATGCCCTGGCAGACTGGGTCTGAGGTCCCAATCTCCCTCCTGCTCTCTCTCCCTCTCTTCTTCCTCTTATGGTTACCTGGTTCCTCTCACATCTGCTAACGCTTCCATGCTACAAGCTGCCATTTCCTCCATTACAAAGCGACGAGGATCAACTGAGAGGCCGACTGAGTCCTGCTCATGCCGCCACCTCCTGGCCCTTCAGCGGAAAAAGCCAAAGGTCACGCAGAATGCAGATAAAGAGTGTTTTCATCAATAGCACAACTTCTCAAAACTGGAGACTATTGTCCAACTCACGGTTCGTCTCCTCAACAGCTCCAGTCCTGAAGGGACACTGTTAGGGGGGACAAGTTCAGGTTCCGAATGCAAAATGCATCCCATGATTCCACAGCACTCACTAATTCCACAGCAAAATGCATCCCATGATTCCTTGATCTCACTAATTACATCATCCTAATACCGTCAGTAAAATCATTAATCCAGGAGGTTGAATCAAAATCCAGAGATGGAATTGCACTCTCTAAAGCTCATCTATCCACAGTTTACTGATTTCCTGTAGGCAGTGTTTAGCTCATCAAAGTCTATGATGATTCACTAAGCATCCCAGCAGAGAAAACTGAACAGCGTGCCGTGTAGTGGGACATGGACCTCTTGGGTTACCCATCACTGGGTTATAAGCACACACCATGAGTTGCAGCCAAGGGTTCACCTGTGCTCAGTTAAAACATTCAAAACAATACAAACGCATAAGGAAAACATATTACAAAATCATATGTACACATATGCATCCTCAGAGCAGCATTAATCCACGGGTCTGCCATCACCTTTCCACAGTCAAGGTGACTCCCCCCTACCCCACCCCTCCTCTACAACAAAAACACACGCACAAATCAGATCCAGATGACTAGAGTTCCCCCTTTTAAAAAAAGGAGAAAAAAAATGATGTCATACGAGTCCAACTTCTACTTGAGTTCACAGGGGTTGACAGGCCTTAAGCCCTTCTGGCTTTAAGGCTAAAACTGCAGGCGCCCCAAGACGTTTGGAGGGGGAGTTGAGCGGGAGGAGTGAGAAGGTTAAGATGTGACAATGAAGAGCCAGCTGTTCTGGCCTTGGAACGTCCTCACCGGGTCACTGGGGACTGGGCTGGCTTGAGGTGAACAGGTCTGACCTGGATGTACTCGAGGAAACAAGATAACAAACAAGATAAGTGTTCTCACCTCATGGAACAATAGTCCGAGACAGAACTGATTCAAGGATGGATCTTTATAAACTGACCCTTTGGGAGGACAAGGCAACACAATGCTCCTCTAGCCTTATATAACCTCAGTGGCAGCTATAACGTAACCCCTGATGACCTTGAGGAACCCCTACTGAGGCTGGTCTTCTAGGATAGAGGCAGGGCTTTTGTTGGTGTGTGGATGAGGGCGGAAGGATCCCCACCTGGGGAGGTACGGATTCCCAGGTTGCGGCTGAAGTCATCCTTCAGTGTGGCAAGCACGGCCGTCATGTCTTCCTGCACCTCCTCCAGGTTGATGAGGTCCTCCACCAGAGCAGCGCTGATGTTCACTTTGGCTGCCTGCCCCTTGGCTTTCGCTGGGGTGGTGGAGGGAGGAGGTGTGAGGGAGATAGAGGATTAAAAATATTTACTACTGGTTTCAAAGACATATACAGAGAGAAATAAATAAATGGAACTGCCTGCATGCTGGTAAGTGATCACTGCTATTACATATGAAAGCAAGACGAGAGGAATTACTCTTCCGCTCCAAAGGCCCACTCCAGCGAACCTAGCAAGCACTGCACCAGAGAGGAGAACTTTCTCGAAGAACAAACGCGAGATCCCCAACACCCCCACCACAAGCCCTTTGTAATGGTCCTAGTGGCATGTGTGTTGTGGCTCAGAAGCATACGAGTGATACAGGTTCTACACTCACCTTTGCTTTTCTTTGTGGCGTAATGGCGGGCAAAACAGGGTGGAGGTGCGGCAGCATGTGGGCAGCTGTGCTGAAGGAGAGGAGGTACTCGTGCGCCGGTCGCTAGCGGCCCTCTCAGGAAGGACAGTACAGGCCACAGCAGTCGTAGCCGAGCAGACGCCATATCTTCTACAAAGGACACAGCACACCAAAGAGGGAATAAATGTATTCATCATGATCATAAGGTGTAAAAACAAGAATCAGGGTCCACAATATTCCACAGAAAAAGGCACAATATAAAACCCAAAACAACAAGCAAAACTGAGCAGTGGCACAATCTCCTCTGTTTTGTTCCTCTGTTTTTGCCTTATCAGTAACATCGGAATTTTATAACTAAAACCGTGCTGCAATTGATACGAGATTAGGTATTTTTTAATGCATTATTGTGATCGTTTACTCTTACCACCAGGGGGCGCGTAGCATGTATGAAGCCATTTTACATACTTTGTGTAAATTCAAGTTTTAAGGATACCCTCTTTTAATTAGAATTATTTGATAGTTGTATAATTTAGCTGTATAGCTGTATAGTTTGCAAGCCAAACTCAGACAATTTCCTAATAATGATGGGACGTTTCCACCTCTAGACTCTTCACGTCACTCACTGTGATTCAACATAAACTGTAAGAACAACGCTGTTGCACAGATGGAAACGACATGACGCAGTGAACTCTTCGTAGGCGTCAGGTATCACTCTAGCCAAAATAAAACCTTGCTTATAGTTTCCAGAGTGACAGCCATCGAGATGGGTCAAGGCCCGTGTATTTTCACGGTTATATGCCGTGGCGTCAGTGGTGCGTAGACTGCACCGACCTGAAAGCGGTAGCTCCGTCAGCAGATCACGCGTGGCGATTATGATCGGGCCTCGCTGACGGCGTGTGGCGGACTCAATGAACAGCTGTTGCGGTTGAAGGCAGATCAAAATGCAAAAGGGTGACGAACAACTGTAGCCGCCGAGCGAGAGAAGAGGAGAAGACAGAACGGACATGGTGGCAGCTTTTAGAAAGCAGGTGAAGCGGAAACCGGTTCCCAGGTGGTCTGTGCACCTCGGTGTTAAAAGGACGTGGCGAGAGCAGCTGCGCCCCTGAAAGACGTGTTTGCAGTTTGAGCTGTTATGTCCTTATCATAGAAGATAAGACGATGTTGCATATTAGTATCAAACAGAAGTGATTGTGACGGTAGATTCAGCAGCAGAAAGGTCTTCGTCGGTGGCCTTTGCAGACATATCATAGCAGAAGAAGGATGGCTTTGAAATTAGCGGACATTCCTCGGCAGAAACATTTCATCTTCTGTACTAGAGGGGATGAGATGTTTAATGGCGGATTGTTCAACCATAATGTCTTCACTAAACTAAGCTTGACCAATTTTACAATCCGTGCATATAACGCATGGAATATTGTGACTGTTTTACATTCCTAACTATGTATACGTTTTAGCTAGCTAAGTACGGTTAGCTACGAGGACAGCTGTCCGTTCATACATTCAGAAACGCTCTCCTCTAAACAAGTAAAGATTATGCTTTCACTATCTAAATAATGTATCCGAAAGATAGATGTCATTAGTGCTCAAAGCGTGGCTAGGTTCTGATAAATAACTAGCTAGCTAGATATTCTAATTAGTTGGAACCTCAACGAGCTGATACACATTTATTACGTAAAGCCACCAGACGCGTTTCAGTTTTCTTCAAACACATGCGTTACTATGTATGTACTCTGCTCACGCAGGCCAAACTTACCAAATATACCACCCAATGCACACTAACTCCAACACGGAGGTCGCCCAGTGCTTCAAATGTGTCTCAGTGGTGAACGTCACCCCATAACGCCGTAAACGTCATCACGTAACGCCGTATACGTCATCGGACTGCGTCTTTCTTGTTGTCTTTCTAGCATTGTTAGCAGACGTTAGCTGGGTTAGAAGCGTTAGCAGGCATTGCCAGTCATACGCTGGGTTCAGGACAGTTAGATAAACGATATGCATTGTTTTTGAAACATCGGTAGTCGCGAGTTAAAAAAAAAAACAAAAACAGGGAGATTGTACGGTACGTAAAATCAAATTTACTCGCATAGACCGTGGTAATGGTAGCCAGCTAGCATACGCAACGTTAGCTACTTAATTAACCAGGCTAGCTGCGCCGGGGAATATAACTACAATTTATCTGTGTTTATCTACGTTTATCTATGTTTATCTTCATTTATCAATGTATATGTTTATCTGCATTTATCTAACGCGTGCGTGCGTGCGTGCGTGCGTGCGTGCGTGTGTGTGTGCGTGCGTGCGTGTGTGTGTGTGTGTGTGTGTGTGTGTGTTTTCGTATGTTCTACATTTATGTGTACATCCCTGATTTGTCTTATGAATGACCTATGGACAATTTAATAATAAATCAAAAGGATAATTTATAACTACATTAAGTATTTATTTGCTACATAAACTGGAGTTTGGTTTAGTTAGCTAACTAGAGGATTATGGCGTTAGATTGTAGCTCTGTTGAACGTTTCACCTCATAAGAAGGTAACAAAATGTAAGGTTAGTTAGATAGCTGTAATCTTGTCAAGAACAGTTTGCCTTGTATAGATCTTATAGAGGCTAGTTAACAAGGTGCATGGGAACGACGGCATTTTCTGTCTGTCAAAGTCAAAATCAAATTTATTTATATAGCACTTTTTACAACACATGTTGTCACAAAGCAGCTTTACAAATTGTATGGGTCCAGATCCCATTAGTGAGAAGGAGTCTGTCATTATCTCACTTAAAATATATTTAAGGAAATTACAATTAAAAATGTAGCGCCCACATGAAAGTTGAAAGATATGACTTTTCAAAAAGAGGAGTATCTCTGCTAGTGGTTTGACAGATATCAGACAAAATATTTACAGCCAACTAGCAGTTACTGGTCTTAAACCTCGTTACTGGTTTTGGATGCTGCACTTGGTTCGATCTCTCTTGTATTCTCAAAATAAGAAGAAATTGTGACATTACCACATAACTGAATCGTAAATAAGTAGTCCTTTGAGTCTCTTACTGATGAGTTTTTGTTTATTTGAGAACACATATCCTAATTTACCTTTTTCCTAGGTTTGAAGTGCAACATTTGCTCACAGTGGTCCATTCATTTGGTCACTATGGTGGCAGTGACTGCCGTATAGTAACAAGGCAGAAATCGTTTAAACATGATTTTTATTTAGGCTTCCGTCTGCAGGTTGTCTGGATCACAAAAATACATCATAGCCCTTGCTGTATGTTTCATTTTCTGATGCTAAAAACAAATACAATTATTTGTTTTTAACTTAATAAGCAAATAAGTTGTGGAGCATAAAAACTGAGTGTGTAACTTGTCAGGAGCCCAATGCAGTCAGCTGCAGAGACGGTGGAGAATGCCTCCATACTGTCCAGTGGGTCATCGCAGGAAGGACATCGCCTGTGGATCGGCAACATTGATCCCAAAATCACAGAGTGAGTACTTCATGCGTTTGACTGTCTTGGGCCCTGCTGGGCAGGTGTGCGTGCCTGGACGCATGATTGATTAGCTCTGCACATACGTGTGCAGTGCTGGAGAATGAGCACATGACAGCAGAACGTGCAAAACCATGGAAACCTGCTATGCTTAGCGGCTTCTCCTTCTCACCTGGCATGTTTTCGCTGTCGACCTGTAGCTGCTGCTTGAGGTGGAGGGGGAGGGGAGAGGGCGAACGAGGGAGCAAGAAAGAAAGAAAGACGGAAAAAGAGAAATGCCCCACTTTGAGAGATGGCTGCTGGAAAGTCTATAGCCTGCCTGCGCTGGTGTCTAGACAGCCGTTTCCTTCCCTCACGACCCCTTGTTTTTCTTTAAATAACATGCTTGAATGAGAACGGCAACCATAACCATCGCCTGGTGTATGGGAAGATTAATTGGTTCACATGTACCAAGTGTTTGTTGTAGCAAGCTACATTTCACAGTCGCTGCATGTGCGCGCATACACACATACGGAGCACTGCGAATCCTGCTGTGTGAGGTCATGGTCTCGACTAATGTTTGTTTGTTTGTTTGTTTTTCTGAGGTTTCCAAAAAATGTCTACAACTGAAAGCGCTATTGGAGTTGCGAAGAGGGTGTGCACTTGTGATTCCTTCACTGAAGCTGTATAGGCTAGGTCTCATGGTGATTGATGTACAGGAGATGAGGTAGAAACTGAGAGTGATTGGTTGGCATGTGTAAAGGGGAGGTGGAGCACAGCAGTCCTCAGGGTTTCAGAAAAGATAAAGCTGCATGTGATGTTAAATAATTACCTCCATAAAGTGACACATCTGAGTGGTAGTGACTCTTCATGCAAGTCTCTCTGAGCTCCAAGGCAGAGACTTGGAACTGCATCGCCTGGGCGCCATAAGAACCCAGACAGCTCAAATCGCTCACGCCGCCCCTCTTTCTTCCCCTACACACACTTTCCACCTCATCACCTCTCGCTCCACTGTATCACCTCACTGCCAGAACTGCTTAGAGCTGCAGGTCTTGGCAGAAGACATGAATTTGGCTTCAGAAAGCCTTTTCTGCTACACGCACACCTTCTAGAGGAAAACATTGCTTTTCTTTTACATTGTACTTTGGGACTGACTCACCAACATCTCCTTACCATTCTCCCACTCTAATACTGCATGAGCTCTTTGCTCCCCCTCTATATCATAGTCAGTGTCCTATATTGTCATTGTTTGCTTGCATCGAGAATGCCCCCGAACTAAACTATGGCATTAGTTCACCTGTTGAATAGATGCAGAGAAGGGTCGCGCTATGAGACATGAGTTCCTTCGCTGTATGTTTTGACAATATCAATAAACACAGCTCACATTTTGGGCATAATTTAGCCCTCCTCACTCCTTTGTCTACTCTTGGGAATGTTTTTCGCCCACAACCTCCGCCCTCCCCTTTCCAACAACATCGTCCAATCAGAAGCCACCATCTTTGCTAGACACAGACATGGTGACATGGCGCTGTACTGGGAGGCTGCTGACAGCCTCTGCACATGCAGAAGGCTTTGTGTCTCTGCTAAGCCTTTAGGCCGTTCCCACCTAAACGGCATACACAGGAAGGAGAGCTGCCCTCTCCTGGGTCCTGTGACCATAGACATGTGTCTCAATAGTAGTTGCCGTGGTTCCCAGTTGTAGACCTGTAGTGAATGAAATGGGCCATGGGGGTGGGGGGTCTGCACAGGTACTGGAGGACAGTGGTTGGGAAGTAATGCCGTGGTTTGGTGATTTTGTCTTTACATCTCTCTACCTTTCACGTTCTCTCTCGTTCAGCATTCGCCTCAGTGCCCCTGAAAGCACCAGGTGGTGGTGAAGGAGATCGCAGGTCGGTGGGCCAGAGGCGTTTTGTTCCTTTAGCTCAAGCACGTGTCTTGCTTGGCTTTGCTTTCTGCAGTTAAACAACAGCTTTGCCCTCTCAGACCACGCTCTTTTCCTCCCGCACCTTTTGATGTGTAGCCCTCCTTTCTCAAGCACCCACCAAATGAATGCCACAGGTTGTCATCGTGTATCAGGGCCTCCACCAATTTATCAATCCCTGCTCTGTCTGGAAGACCTTGTGAACAGGGCCTGAGTGGGTGGAGTCTGGGAAAGTGCAGGATCTCGGAGTGAAAGCTCCAGGGACAGGAGGGGAAGCCATGAAGACAGCAGTCAGGACCCGCAGTTCTACCTCAGCTCCAACCATTCTATGATTAAAAATAACTGCAGACCAATCCGAAACAATAAAGCACTTTCAAGTGCCTCTTTATTGTGGACAAACCAGAAGACATGTGATATATATATATATATATATATATATATATATATATATATATAAAGCACACAAAAGCAGTAACAGTTTACAAATGTTCTTGGTGTTTACCTGTGGTGTTTTAAAAAAATTGTTTTTTTTTTTTTTTTTTTTTTTTTTTACACACATGTTTCACAACATTAAACAGTGTTGTGTTTTAAAAGTAGAACTGTTGCAACTGGCAGTTTGGATGCACTGAGAAGTGATGCTGGTGAGGCGCTAACATTTTGTTTAGTTCATGTGAGCTACAGCGCATGGTTTCCTCCTGCATGTTGGTATGAGTCGTCCAGGTGCCTGGAGATGTGTTGTACCAGATATGGATGGGTCATGTTTGCATCCACCACTTATCAGCCAGCAGTGAGCATCCACAGTATTATGAGGAAAATAACCTTTATTGGTAATGACAAAGGTGATGTAATGAAGAGCAAATGAACAGAACTGTTTGGCTCAGCGAACCTGAAGATCCACCGTCCGACGCACCCACTCCCTGCCAGTTGGTTCCATCTTTGTGCCACTTTGGCTCTGAGCCCCCTGTACTTTGATGGCATGTGTTGGATGCCGCCTGGTTTCTTCGCTGAAATGCAAACAAATCAGGTTCTTGAATGTTTCATGCTTTCAGAGGCTGAACATCTTAACTTTGTCCTAGCACTAAATATTCAAATGTCTTGTGTTTTCAAAATCAGCCCAGCTGTTGAGTTAAATGGAACCATTCACCAGATTCTACAGTTGTTTTGAAAGCACCATTGAAACTTCTTGATAAATAATACCATCTTCATCAATAATTACTTTAGTCTGCAGTAAAAACTTTGCAGCAGTACTGCATACAAGTTTGACCTTTGACCTTGTAGGTGTGTGTGTTTGTATTCCATTCTTTAGTGTATATTTGACCCAAATCCCTGTCCTGAATTCCAGTGCTTTGATTGTGATTATATGATTATGATTTGGTGATGGATTGTAGATGTACTACAATAAATTTCTCCTGTTTGCATGAGGCTGGGCTTTCCCCTTTGATAATCATGTTTGAAATAGTTCTGGCTGTGTTTTGTATGGTCTTATTATTTGACTGTAGCTGTTAGAATACAGGAGTGGAGTACATGCTTGAGATGCTGTGTCAGCTAACCCATGTTCTCTCCAGTCTCTCCTGCTACGTGAGGAAAGTCGGACATCTTCAGACCACGTACCAGTTCAGCACGGTCAACTTGAGGGCTTTAAGGGTTGCTAAGTGACCAAAATCTGTTTGCTTGGTTCATGTTCAAAATGGAGAATGGGTGGGTCTGTGAGGTCTCCTCTCAAGTGTTAATTTCTCGATCGACAATGTGGTTTTGTAACTGTTCAGTCGCAGATGTTTGTTTGGAGTTGGGCTCCAGTGGGAATTCTGACTTCCTATTTTTTATATTTTCATTGTCCTCATGCTGTATCCTTTGTATTGTGTTAAAAGATTTACTGCAGCTGAAAAGGTGTTAAGAGACCTGTCATTCCACTCAAGCCCATCTGTAGGGTGGTGTGTTGTCACACGGAGTATAACTTGCTTACTGTTTTATTGCTCTGTTATCTGAAGATGCTCTTAAATGTAAAAAAATTGTGTATTTTTCTGTATTAAACATTGGAAAGACACTGGATGTGCTACGTTTAATGAATCCAATTCTTCTCCTGCTCTAAACCTGCCACTGCCTTTCTGAATTATTCATTTTAGGTATCACCTGGTGAAGCTCCTGGAGAAGTTTGGAAAAGTAAAGCAGTTTGACTTCCTGTTCCATAAATCGGGACCACTGGAGGGCCAGCCCAGAGGATACTGCTTCGTCAATTTCCACACCAAAGAGGTTCGGCTTCCCTTTCAGATGTTTGATGGCTTCTCTTAGTATTTGCCAAATGGCAATTATATTGCTCACGTTTTGGTCATAAGTCATTAAATACAGTCTTAAGGTCCCAGCCACATAGCTGCTTTAGACACCTCCAGGGCGAGATTTGAGTTTGCTTACAGAAAGTGGTGACCCTAACATTTTAGGGTTATTCGGAAGACTTGAAATATAAAGACATAAATGCTATGCAGATGCCACTTGACACTAAGAAAATTGAATTGTGCTAAATGGTAGATAGCAGCATTTGTTGATTGCAGTGTTGGAATATTTGGCTAAACGGTCCCTCAAAGAGGTTCCCAAACATCTGATGGTGGTCAATGAATGATGTCCACCTGAAGTGTAATGGGAGATGTTCCCAAGGGGGGGACCTTTAGCTCGGAAAGTGTGTCCACAGGATTCATGTGCATTCTCAACAGCATTCTTCATTGACCATAAGACATTATGGACTTAGACACTCAGAAACTCAGACAGAAAGTGTTTTTGTAATAATTCATGTGGTCAGTACTTCACTGCTAGTCCTGCCCCTCCTGGAAGGAAGCGGCAGCATTGGGAAGATGAGTTTGTGCTCCAACAGGAACAAGCTCATTGCCATCCCCAGTCCTGTAGTGCCACTATGCAGATCATACCTTCATCAGACGTATTCAAAATTGTACAGAAGTACACAAGGTTTCAAGAGAAACTGGATGTTTGATGCAAAACTCCTTGCACAGCTGAGTTTTTTGAATATCTATATATCTCTTAATATAGTAAACTGCAGTTTCTCTCCTAGAATCTCCTTTGGAGAGATTTATGTACATACACGTACAAACAGTGCTTATGATGTATTCAAATGCTTATGCATCATTTACCAGTATACACCATCCACTGTGAGAAAAACAATCTTATCTGAAAATAGAGAGAAAAAAACAACAAAGAGGTTCTTCTAGAGGTTCTGTTAGAGTAGAGAGTAGCTTCTTTTCCTCTCAGATAACTGGCTCTTCTCCTCAGGAGGCAGAGAGAGCCATACAATGTCTGAACGGAAAGCTGGCGCTGTCGAAGAAGCTGGTGGTACGCTGGGCCCATGCACAGGTAAAGGTGAGTCTCAGAAACGTCTGAGCAGGTGAGATTTGATAAAGCAGAGTCTCTCAAAAACAATCAGACCTAGGTGAGATTTGTTTCCAACAACACAATAAAATAGTGAAAAAGTAGCAAGTACTGAGGAAAGCCCAGGGAGGGTTAAGCTTTGCCTTGGCTGAAAGCAGTTTTACTGGTTATAACTGCAGTCATTGCATTCTGCATGGTGTCAGAAAGTGAACTGAAACCATTGTGGAATAGTTGGCCAGTAGCCACCGGTCCGGACACGAGCAGTAGTCGGGCTGTCCTGAGGATGCCCAGGCTGTGGAGGGAGAGGCAGTCCTCCACCGAGCCTGGCCCCTAACAATAGGCAGCTTCTACTGGGGGAAAGGAAATCCTGTATGGTTGCGAATCACGGCCCTCCCATGCACCCCCTCTCCTCCTGCCTGCGGCCCTCTTCCCAGTCTTAGCAGAGTGGGACACCAAGCTGGGGTCATGGCCAACAGGACAGACTTGTTGACAACAACAAGCTGGAGTACGTTGCTGGAACTGTGGAAGGCGCATGTGCAGGTGTTCGAGGTTTCAATCTACACTCACCGGCCACTTTATTAGGTACTACTTTATTGCTAGTACCGGGTTGGACCCCCTTTTTGCCTTCAGAACTGCCTTAATCCTTTGTGGCCTGTGTGGTCTTCTGCTGCTGTAGCCCATCCGCCTCACGGTTTGACGTGTTGTGCGTTCAGAGATGCTCTTCTGCATGCCTTGTTTGTAACGACTGGTTGTTTGAGTTACTGTTGCCGTTCTATCAGCTCGAACCAGTCTGGTCATTCTCCTCTGACCTCTGACATCAACAAGGCATTTGCGCCCACAGAACTGCCACTAACTGGATATTTTCTCTTTTTCGCACCATTCTCCCTAGAGATGGTTGTGCATGAAAATCCCAGTAGATCAGCAGTATCTGAAATACTCAGACCAGCTCGTCTGGCACCAACAACCATGACACGTTCAAAGTCACTTAAATCACCTTTCTTCCCCATTCTGATGCTCAGTCTGAACTGCAGCAGATTGTCTTGGCCATGTCTACATGCCTAAATGCATTGAGTTGCTGCCATGTGATTGGCTGTTTCGACATTTACGTAAATGAGCAGTTGGACAGGTGTACCTAATAAAGTGGCCGGTGGGTGTACATTTACCTTGCTAGTCAGGGACGTCGTGCCTTTATCTGTGTTTTGGAGCATTATGTGGAAGTCATGCTACACTTTTTAGATGGCTTGTTACTGAATATCTCATATGGGATCTTATGGGAGTTCCACAGGCACTTTAGACATACTGTCTGAAACCACCTACAGAGAAATACAATCTGACATCAATATTATCAGAGTTTATGATTCAGGAAGAGGATTCCAGCTTGATTATACTATGGTGTAAATCCACATTTAGCTTTTGAAGGTGTGGTGTTGAGCATGAATTTAAGAATTTAGTGCAGCTTTAAAATGAACTCTTCTAGTCGTGTTGTTGAAGTACTTCCATAATGTTACTGAAGGTGTTTTGTCTTGTAATTTGCATCTTCTCGTTCAGCTTTTCTGTCATGCTAGGTTACAGTTTCAAGATGTGAGGCTTGAGCTGACGGTTTTCTTGATTTTTTTTATTTTATTTATTTTTTTTACAGGTTCACAAAGCAGGCTCCTGGGTCGCTACACGTAGGGGCAAGCAAAAGGAGTGCAGTTTGGAGAGGAAGAAGCACACAGCCCCATGCTGTGCTGAACAGCTTCTCCCGTACCGCCTCATACTGGGGGTTTGCCCCGTTTGCCTGAGCATGAGGTGGAATGTCCAGGCTGCCGTCAGTCACGGCCCCTGCTGTCTTCTGTCGTCCCGCGGGATTATTTTCCAGTCTTTGATATGCATGAGCTGTCCTCCAGTATATGTCTCACAGGCATCCTTCCTCTGTCTTCTACCCTCCTGGTGTGTGTGTGCGTGCATGGTGCTCTCTTTTCAGAGGTTTGAACCTTACAGAGGGGACAAGAACATGCCTGCCAGCTTGGAGCCTTCATCAAGTGAAGCAGAGGAGCTGCCCACCTCTCTGAGGTTCCACAATTTTCTTTTAGACACAAGCCAAGGCTCCTGTTCCTCCTGCCCCAGCATCCCCTCCCTTCCTGCCCCAGCATCATCCCTGCAGCCCTCTCTCTCTCTCTCTCTCCACTGCTTCTGCTCTTAATCTTGCTCTACCGTGCGAACATTCCTGCAGAAAACGGTTTGTTCCAGTTTCACGGCACTAGCTGTGTACTTCACGGTTATTTTCTTGAGCAGAATGAGACAGTATGGCAAAAGTGCCAGAATGTTTACCCCTTCAGAATAAGTGTCATCACATCAGCATGGCCCGTGTGCACTGAAGTAAAGCGTTAATGCTCTCTTATGCCCGCTTCTCTCTCTCTCGCTTTATTGAAAGTGTGAGTGCCAAGATCAGGGCCATCGAAGCCAAGCTCCAGATGATGGAGGAGAATCCAGATGAGGAGTACTCAGGACCTTCTGCTTACCTCTACAACAAGCCACCAGAGAAGAGGGAGAAGCGGACACAGCCCTACAGCAGGCCGTTCCGCAGGTACAGGAGATGATGGCCCTTCCGAGTCTGTTCACCTGGTTGGACCTGCTCTGAGGACATCTACTCAGTATACTGTGGACTTGGACACAAAGTCCTTTCTTTTATGGCCGTGATTGGGACTTGAATTTCTGATTGAGAGCGAGAACTCGAGCCTTATGAAGATCCGATATACACTGACCCAAAGGAGGAGAACCACATCCATCCTCTTTCACCCTCGCCATGTGAAAGACATTCGTCTACCTGGTGTGAGCAGTATCACACATCTCTTCAGTGGCTTTCTTGTCTTTTTATTAATTGATGTTGAAAAGTGGGGTTATTTTTTAAGTTTTGTATGTTTTGTACCTTCAACTGAAAATGTTGAAGCTTGTTCTCCCCTGATTGATCTTCACACAGAGTGGACCTTCTCTAATCAGTGGGATCCTTTATCTGGTTTTGTTCTCTCATAACCTGTATCTTGTGTTGTAATCCTGAATTGCCTGCAGTTGTGTTGTACTTTGAATTGCGAGGATGAAGATTTAGTGTTTTGTAATTGTATTGAAATTTCCCATTTAGAATAACTGCATTTTGTACAGGCAATGTATGGCACAAGCACAATGTATGGCACAAGATCGCCATAGCCACGGTAGTTATTTAGCTGTTGATTTATTCAAATATACTTTGTAGTCTCAAACTCTAAAAAGGCCTTCGTGCACGTGACCTGGGGCAGGAAGAGGAGTGTTGAAACCCGCGACATCACCGGACTGTTTGTCGCTGTTGTGTGTAGGCCTAACGTAGGCAACATTTTGATAGCTTTTGCGATCTTATATTGTACTCAAAGGGATTAAAAACGTACGAACATATAAACTCTTTTCAGTTTACCTTATGTTATCCATGTAGTCTTGTAATTAGTTATGACAACTGTTCTCTCAGTTGATGCTGGACGAATGTTTTTTTCGAACCGAGCAATGTGCGTGTTTGTTAAATGCTGCCTGCTCCCGGAGTGTGTCAGTGGCTGGAGTTCCGATCTATGCAATTAACCGACTGTTCGCTAATGACTGCAACCTACAGTGTAGACTGGCCTCCGTTTCAAGCTGAGATCTATTTACCGTTTGATTTTTACTTGGAGCGTTCTGTCAACCATTCTCGTTCATTTTAAGTGATGGTTATGCACTATGGGACAGAAATCGCTACACTCTGACCTGCTCACACTGGTGACTGAGGCTGATATAATCTTTCCATTTCCGAAGGTCCCTCCAAAGAACGGAGAGACGAGTCAGAAGTACTGAAATTGTCTAATCTTTCGACTGCAGTCTGTCCTTGCAAGCATTCGCTAGTAATGGTCGTTTAGGCAGTTGTCCATCGATTGAAGCGCATTGCACCGAATAAGGTTTGAAAGCCTGACAATGGTATTAGCAACATCTACACTGCATATATATGTGCGCAGTAGTATACGCTAGTCTACGCAGATTTGATCATACCGCCTGAAGAGGCTTTGGATGCCACCCTCTGTAAGCACAAGCTGACTTAGTAGGTTAGCACGGGCGCACCGCACCATTAATAGGAAAAATAAGAATGTCTTGCCATATGCATCGCTTTCGGTTGCAATAATGTACCTGTACGGGGAACAAGAATGCAGCACGTTCGCGTGCTCGCCCTTTATACGGAAACCATGATCAGGCCTGCTTCACTGTCCCTTCACTGTTGTGTTCGTGTGTGCGGCGCAAGGCTCACGTCCCAGAGCTTCAGAAGCACTTTGCTTACACAGCTGATGGATCTTTGTCCGAAACGTCCGGTTTCTGTGAAAATATTGTGAATTTATTTACTTTATATACATATATAATGTCCGATTGTGTATGCACAAGCAACATTTTTTTCGTGCTGAGTGCTATAAACTGTAATTTCCGATTCCGAAAATGAAGATGAAGTCAAAAGTACAGGAAGTAGCGCGTTACCGAGCTAGTCCATCCCGTCCAAGACTAAATATATATTTGTGATTTTCTCAGCTGTGAATTTTTCACATGGCGTTCAAATCAGTGCAGTGCAAATAAAGTTGTATTCGGGAGCAAAACAACACTCGCTGTTGTGACGTCTATAAAAGGACCACAAATAATTCTGAAATTATATGATAATTTGATATATCTAAAACCAGATTAATTTGTAACAGGATGCAATGTAGGTAACATGTTACTTTTGTACTTTAAACTACATCTCAAAGGTTTCAATCTGAAGAAAGGAGTATGCGTTATTAATAATAATAATAATAATAATGCTGTTTAGTATGGTATTCTATGTTTTGGGGAGCGGTAGGCAACTGGGGATTTATCAGCTTCTGTTCTTTATTGTATCAAACACACGGACGATCGAAGTAATCGTAAAAATAATAATAATAACTTGTTAATTGTTCAGGTGTAATGTAAGAATGTTAGCCCAACTCACGAGAGTTTTGCGACCATGTGATTATTATCCTTTATACATTTTAGACATTAAACCAAGCTTAGATAATGTTTAATTTTACTAAAAAAAGAGTGGAATAGAGAAAAGAGAGAAAGAGAAAAAAACAACCAAAATGCTTAGCTATATCACCTCAAAGTTTGCATATCAAAACAAATTTACATTATAATTTTCTATTTAAAGACACAGTTTTATTTTATCTAGATGGTTTGAGCTCTACACCTTTTTGAGCATCTGACTGAAGACTGTCTTAAATTCTTTGTCCGTAATAAAACAGCACAAATAATTTAATAAAAAATGACCTAAGGCCAGAACAAGTTTTATGTACCATACTCAACCATATTTGAATACTGTACGAACGCTACCCTTAGATGGGCCGTAGTCTGTTAGCAGCCAATAATTGTTTCCCTCCCCCATTGATCTGCGAGCGCGCGAGTATACTTTCACTACACTGCGCAGAGAGAAGGTAGGCTGGCTGACTCGCGCTCCTATGAGAAGATTGAGAGCAAACCTGCCAGCCCCTCAATTTCATCCACTTCCTGTAGTCAGCAATTCCATCCAAAAAAGGGGGGAAAGTGGAAGGAAGAATTTTGCTAACCGTTCTAAATAAGGCGTATAGACGAACTGACTGATTTGGCCGTGCAGTTTACTTGCAATTCGCCCCGCAAGTAGGAACTTCTTGTACTAACCTACACGTTTCACCGAACTTACTGTGTTAAGGGTTCCCGTTAGTAGCTTTGCGAAGAGTATTTACGGACTGGGCTGATACCACACAGTCCGTGCACCATTTGAGAGAGAGAGGATCTTATGGGAGTACGCAAGCTCGCGTCGAATAAACGTTTTATCAGTTCTGTGGCAACACGAGGACATCCACAGGTCCGTTAACCTTCTTTTGGCCCTTTTCATGTACTGGAAAAATGAGATTTTGGCCCCTCTATCAGAGGGAAATCAATTTCTATCCGAAGGAGTTCCCTCAAAACAGGTAGGAAACTTGCAATGCCGTATTGGAATTACTCATAATTAATGTACTTTAAATAATTTGACAGAGAATAAATAAAATTGTTGTTCTCACTAACGAATTCTTACTCAAAACTATTTCCCACTGCCAACATGTTGCTTGGTTAACGCTGTGCTTTACTGCCAAGTTGTCTCGTATTATCTCGTGCCTAACGATTAAACGGCGGGTCTATTTTCACGGTAAAGTGATGTCAGAAGAATCTGTCCCGTTGTGTACAAAGATCAGCTGCGCGCGACGCGATAGCGTCTCTCTTATGAATAGTGTGATTCTCAGTCCACCCTCTTCACATGCCAAGTCTGCAGAGAAAAATTAGATTTTAATTACTGCCATTAAAAATCAAATTTGCAATTCTTTGGGTGGCCCGCGGCTTTTGCTGATTGACAGTTGAAATTGACACTCTGGGGCCCTCTTATCGTGAGCATTTCAAACTATTTGTAATTGCAGGTAGTTTATTTTTTTCAGCTCCCTGGATTGCGTGGAAATACGATTACCCAAAGAGGTATGGGTTAAGTGTGGGGAAAAATCAATCTAGATTGAAATCGCTTCATTAAAAGCGGGGCTTTTGTTACATGGCACTAAATGCGCTGTTAAATTCATTTTTATTGTTTTGAGCGCATAAATAGCCCCGAGAGTGATGTCTAAGCGGGATGTGATGCTAGAGATGGCGCGCCGTGGGTTGACGTCGCCTTGCCGTTGAATTCTGTCTTGTAGGTGATCTCTCCAG
Source organism: Brachyhypopomus occidentalis (assembly GCA_020368025.1). Classification (NCBI taxonomy): domain Eukaryota; kingdom Metazoa; phylum Chordata; class Actinopteri; order Gymnotiformes; family Hypopomidae; genus Brachyhypopomus; species Brachyhypopomus occidentalis. Next base: position 105,144 of record JAGXOD010001397.1, on the reverse strand, counting down.
ATACACAGACTACACCGGGAGCTTCGCGCTGCGTGGACACCCAACACGGACACGCAATGGTAAAGTTTTTATTTCATTTTATACGAAAGGATATTCTAGATATCTAAAACAGTACCAGTCTAGTTATTTAATCATTTTCTTGCATAAGTTTTGTTTCATCATTAGGCCCTCGATCAAGCCCTCCGTGGTGTAATAGGCTCCTATTCATAAATTAACTCTGCTTTCAGTCTTTTTTTGTGCTAAAAATGCACATAATATTTAATGTTTAATGCATATGGAAAAAGTAAATGGAGAATTTCTAAAGATTAAAAATCAAAGCTCTAACTATCCGTTTTCATGTGTGCATATTTTCATTAAACCGCTTCCATAAATAACGTATTTACTTAAGGTACAAGTTAGCGTTATCAACCTATGCGACAAACAGTAGACTGTCAAACGTCAGAAAGCTCTTCTAAATTACATTGCCGTACTGCATTCCACCGATACCTTCCCTCACTATAACTTATACTGTGAAGTAGACTACATACATTCATATTCTAAAATCGTTTGTATTTGTTTCAGTCACACTCTGACGGGGAGTCTCAAAGATCGAATATGGAAAAAGAGGACACGCGTTCTTCGCCAAGTCCGCCGTCAACACCTTCCATCTGCTCGCCCACGTCCACTGCCTCTTCCGTTCCCTCCACCGGGAAGAACTTGTGCGCCAGTTGCGGACTGGAGATCTTGGACAGATATCTTCTCAAGGTACTGTTCTCGTTTTTTTGTGAAGTAATATGATGAGTTATAGGAGCAAACCAACACTGTACAACAGTAGTCTGAGTGATCTGACGACAGATGCACTTTAAGGTCTTAGTCGCTTATTTTTTTACTTATCTGAGTTGTATATTTTTTTGTTTATATTCTCCCTTTATGGAGTAAATGGTTGTTATGCCCATATTGGCTTGTTTGTAAACGATTCTTTTGAAATTTAGTTAGCAGGTTATTGATTCTAACAAGGGCAATCTGTTTAACGACATTATTTTAAAAAACGAAGCATTGAGTACTCATCGCTGATGTAGACGTCTGCCTCTGCTTGCGTGTGCTCGCGTGCTGCTAAGTTAAACAACCGGCCGTGTTTTTCAGGAAGTGTGTGGTAACAGAGTGGATCATTAGTTCGCAATCTGCAATAGTTTGTCTTCTATATTTTCGGAAACAAATAAAACAATGAATCAACATATAGTGGATTTATTAGCAAGATTTTTAGCATAAACAACAATCTAAATATTTGCAGAATGTATAACGTGGCACTATTAAAATCAATTAATTATAAACTTATATAAAATTATGAAAAAATCTAGTATGTATTTTACTAATTTCCATTTTATTAATTAAATTTGCAATGTCAGAGTTGTGTAATATTTCACGTGCAAATTTAAGATGGACAAACAGCAGTTTAAAGCCTTGGGTTTTAGCTGTGAAATAACCTAACTGTTTATGTGAACATAACCAACTTAATATTTTTAAAAATTGACCTTGTTCACCTTAGAAAAAGTTTTAACTTAAACGACAAAAATATTGAAATTAAACGGTAGAAAATTTGCTATTCGCAAATACTGCAAATATGGCAGTGTATCCACTCTTGCATAGAATACTCATGCACAGACGCCTAAAAGCAGATAAAATATGTCGTTCGGGAAGCACATCTTAAATATTAAAAATGTAATAATTACACTACAATTCACTTAGGTATTATTATTATTATTATTATTATTATTATTATACTAATAATCGCTTTTGTTTTTCGCAGGTCAATAACCTGATCTGGCACGTGAGGTGTTTAGAGTGTTCGGTCTGCAGGACCTCGTTGCGTCAGCACAGCAGCTGCTACATCAAAAATAAGGAGATCTTCTGTAAAATGGATTATTTCAGGTAGGGTAAGTTTTTTGCCTTATCTTGGAATGTCGTCAGTGTCATGCGCTGGTTACTGGGTCCGCAGCCTGTCGCCTTTCGCTTTTGCAAGTTTTCAATCTCGCTTTAGACCTAAAGACTGCATTTTAGTGACGTATAGGATGCGTGCAGGGCACAAAGGCAGTTTTGCCTATTTAATCACACGTTTTATTGTTTTCATAATTATTTCGATACATATGCTCATTAGACGGTCTAATTTTTATACAATTTTATCAATTGGAAGATTTGTCATAGTCTATAATTAAGCTATTGCCTTATTTCTTTAGTAAATCTAGATTTTTTTCTTTTGAGATCTAGATCTGGTCGAATCTAGGTGTCAGGACTTTTATTTGTTCAGTTTGACGTTGTACAGCCTTCTCAATCAAAACATCTGAAATAACCATGCAATTTTCATGTGGTTGTCGCATAAACATCCAGAATTTTACTTTTTATCTGATTGTTTCGGACGGACATAGATAATCGCCTTTGTCGCCTTGCGAGTTTTAGAACAATAAGTCTTGTTCTAAAACAATAAGGCATATATTTTTCCCCAAAATGTTTTTGGTATGATGGTTCACTACCTTGGTTATATATAAGTTGCTTTATTAACACTTCATATACATGCAGAATTAAATAAAAACATCAAAATAACAATGCTTTTTACGTAAGAGGGCTGTTCTAAATATTGAAACTCTGCAAAGATTGTATCCTAATTATTTATTATAATTATGATTATAATTGTTAATAGGGGCTGTGTCTTGCTTGTCATCGCAATCATGATAAAGACAATTCACACTCAAATATATAAAATCTCCCTCAAGCTTTTATACAGCCTATAAAATGTAAGGGGTGCTGATTTGAGAGGGCAGGTCTGTGAGATTCAGGATGTAAGGAGATATGTGATGATTGCAGAGCCCCTGACTGAATGGCAGGAGGCTATTGGCCTGTCTTCCCAGCTCATTCACAGGCAGTGTGTGAAGTGACTGGCCCTCTTTGCAGCTGATACTGCGTTTTTGAGGAACGTTTGTTTTCTCTGTTAGGGCCAATAATCTGAAGTGATGCTCCACATGATGGGGTATCAATACGTGGCTCTCCACGCAGCCCCAGAGGAGCTGCAGAAGCCACAGTGCTCTGCCTGGCTCTGTGAACATCGCTGCTGCCGTTTGTTGCTTAGGACTAGGCTGAGACATGGCTGTATCTGTCCTTCTGTTGCCAGATGCTTGTCATGGTGCTGATGCAGGTTTGTTCCTCTGAGGGAGATCTTCCGTGTGCAACCTTGCCTGTCAATATTTGTCTCTTTACTTTAGGAGATGAGAAAATAAAAAGCAGCATTCTTCTGTCAGCCAAACACTATTAATAACTTACACTAACATAATACAGTGTTTTCAGTGTACTTTTCATCATGTAGTCATTTGTTAAATAATAATTCAAATGTTCTCATTTGAAATTTTACTATGTGGTGTTACAGATTTTCATCTGGTGATTATAATGTCAGTATTTTTTTCCCACATAATTTGTTTATAAACTCTTGTTTATACAAGAACATGTGTTAGAATGTGAAGCATTTTTAACATTTATGAAAAGTTTTCTTTTTTGTTGCTCAAAAAAGATTTCCTGAAGACATGTTCAGTGTTTTGGGAAAAAGATTAACGTCAGCCTTACATTTCAAAACAATTTAAAATAGCTACAGAAGTATGCTAATTTCATAATTACCAAACACAGCTCATAAAATATATAGCTCAATAATTGCTGTTGAAGTCACAGTTCCACAAGTTTGGCCACTTTCCTCCTTTTTTTTAGCCATTTCGATAGTTTTCATGTGAAGGCCCTGTACATCATGGTATTGGGGGACTGACTCTATTAGATATTGATGTAGACACGGCAAAGAGGGCTGTAATTGTCAAGTTGTCAATGAATGAGGCATTTAGTCACTTCCTAAAGCTTGCCATGAGAGCTGCGGTTCAGTGTTTGGTGTTTCGAAGGTGACCCTGAGCGCTCAGTCCTCGTGTTTGTCTACATCTCTTCCAATTGTACAGTTGCATATTTCCTCATTGTATATTTGACCACATTGATATTTTAACAGACAAAATGCATTTCCCAATGTTGAAAGTGATTACTAATTTCCATTTCTTTCTCACATGCATAATTTGGTGAGAATGTAGGCTATATAGTAATTACAAGTTGTTTATCTCTCAGCATTTTATGGGTAGCCATGATTGTTATTTTTCTATGTTTATTTTTTGGTTGAAAAGCTCACAGAGCTGCTGTTTGCATTCTGTAATCAATTGTAACTATCGCAGTCCAGTGTCACCATCGCGGAAAATGCATTTCTGAAAGCATATTCTGCTAAAATCATGGAGGCACATATGGGATGTTGTGTGCACAATGGCTCCTAAAATCATTAAAACTGAGGACCATCTCGGTAATGAGCCATAAAGTAATGCAAGTGTTAATAGAAAATGGTTGTGTATAATCATACAAATTCTGTATTAATTCATTGGGGTCGTCTCATTTTACATGGTGTCATCGGGTCTGCATGCTCTAACCACGACTGTGGTTGCGGGTCCATGCTGGTGCTGTTTTGAATCCAGTACTGAGAGACAGGAGGCAGGCTGGTACCATGCTGAATCCAGTACTGAGAGACAGGAAGGGTGTCTGCATTTCATCTGAAGCTAAAGAAACAAGCACCCCTGAGGGAAATGTGACCAGGTGCAGTGAACAGAGATAGGCTGAATATTCTCCATAGAAATGCCATAATTTTTTATTGATCTGGCCTCTGAACATCAAATGAACCTGAACATTAAATGACCACCTAAGTAATAGATTGGAGAATAATTTAAGTGTACAGCGTGTATACCAATGCTGGACTGCAATAAGATTGCCATGGAGCAGGACTCCATGTTTTACATGCTTGAATGGAATTTTGGTGCTTGGCAGGAAAATAGGCGAGATGGACGTCCCGCATGTGTCAGTCTCTCACATCTGCCAGACTGACAGCTGCTCTAATCGAGCATAATTGCAGGAAATCAGAGTGGGTTTACTCTCAGCTGGGGGGTGTTGGGGGGCTGTGTTAGTGGGTCTGGCAAAGGCTGTACCTCCACCATGCCTGTTCAAACGATGAACAGTAACAGGCATTTGGGACGTGGGTGGAGGCCCACACAGGATGTTGCAGTGGACTGCTGATCAGTTGACCAGTGTGAACCATTAGAGGCTCCCCACAACATTGAGGATGGTGGAGGAAGGAGAGTCAGGACCTCAGAGCAGCCCTCTAGGAACTAGAGTCAGGACCTCAGAGCAGCCCTCTAGGCACGAGAGTCAGGACCTTAGAGCAGCCCTCTAGGCACAAGAGTCAGGACCTCAGAGTAGCCCTCTAGGAATGAGAGTCAGGACCTCCGAGCAGCCTTCTGCCCAGTCTACTGAGGCTCGCTGCACTTATCCATCCTAAAATGCATTAAACTCCATTCAAGAAGTTGAAAATTCCAGGTGCCCTGCAGACTCTGAGGACATCAGTGAAACCCGAGTGCTTATAGGCCACTCTGAAGAGATTTGCTGTAGTGTGCTCACATTAATCACCTGGGTGTGTCCTTCATTGGCTGTCTTTACTGCAGCCTTGTAAGTGAAGGAGACGGGAGCGCAGGGTAGCATCAACAGGACAGAAGCAAATACAGAGCAAACTGCAGGAAATACAATCAGAATGGCTGTTAAGATTGCCCTTTTATAGAGAGCAAGTTTTGTTTTTTTATTGCATTTCTGAAAGGTTCCTGTGGCAGGCTAGATGCCATGCAGGATTTCAGCAGGGTTCTATATTCCTTTCTAAACAGTCCTTTGAAATGCATCATTGCACAGATGTTGTATTCTTTGTCTATGTGACGCTGTCAGAATCTGGTTAGTAAAGTACACAAAACTGCGTTGAATAGTCTTACAGATCTGTATGGGTCTTTCAGACATATTGTGTGGTAATACTGAACACATTTGCATAGGGTTGAATGTTTCAGACCTCTGTTGGTGAAGATATACCATGCAGCAGATGTAGTAGCAAATTGTTATTTAGACAGGAACTGTTGTGTTTGCTTGTTGCATGAAAAATGCTCCTGAATGTTATTTTGTTAGAGATGAGTACAGACCACTCTTGTCTTTGACATTTATGAATCAAAGAATCTTCTTTATGAAGATTTTTTGAAGCTATCGGTGAGGCTCTCTACCCTTGTATGATGTCATCTTCAGTGGACCAATCCTCCTTCCACCCCTTATACACCCCCAGAGGCCCCTCTGCCTGGAATCCATTCATTCATTCATTATCCGTACCGCTTATTCCCGCTAGTCGGGGTCACGGGGGGGCTGGAGCCAATCCCAGCATCTCCGGGCGAAGGCAGGGTACACCATGGGCAGTTCGCCAGTCCACCACATGGCCAACTCGCACACACGGGCAATCTAGAGTGACCAATCAACCTAGGATGCATGTCTTTGGACTGTGGGAGGAAACCGGAGTACCCGGAGAAAACCCACGCAGGCACAGGGAGAACATGCAAACTCCACACAGAGCAGCCCAGACCAAGAATCGAACCCAGACCGCCTTGCTGTGAGGCGACAGTGCTAACCACCACACCACCATGCCGCCCTGCCTGGAATCCAGCGTGTAAGAATTGTGTCATCATTCTTGGGTCGCAGGAGAAAGAGGAGGCTCTGCCAAATCAGTCAGTTTGATATCCCACGTTTCTCTGTGGCTGGAGGAGGTGGTACGCGACACAGTGTTTACACAAGCACTCCGTGTGCCAAAGGTGTGGTGGTTGGCTGGGGCCAGGAGCTGGGGGCTGGCTTCGGGACGCTCCTGCAGGCCACGCCATCTGCACACCATTAGTCTTAGCTACCACTGCTAGTACGCCAAACCACACTGACCCTCTTCCCCCTCGAACCCTACAACCCTCTCTTGGTCATGTCTGAAGTCTGGGCTGTGCTCAGACTGGGCCCGTCAAAACAACACCTGCCATGGTGGACTGCTCCTCTGATGCTTCTGTGCACTTTGAAGCAGACTGTTACTGAGGCAGACTGTTACCGAAGCCTGTATATTAATTAGTATTTGTGGATCCCTGCATTGCATCTGTCCTGGACGTCTTTGAACAATATACAGTGCATGCATGTACAAAAAGGAGGTTTCATTTAAACACTGTAAAACACGTCAAATGTATTCCAGCTGGCAAGATTTGAATACCTTTAGTATACTGGCAGGAATAACATTCACAAAACCTGATCCCAGTTGGTTCATTTCACTGATGTCTTGTCACAACCAGTGTCAACACCCTGCACTTATTCAAGCACAGAGTCCTAGTTATGTTGGGCCTTCATGCTGAAAGGCACTGCTTAATACAACCAAATTCGAAATCCACTCGGAGATAATAAATAAGACATGTTAAAATAGGCTGGAGTGGATAAACACAGCGAGGGCCGCTGGCCTGTTCCCGGTACTGCACTGTGAGCAGAGCTGCTGGGTGTGCAGAGATGCAGCTGCTGACTGCTCTCTGTGTGCTTGTGTAGGATGCTCTGCCTCCTGTGTGGCGCTTCGGCGCTCTCCCTCTGGCTGTCACCTTGAACCTTTTTGTGGACTCATTCAACAGATTTTTGAAACAGTTTTTTATCCTTTCCTCTAGAGACATAGTACCAGGCTTATGTAATAAAATCCTTTTACAAATCAAGTTGTGGAGAAAATGATTTTTGACACAAGGACCTAGCAGACAAATTGAGTACTCTGCACTTTAAAGAGTGCAGGGTATACTTCTATTGGATTGAGTCCCATTCAATTAGAATAACAATCTAAGAAGGAGTGACATGTTAAGTTTTGTTTTTAAGGTCTAGTTTGGCTCCAACCCTGCAGAGCACCGATGCACTGAGCCCCATTTCCCTCTATCACAGTAGGTTTGGTACAAAGTGCGCACGCTGCGGTCGGCAAATCTACGCCAGCGATTGGGTGAGGCGCGCCCGCGGCAACGCCTACCACCTGGCCTGCTTCGCATGCTTCTCCTGCAAACGGCAGCTCTCCACCGGCGAGGAGTTCGGCCTGGTCGAGGAGAAGGTGCTGTGCAGAATCCACTATGACACCATGGTGGAGAACCTGAAACGGGCCGCAGAGAGTGGTGAGTATGTGTGAGAAAGTGTGTATTGGAAGGGCGAGAGAGATTGAGCGAGAATGTGTGTTTGTGAGAGTGAAAGGAAGTGTGTGTGTATGTAATAGAGAGAACGTGTGTGAGAAAAAGTGTGTGTATGTGAGAGAAAGTATGTGTGTGTGTGTGAGAGAGAGATCAAGTATGAGGGAGAAATTGTGTGTGTATGAGAAAGTGTATGTGTGAGAGTGTGTGTGTGTGAGAGAAAGAGAATGTGTGTGTGTAAGAGAGAGAGAGAAAGTGTGTATGTGGGTGAAAACGCATGTGCATGTGTGTGTGTGAGAGAAAGTGTGTGTGTGTATGAGAGAGAGAGAAAATTTATATGTATGTGTGTGAGAGAGAAAGTGTGTGTGTGGCAGAGAGAGAAAATGTGTTTGAGAGAGCAGCAGGGAGAGGGAGAGAAAGAAAGAGACACTGTATAAGCGAGACACTGTGCTTATATGCATTATATGGCTGTATTGAGCTATATAAACACCCCCTTCCCCACCTGCACTTTGACTATAGTACATTCTTAATCCACATGAGATTTATATGTACAACATCAGCACAACCCTGTTGCACTCCCTTCTACATACAGGAAGTGGCCTTACGTTGGAGGGGGCGGTGCCATCAGAACAGGACAGCCAACCGAAGCCGGCCAAGCGGGCTCGTACCTCCTTCACTGCCGAACAGCTGCAGGTGCGAATCCCATACAGTCTCACTTACACAGTGGACCTGAACTTAGAAAAGATGATCTATGTTCAGTCAGAAGATTCACAGAAAAAACACAGAGTGGTTAACTCTGTATCAATGTTTTTTCGTCTGTTCATGTGCAGGTAATGCAGGCTCAGTTTGCCCAGGACAACAACCCCGATGCTCAGACACTGCAGAAGCTGGCTGACATGACGGGGCTCAGCAGACGAGTCATACAGGTGAGTAGCATACACACTAACCCTCCCTCACACATGCTAACACAAAGTAACCCTCCCTCACACACGCTAACACACACTAACCCTCCCTCACACAGTAACCCTCCCTCACACACTAACACACTAACCCTCCCTCCCTCACACACTAACACACACTAACCCTCCCTCACATGCTAACACACACTAACCCTCCCTCCCTCACGCTACCACACACTAACCCACACACTATCTCTCTAATCATTGTTGTCATGGTGTCCAGTGTTGGCCAGAGGAGGATGGGTTCCCCCCTGAGTATTGGTTCCTCTCAAGGTTTCTTCCTCATGCTCTTAGGCAGTTTTTTCTTGCCACTGTCGCCCTTGGCTTGCTGACTGGGGACTTGAACTTGGACACTTGTAAAACTGCTTTGTGACAACAACTGTATAAAAATGTCACATGTTAACACACTAACCCTCCCTCCCTCAAACATGCTAACACACATTAACCTTTCCTTACACGCTAATACACACTAACCCTCCCTCCCTCGCTCACACACGCTAACACACACTTACACACACTAACCCTCCCTCATACACTAACCCTCCTTCACACGCTAACGCACACTAACCTTTCCTCACACATGTTAACACTCCCTCCCTCACATGCTAATACACACTAACCCTCCCTCACAACACACTAATACACACTAACCCTCCATCCCTATAACATGCCTCCCTAACAAGCTAAAACTCCCTTTTGCTCACAGTACTTGTGCCTTTCCAGGATCTTTCTTTCTGTTTCTCTTACAATACCTCAACTCCTATTACTCTAACATGTTCTGCCCTGTTTTTGTTTCCTCTCTCATGTTCTCTCATTCCCTCTCTTTCTCCCCCTCTCTGCTGTCTCTCCATCCTGCCATCCTCTCTGAACCTGACCTGCTCAAGTCCTTCTTCGCTCCTTTCCGTTTTGTGAGCCCAGCACCTGACCAGCTTCGTAATAGATGCTGTCTTCTCAGGTTTGGTTCCAGAACTGCCGGGCGAGACACAAAAAGCACACACCACAGCATGGCGGTGCGGCACAGGGCCACCCGCAGGCGCGTATACCTCCCTCGCTGCCCGACGAGTTGCATTACTCCCCATTCGGCAGCCCGGAGAGAGCACGCATGGTGGCCCTCCATGGTTACCTCGACAGTGAGTATCATCCTCAGCACCCTTCACGGAGCTTTTTGCACCACATATTCTCTTTTTGGGTTTACCTGCAACCAATATGTTTTGGGTTAGTGGATATTAGGTATTATGCCAGGACCAACATAAAAAATATTATGAGTTACATAATTAAAGTGTTTTATGCATTAGTTTAAGTTGTTGCAGTAGTTTATTAAAAATGCATATGAACAGAGAGGAAAAGAAGAAAGATCTCCTCTTTGCCTAATCTGCTGTTTTCTTGTGCTGTGTGTATATATATGTGTGTGTGTGTACGTTTATATGTGCATGTTTGTCTGTGCATACCTGTATGTGGGTGTGTGTGCATGTGTGCAGGTCATCCATTCTCAGTGCTGACCACGCAGAGTCTCCCCCATCAGGCCATGTCACTGCCCCAGCTCCCTCTCAGCCGCTAACACCCGCTGCTACGGCAACCCCTGAGCCCTCAGACTTTGACCTCCTACTCCACATATTCGCCGCCGCTCCGCCGACCCCTAGAGGTCATGTCTGGCTGAACAACAGGATCGCAGTCCCTCGTGCTCTTAGCCTCTGACCAAGGGAGAGAGATGCTTCTTCTGGCTTTTCAGTGGACAGGATTTTCCTCACTTGCAGGCTGTGCCGTTTGGCCGAAGGAAGCTGACAGCTGGAGTTAGTATTTGGAGGCTGGAGTGGTCACCTGTTGAGCTGGACCTTGCATTGGGAAAAGTACCAGGGTTTGGACCACTAACCTGGTCCGGAGGCGCACACCCACAAACGTTATGAGAAAACGGCAGTACTGACTACTCTGTGACAGGAAGTCTATCTCTCTCAATACTGGCAAAACGTTTTGCAGGAATAGAATGTGTGCACAGATACTGAGAGGAACAGAAGGCGGAAGGCGACTCGGTAAGACGGCTTCTGTTTCTTGCTGGGTTTCCCCTGCTCTGAGAACAACAACCCCTTCGGTGCTTTTCCTCTGAGTGTTGTGCTGAAGAGGGATGGATTTATCAATGAAGGGTCCATTTCAATTTCAGTTCCTCAGTTAAAAACAAAAAAGTGGTCTGTCCAGACATAGAGGTTGAACTGTGTAGCACGACAAGATTCAGAGTTGACATTTTTTAAATCAGACTTCATATTCGAATTATTTTGCCATTGGTTATTTTAATTTAATTTAAATTCAATTTCAGACTTTGGCTGTCTAAACTAGAATTGAAGAGCTAAAATTGGCTCTTTAATTTTTAAGATTTAAAATAAAATGGTGTCAAATCTTGAGTTATGGATACCCACATGAACAATATGGATCATCACTTCAGCTTATGAGGATTCAGTAGGTTCAATTCCACTGTGGCAAAGGTGGAATGATATATGATTTTTCCCCCATAAAATTGCTGTCATTTGTTAGGATAACATTTAGCAAATTTCATATACATGTAAAAACCAGAGGGAATGAATGAGCAAAGGAGAGAGAGAGAGAGAGAGAGAGAGAGAGATAGCATAAAAAAGAAACAGCATCAGAAAAAGATAGATGACTACATGTAAAAAAAAGTGTACATGTATTTTTTTTTAAATCAGTGTCCTATTGCTAGGTGGGAACAGAATGTGTCTGTATTTCTGTTTTTGTTTTGAGGGTCTGAAGCTCAGACGTCGCCCTGTTATGGGGAACTGGTTTGAGACCAGGGCAAGAGCTGTCACAAACTGTAACTTTGTTTTGTGGAATAGACACCTGTGTTCTCAGTAGGGGCTGGGCCAGGCCTCTATGTTCTTGTATTTATTGAAACAGATATTAGCCTGTAAAGCACTTTTCCCCCACGTTGCATTGTCTGTTTTGTAAAAAATAAATGAATGAATAAATAAATAAACAAATGAAGCAATTGTATCTTAATGTATTGTCGATGCTTTGATTAAATGAATGCATGAGAGAAGCACTTTGCTTGCACAGCTGATGAAGGACGAAATGTCCAAAACATTTGTGTACTTCACTACAATGTAACATCTCTATGTGTCTTACTAAAGTACACTGCAGCTACTCACCCGGAATCTTTATATATAAAGACAGTGTGTGTGTATATATATATATATATATATATATATATATATATATATATATATATTTATATATGAGTGTATTTTTACAAAAACTATGGACAGTCAACAGTCAGAGGGCCAGTGCTCTTGAACCTCTTGCATACTTATTTAATATCTACTAAATTAAAAACAGATTTACTGCAGGCTCTCAGACACAGACTAAAACAGCAAAAACATTCAGTATACTATCCCATGCTTGAATGTGTGAATGTACATTCGTAGTACTAATAAAAAACATTCATGTTGGACAGTATATCTTTATGTACTATATTTCTTAGGTGTGTGTGTGTGTAGCAGGAAGCAATCACAGGCAGACGGCATAGCTGCTGGCCCTTTACGGGTCAGTGTGTGTAGTAATGACTCTCTCATTGATTCCAGCGCCATCACACACAGGAAAGCACTGTCAGTATGCATCACATGCCTGGTCCCCTGTCCTGGGTCCTGTTTCAAAAGACACATCAAGACACAGCCTTTGCCTAACTCACACTCTTTCTCTGTCTCTCTCTCGCTCTCTCTCTCCCACACACACAGACAAATCTAATGGAGAGCTTATTTCTATCTTCCTAAATGGAGTTTGACTTGGATGGAGAGTACTGCATATTCTTATTCCAGTGGTTTTATACTGTATATCTCTAATTTTATTATATTACTATATATTTTATTAATGATTTCCATTGGCTTTTTTTGATCAAAAACATATGACACAGCAGTGAAGTGTACAAATACAATGCCATGGCAACTGTTTTTGTATTATTAATTCAAATTTGGTTTGTTATTAAATTATTACTGTAGCATGCATTTAGAACAACTGTAAATGATTCTCCCTAAAATACAGCACAGCATACAGCCGACATATAGACACGCGCACACAAAAGCAATCGTCAGTTACCTAGAACACGAATCCACCTTAGTCCAGACAATGGTCATTTTAACGAGGGAAACATGAACAAATACACACCTTTGTTCTTGGTAGCTCGTTTAATTGCAGTGTTATTTCTGATAATCATTTATTACCTTTGTGTCATGAAGCGTTTAATGAAATTAGCCGAATTATATAATTTAGCCCTCTATGAAGCTCACTGTTCGTCCGGTGTACCGTTCCCAGGAGAGTGGCCCACGAACTCATCCCAGCTCTTCCGACATGTCCAAACTATCCATTCGTGTTCTTGGTCATCTGAACAGGCAATTTTGTGTTAGTATTTCAAAATGCCAAACAGTCCAGTATTTAAGTAATTTACAACAGCGTAACAAAAACAGGTATGATAATGCAACTGTTATCATGTTTTTTTCTTTTGTCAACATTAGGTTCACCATATTTAATGTAAAACTATGATGTGCATTTAGGGACTATTTGAGTTTCAGTGCATGCAGCTTAAAATTAAAACAATAAACCATTTTCCAAAAAGCACAAACAAGTAGCTTTCAGCCAACGTCCAGCCTCCAAATGTAGGATACAGTCAAGATTTTGGTTTCATGTAGGTCTTAAATTAAACCCCAAAAGGCGTGTGTCAGTCTTATTATTTATATGCAGCTCGGGCAATTTACATTTTTACGTGAAAGATTAAGACAATAATTATGAAAATACGTTCTCAACGACCTACTTGATACAACAATCAATCGCTCCTTTTCTCAGATAGATGCTTCTGTAAGCAAAAACAGTGGATAATGCGCTGCATTTTAAATTGTTAAAACTGAAAAGAGTTGCTAATTACGGAGCGAGAGGTAGTGGTTGTACTGGAGCTGAATCGCCGCGCGCAGCTGCACGTACTTCAGCGCTCACCCCCGTGAACGTGGCGGACTGGGCCCATTGTTGAGACCAGGTCTTAAGCTCTCCTCTGATTGTCGGTAATTGCACGCGATGGCCCTAAACGGCCTCTCCACTCGCCTCCCGCCACTTCTACCTGGCTCCCGCATGTGGCAATTGAGAATTTTCCAGTGCGCGACCGGTCTATTCGGCGACAGCTGCATGCTAACCAAACGTGCATCTCACTTGTTCTGTCGTTTCCACCTCCCGTTCATAACAAGGAGGTCACGCTCAAAGGGAACGTTTCATCACTATTTTAAACCAATTAATACCTCCGAGCGGTCTCAGCCATTGGCTGGTGGTCAGGGTCGATCTGCAATTACAGTTTCCGCTAGCGCCTATGGTAATGGGACCAAATTCACACATTTTCATATTTGTGTTAAATTGCCCTCTTGAGACTGATCGTTTCCAAACCATTTACCGATCCGCTAAATTCATAGGCTAATACAATTCTATTTTCGAGCACAGGTGGCTCTACGGGTCACGCGCAATCATAAGTAGCTCAGATTTTTAAATAGATTTTTTTACTGGCCGCATTTAAGGCCTGCTCAAATGGCCTGAACATCATCACTTTCTGGCATACAATTTCAATATCAATATTGTTTTCTGAACGTGCTTAAGTAATGTGCCTGTAATATGCGCTAGAGTATGTGAAAACGCGCGCTCAGTAAATGGGGGAATCTTCATATTTGAGCACAAGAGGATAATATTTCTAGCTGCAACAACACAGCATAGTAGAAAAAAGAAATGGTATTTTAAAAAACGTCAAATATAACTTAGTGTTTAAATTAAGAATGTAATGTCATGTATGTCTTAGTGATGCTTCATAAAATAATTTCATGATGTCTACCAAAATCTCTCTCCCTCTAGCTTGTTAATACACCCATATGGAAAAAGGTTAAAGGCTTCTTGAAGAACTATGGTCTTAGAATTGAAAAATGTAAACAAAGTTTGTTGCAGTGTGTGGAACATAGAACCACACATAAATACAACTACTGATCACATCTCAAGGTTTCTGTAATCATGTATGAAAGAGTGAAAAAAAGGTTCAGCACTTGGGAGACAAAATAATGAAAACAGGATGAACACCCCAAAGATGGTCCTGAGCAAGGGCTGTCTTTTAAGGAGTGTGGATTACAGGGCATATCAGAGTCCATGGATGTTTCACAGTATTTTCCACCACCTTCCTGGTGTTGCATCATAATCCATCAGTCTCCACACCAAAGCCAACCAGAGGAACCACTAATGGCACCTTGTTAAAGGTGTTTATCTTAATCCCTAAATACACTTGAAAGGAAAAGTGTTTCCTTCCAAATAGGACCACACTTGTGTTAATGGTTTTGAGATCACAGTGGCCACTGGTTGAAGTTTTCTTCCTCTGTGGCACGCGAAGGCTTGACGTTCTGGACGAAAGCACTCTGTATAGTGAGCACCCAACACAACTCAGTGACATCTTCACGTGGGGCTATGTTTTTTTTTTTACAAGGAATCCCCTCTGTAGATTGGTGGTTGAGGCATCATTGATGTCTCTGTTTGACTGGGACCTGCCTTGAAGGGTGTGGCCATAGTAAAGGTCGTGATTTCAATGGCACTGTGGGATTTCGATCAATAATACGTTGCAGAGGAACAGGAAACGGAACAAAAAGCACAGGAACTGTCTGGCAAAAACCTGAAGCGCCAAGACAACAACAGACTTTCTCTAAACAGTATTTTAAACAAAAATCAAACTACAAATATTACAAAGAAAATACAGAACTGAATACTATACTAACAATAACTACACTAGCAAATGGTTAAATCTTCTAATGCTATTTTCTGACAGTTTTGATAAAGTTAATAATTGTATGCAATTATATTTTCAGATTTATCAGAAAATTACTAATAATTTGTGATGAGGTTTTGCCCTTCAGATATCCATGATGCTTTCTGAATGGCAACCAGTGTGTAACAGTGAACCAGAGTCTGACTGTGGACAGGCTATCTGGTCATGGTTTTGACAGGAAGGCATGTCGAAGACAAGCAACTCCGTGCGGTTTGCTGTCATGCATGGAGCTCAGTGAAGCTCCAAACTCCACAGGTCTGAGACCTCGGCTTGCTTTATCACGCCCACTGGGTGTAGTGATGTGGTCTTGGCCACAATCGTCCTGACATTACAAAGCCTCTCAGCTTTGTAGGGTGGAACCAGAGCAATTATTTTTTTCTCTAAGAGCCCCCTCTGGCATGCAGGAAAACACTTCTCAATTCAGAGGGATATAAAAAAATCTTGGGAGAGTCAGTAGGTGGGCGTGTTTCAGCCAAAGGTTATCTGAACACTTGAAAGCTTCATAAACATGGAAACGTTTGCTTCATTTGGATTTGTTAAACTGCTGTTTTGCTTATTTAGAGACACTGTACTATCTCTGAGATAGATGACATTAAGCTAAAATCACTGCTGATCAATTAATAAAAGAAGTTAAAAACATCTATGTAGCTAACAATTCCATATGCAATGCTTGTAATATTATGGTGTTGCCATGCAAGGAAATAAATTTGGCAGAATAACGTGTCCCACAGGGTGACCAGAGTCCATGCCTTACATGCAGATAAGTGCTGTGGCGTAGGGGACGTTGTCTAAAAACCACCTATGACGTTTCTCCTCCCTGGACAGCTCACGGACATCTGACCCTGCTGGCATGGCCTGCTGTGCATGACTCCTGAGGGTTTCCTCCCTCGTGCTGCAGCATCTGGCCCAGACCCGGGGCATTTCCTCGGGCCTTCCTGTCCAGCCCATGCTGCTGCTCCCTGGGTTGGCTACTTCTTGTCATCCCTGTTTTTCTCACCTTCTCGCTGTGTCCCACCCCCTGCCATCCCCACTCCATGCTTCTGTCACAACTGTAACTGAGTGTGCCCCTCTTTCTTCTCCCCTTATCGGAAGGTTCCCCCATTGGGAGTCAGGTTGCATTTCAGCACTGAGTCACAGTCTCTGCCTCTACTGTAGCCTCCCTCATCCTGGATGGAAGCCACTGGTAATAAATTCCATCTACACGCCTATCTTGACAAATAGCCCTTCACCTCTGAGTGATAAAAATGACAGATTGTCTCCACTGTGCCTTATGATGTGAGGGGCAAGGGCCATTGGTGAGCCAGACACAAAATGTCTCCACTCCATACGTACCTCTCTACAGAAGTTTGTGTGTGTGTTGGGTGGAGGATATTTTAGGTATTTACAAAATAAATTACCAAAAAAATGTCCTAAACTATTAAGCAATTTGTCATTATCACTTTGTTTGATTTAAGGTTTCTGCTGTTTGTGGACATAAATGTCTGTGTGATTGCATTACTGATCACTAACTGAGAAAGAAGAAAGCTTTTTTTTGGATATAGTGGCCTTAATATTCATTTTTCCCTCTTCTGATCATCCTTCTCATCCAAACATAACCAAGATTTTGATTGCTGCAGCTGTTTCAGACTGATGGTAGTGACTAGGTAGAAATGCAGACAATGTGCACTGCGTAAGGAGACATGAAATAATATTTCCAAATCTACATAAAGGGTGACAGCACAACACACATAAATGAGGTTTGTGTGTAGATTTTAACCTAAGGTTAAATGCACACCAGTCATACAGCATTTTCTAAATCAGAACAGCTTAGAAACACACTCTAGTAGGGTCTCCATGTGTCTCTCTGCTGATTTATCAACAACAGAACTGCGAAGCCTAGTGAAGACATGGTTCCTAAGTTCACATCCGTGTTCCTCAGAAATCTGCTCAGAAGATGAGTCTCTCTGTTATGGGAACTGTGCAGATGTGCGATCTAAATGCTGTGAGTCAGCCTGTGATGATAGGAGCTTGATAATATGTCTCATGTTGCATGTAGACTACATAGCAAACTACACATCCCATGTCACTGGAAAACACAGTCAGCTGCCAAGGGAAACCCACCGAAACACAGACACACACACACACATGTATGGACACACAAACACACAGACATACACACACACGAACCCACGAACTGACACATAACCCACGAACTGACACATAAGATGACAAAACAAACACATATACTCGCACACAAATGGACACATACACACATTCACACAGACATACAAATCTGCACGTGTGCACACACTCACACTCAAGGACACATGAGTGGATTAACGGGATTGAGGATTTTCTTTCCAATGCATTCTGTCAATGTAATTCTAACTTAATGTAATTCTTACTATGCAATTTCCTAAAAGATATGAATTTATTAAGAGCATATGCTGCTTGAATATGCTTCCACACTCTTAAGCACACACGTACACGCACTCGCACATGCAAGCATATTAAATGCAGCAGTGGTGTATCATATTTATTCCACAAACCTTTCTAATCCATGACATTGTCTGGTGGTGTGCCGATCCAAAATCTTGGCCCATGAAGCAGAATTCCTATCTACAAAGCTGACATACCAAATTCACTTCAAATCAAAGATCCTGTACTGGGCATTGTATAGGAGCAAAATGTGTTTCACATTTTCCTTTCGGAGACTCAAATGACTGCGGTGGAGAAGCATGTCTGACTGAGAGAAGGGACCCACCAACGAGCCATCACACAATCACAAGGCCTCTCTGCCTGATGTCTCATTCTATATGCATTTAAGATAACCCATTTATGCCACTTCAAAACTTTCTGTTGTCATGTTTTCCAGGTGTCCAGAACAGAAATTAGATGTTTCAGCAGAACTGCTGAGCAGAACATATTCCAGCATGTGAGCAACAAGAATGCATTTTTAATGAATGAATATCTGTAACATTAATTCTCTTACCAGCATTTCTAAGAAAACTGCCCTCGTAGTCACTAAGGACTCTGGTAATAGGATCGTAGAAGCCGTCTCCGCAGTCATAGCAACCATCAGGAATGACCCGGGGGGGGTTCTCATCAGTCAGCTGGGATTCTCCTAGTAAATGTGTGAGTAATCAACAACATTAAATATATATTTTTTATTTTTAAGAACTAGCATTTATTAAACTATAAATGAAAAATGCATTTAGATGTAGCATGGCCAGTGAGGAAAAGTGAGACAGAGAAAAAGCAGAAGACCAGATAACAGGTTACACACATCTGTCTCTGTTTTCTTTTCTATATGAAATGTGTCCACGTCTGCTCTTTGATACCTACCACGCCTTGCTAGGATTAGCTACAATCTACTTAGCTGCTATAGAGAATACAGTTCCATACAGATCTACTACTTCTACTGCTACTACAATTTACAGAGATCATTAACAATCCTGGATCTGGAAAACTATTGCCTCAATCTAACACAATATCGTAAGGCTTTTATATAAAGATGTCTGTCTTGATTTCCTGGGATTTTATGTGTATTATAGGTTTAACTACAGCTGAACACAATACCTGGTGTGTTGATTATTTTCACAATAATATAATGGAATATATCGCAATGTAATCACAATATAGTTTACTATTCAGGAGGACGGTAGGTTGGTCTATCTTCTTGGATTACATGTTTAGTAATGTAGGAACCATACCTGCAGGTCTTAGTCCGTGGCATCTCTCGGTGTAAAAGCGTCGATCATAACCATCACAGTAATCCCAGTCTGTTTCCTGGTACTCCAGCCCATCAGAGAAAGTATAGTAGCCCTGGAAGTCATGAACAACAGTTAGTCCATATCATGTGGAAAGTCAGCACTGATACTGGATATACTAAATCATACTAAATTATAATTACCAAATTGATTCAGAAGTAGGCCTATTTCCATGCTTCAAAGAAAAATGACCTAAACCTAAAAAGCAGTGAAATTAAATCCAATCTCCACATAAAACACTTGTTTATGAGTGAGCTGAATATATCATTACGTTTAAAACACAACCCATCACAACCCAAAAGTATTTCCTAAGAGGGCCCACAACTACCTGTTTGGATATTCCGTTTTCCCACGTTCCCTCAAATTTGCTTCCATTGGGAAAGTATAGCACTCCCTCTCCATGAAACATTCCGTCCTTCATTTCCCCTTCATATCTGGTCTGGGTGGTGAACTTATACTCTCCTCTGCCTTCCATCCTAGGAGGACCAAAGTCGCGGGAATAAATCACTCCTCTTGAAGAAACCAAAGCTTTTTGTACACAAACAAAACAGTGGATACAATTTGTTGCTTAGCTTAGGTATTATATGTTAGTGCCACTTTTAACTAATAACACTGGAACAGCTTTAAGTCTTACATATTTTGTCAAAGGGCGTATAAACAAATTGTTGATACGAAAATTAATGTTTTGCGTTACCTTCCGTTTTCGTAAGCGCCAGTATAACCGCTACCTGTAAACTCCATTGTGCTTGACAACAGCGTGTTACCGTTTCCATGGAAACGAGTGAGCGAAAGCGCGTGAGCGATAACGCGTCTGCTGCATAATTTCTCTTACTGAAATTAGTTCAGCAGATATTGATGCATGAATTTTCTACCTATATTCTATATTTCATCTGATGGTTAAGGGGGGAAATATCAGCACTGAATAAGTCTCAAGAATAATTATTCTAGCGTCTAAATGTCCCCAGAATTTGACAGCGCCACATACTGCGTCATATTCAAGCGCCCGAAACGTACTTCACATGCGCATTTGACTGACCTTCTTCTGCGGCCTCGTCCTCCTGTGACGGGGACACTGAAGCGTTTCATAGCGCCGGTCTCCGAGGTTGTTTCTTTCTGTATTTCTGCTGTTGCAAGTCGTACCATGCCCGGCGATCTTAATATTCCGACATTGGCTGAATTAAATGTCGAGGAGGTATGTCTAATAGTCACACAACTAACTTGCAACGGGGGCATAGTTAGTTAGCTAGTTAATCTAGCTAGTAATTTAGGAAGCTACTTAATCTAGCTATTACAACTTTGCGTAAAGAATAGCCCATGTCAATTTTTCGAATTATCTACTTCTATCTACTACCTACTATTACGTTTTTTAACATGTGGTCCGTATATGCACTGTGAGTAAATGTAGTCTTGTCCCAGATGGTGTTAGCATGTATGCTAGCTAGCTAACCCTGTAGCCAAGACAGTCACTGAAACTGGGTATTCGTTGTAGTTCTTCAACTTGTCAGCGCGTTATTGCAATCATCTAGTGCAAAAGCATTTTTTTAGTGCAAAAGAATTCTAGTGCAAAAGCAAAAAAACATTTTTTCTTCTACTTTTTTTCTCTCCGCGAACCATCACAAACGCCACATTAACGTTTGACGTAGACAGCAATTCGTAGGTTTCTGCTGTATAGTTACCGCTGTATTCGAAGGTTTACCTGCCGTTCACCTGTCGCTGTGTCCTCTTGAACAGGTAAGTGTATCATCGGCTGTACTCAAGGCAGCTGCTCACCATTATGGCTCACAGTGTGACAAGCCCAACAAGGAGTTCATGCTCTGCAGATGGGAAGAAAAGGACCCTAGGAAGTGTCTTGATGAGGGGAAGAAAGTCAACGAGTGTGCACTTAACTTCTTCAGGTAGCTACTCACTCTTCATGTGACACTTAAGCGTACACTCTAAGGCTGTTTGTCTCTGTTAAAGTGCCTTTCATATGTACAAATGTATGAGAGCAAGCTACTTTAATTTAAATTTTTTAATTTCTAGTAGGTCACTAGGGAATTTTAACTTTTAAGGTTAAAATGAGTTTTAGGGAATATTTGCTGAGTGCATACGGTAGACCGCTGCGTAGTGAATAAAGTGAACTTGTGTATCTTGTCCTGTGCATTTATGTTTATTGATGGCAGAATTAGACCTAGACTTTCTAGAATTAGACTTTCAAGGTAGAGTAAATGGAAAATACATTTAATGTACAGTAATTATTAGAAAAAAGTGTTTAATAAGAAAATTATATTTATACACACACACTACTGGGATTTTCTCGCACAACCATCTCTATGGTTTACAGAGAAAATATCCAGCGAGAGGCAGTTCTGTGGGTGCAAATGCCTTGTTAGTGCCAGAGGTCAGAGGACAATGACCAGACTGGTTCGAACTGATAGAATGGCAACAGTAACTCAAATAACCAGTCATTACAACCGAGGCATGCAGAAGAGCAACACGTTGAACCTTGAGGCGGATGGGCTACAGCAGCAGAAGACCACACCGGGAGTGCCACACCTGTCAGCTGAGAACAGGAAACTGAGTCTACAGTTTGCACAGGCTCACCAAAATTAGACAATAGAAGATTGGAAATACGTTGCCTGGTCTGATGAGTGTCGATTTCTACTGCGAAATTGGATGGTAGGGTCAGAATTTGGCGTCAACAACATGAAAGCATGGATCCATCTTGCTTTTTATCAACGGTTCAGACTGGTGGTGGTGGTGCAATGGTGTGAGGAATATTTTCCTGGCACACTTTGGGCCCATTAGTACCAATTGAGCATTGTGTCAACGCCACAGCCTACCTGAGTATTGTTGCTGACCATGTCCATCCCTTTATGACCACAGTGTACCCATTTTCTGATAGCTACTTCCAGCAGGATAATGCGGCGTGTCATAAAGCACCAATCATCTCAGACTGGTTTCTTGAACATAACAATGAGTTCACTGTACTCGAATGGCTTCCACAGTCACCAGATCTCAATCCAATAGCGCACCTTTGGAATGTGGTGGAACGGGAGATTTGCATCATGGATGTGCAGCCGACAAATCTGCAGCAACTGCGTGATGCTATCATGTCAATATGGACCAGGCTCTCTGAGGAATGTTTCCAGTACCTTGTTGAATCTATGCCACGAAGGATTAAGGCAGTTCTGAAGGCAAAAGGGGGTCCAACTCGGTAATAGCAAGGTGTACCTGTGTACCTAATAAAGTGGCTAGTGAGTGTAGTTTTCTTGTCATTGGAGTGTTCTGTACCAGTGCCCAGGTACACACTGTAATTGATTGATTGCCATGGTCAGTTTGTTAGCCTCCTTCCATCCAGCCAACATTCCAACAGAACAATAGAATGGCTGAGACAAACTGTGCTTGACAGAAGATCGCCAACTGTAGCCCCAGCTGGACATATTCTTGTTTGATGAGCCACACTCAGCTCAGTAGTGATATATGCACCACCAGCACTGCTGGTTCCTGACACCTGTGCACCAGCACAGTCGGTGAGGACCCTGTGTCGGAGACTGAACAGTGTTAAAGGGGTCTGAAGAGTTGAGCTTGTGGCAACGTGGACATTGCATGTCAGCTGTCACTTTTTTTTTTATATAATTGTACATTCTGTAATTATGCTAAGATATGGCATGCATGTATAGAATATGTTTAAATAAAGCACCTGCTGAGCGTGTGTGCATGACAGGACTTCTGAATCAGAATGCACTAATGTCAGACACAAGGAGCCAGGAATGCAGGTTCCTTATCTTTGACATCAGCCACAACATTAAACCCACTGCTGACAGGTGAAGTGAATAACATTCATTACCTTTTTTGAATGGCACCTGTCATGTAGTAGCAAGTGAGTAAGCAGAAAAAATGGGTGAGCGTAAGGATCTCGGTGACGTTTCCAAGGGCCATGTTTTGATGTCTTGATGACTGGGTTAGAGCATCTCTAAGATGACAGTCCTTGTGTGGTGTTCTAGTGTGCAGTGGCCAGTACCCAACAAAGGTGCTCTAAAGAAGGACACCTGATGAACCAATGAGGAGTGAAGGCTAGTCTGTCCCCACAGAAGAGCAACCAGAGCACACATTGCTTTATCATGTAATGCTGGCAATGACAGCCTGCTACGTATGGGGCTGCTTAGACACAGACCAGTAAGAGTGCACGTGACCCCTGTCCAATGAAAAGGCGTACGGTGGACATCGGAGCTGGATCATGGAGTACTACACACCAAGCCTAACCAGGATGCACTATGATAGGATGGCATGCCAGCATGACGCTCTGGCATGTGGAGTTGTACCACCTACATACACGCTGCTGCACACCAAGTACATGTCTTCAGGTCAACAGCATTCCCTATTGGCAGTGGTCTCTTTTAGCAGGCTAATGCACTCTGCACCACTTCAAAAATTGTTGAGGAATGGTCTGAGGAACATGACGAAGAGTTCAAGGTGTTGACTTGTCCTCCAAATTTCTCAGAAGTCAGTCTGATTGAGCATTTGTGGGATGTGCTTGAAAATGAAGGCAGATCAAAGTTCGATCCACCTTGCAACTTACAGGACTTAAAGGTTAACTGCTGCTGATGTCTTGTTGGTGCATATACCAGGACACTGTCAGAGGTTTTGTGGAGTCCATGCCTCGATGGGTCAGAGCTGTTCTGCTGGCTCAAAGGGAACATGCACAGTACTAAGATGGTGTTTTAATGCTGTGGCTGATCGCTGTATATATGAATTAAGGTCAAACAGAGATGCTATAATAAATGTTATCATTTATTGTCCCCTTTATAATTAATGATTAAACAGAATTTCTGAAGATAAAATGTGCCTAGACAGCCCATATTTCCATAGAGCCCAGTTGACAGTGTGACATTATCATGATGCATGACTAAATCCCATAATTATGTGTTGACCCTTCAGTGTCTGGTTGCTCTACTTACATCGTGAGTTGACCATGGAGATCTGCCCCCTGGCTGAGTCCGTGTAGGAAGTGATCTGCTTCGTTTCAGTCTGGGTAATGACGGGTGTTTGGCTCTAATAACACAGTGACGCCTCTGCGCTGTGAGTGGGGTCTGTCATTAAAACAGAAAACAGCTTTTGCTGGACGTCCACAAATCTCTTAACCACTTGCCTAGGATGATGGAATAAACCATTTTGTCTTCTGCGTAAACATGGCAGGAGCAGGAAGCTGGAGAACTGGCGTACGGGGCAGAGGGCCTCCAAGACGCTGAAGAAAACAATTCAAAAGCCGCATATCACAATACCTGAACCAGAGTGGAATAGCTAATGACTTGATGAATAGCTGCTTAGATCCATAATTGATATCTGTAGGTTTTACTTGTTGCTTTGAAAATCTTTGAAATTGGTTTGACAGCATTACAAAAAATCAATAACAAAAACAAACCTTAATTTGCTATTCCATAGTGATTGACTATGAATTCTGCATCTCCTTGAGGGTACTGTGATGTCCATGATGGGCGTTATTGGGACCCACGGCCATTAATGATAAAACAGTTGGAAATAATGATCATTTAGTTCGAATGATCTCAATTAGTAGTATTTATTTAACATTTCCTCACACACCCACATGTTGCCAGCAGACAGTGCTTTTACCATCAGTTCTTCTGCAGGCAGATTAAGGCGAACTGTGCTGAGGCCTTCACAGAGTACTGGACGTGTCTGGACTACTCCAACCTGATCGAGCTTCGGCGCTGCCGTCCGCAGCAGAAGGTGTTTGATGACTGTGTGCTGGAGAAACTTGGTTGGGAGAGACCCCAACTGGGGGATCTCTCCAAGGTGAGACGCACTCACACGTGACCACGGCACCCTCTGCTCATACTCATGGCATGGTGGGTGAAGTACGTTTGTCTTTTTGCTGAAGGGTTGGCAACATGGTTAGAGTTTGCCTGGTGTCCATGCATTAGGCAGAAAACCACATCAGTTGCTGTAATTTAGTCAGCTTTCTTTGGACCTTCAATGTCTTTCTTCTCTCTTAGGTGACCAAGGTGTCTACCTCTCGGCCCTTGCCAGAGAACACCTACCACGCGAGACCCAAGCCAGCACCAAACCCCGTCACTACTGATGCTCCACTGGAGCCCTCCAAACATGGAAGCCGCTTGTTTTTCTGGAACTGGTGAAGAGGGACTTTTCAGTTTTCCCTTGAAAGCCCTCCACACCAGCCACTTCCTCCCCCTCAGACATTTCCAGATCTCAGTGGACAGTTGTACACAGTGTGGCACAGTGTGGCTTACAACAAATGTCAACAAAGCTTACTGACGTGTTAATTAAATTGATTTGACTTGATCTGCCTTGACTTTTTTTATTATGCCTTTTGTCCTGTCAGTCTTTTCATCCTCTGATCTTTCCAGCACCTGCTGTTACAAGTAATGCAGGGGAGTAATTTGTAGGAAACCAATTCATTGCTAAGAAAATTAACCACATATTTGTGTGTTCATTTATTGATTTCTTTTTGGTCAATGGATATGTTAAATATGGGTTGCTGATCCATAACTATATCCCAAAAAAGCTTTTAATGTTTTGAAATAGCTGTGTTAACATGCAAACTGCTCACCTTTTACAGGGATATTCCATCTGTTTTCAGCCAGTACTTACTGGAAAGCTCAATATGCCTGGTTGGTTAGTGGTGCACAGACTCTGAAACAATAGTTAAAATAACGAATCACCCAGAAACACAAAGCAATTAAAAAACAAAAGCAAGAAACAGGACATGGCTAGAATGCTTGTTTGTATCCTGGAGCTGATTGGTGCTCTTTAAGTGTGATAAATCTCTTAGGGAAATAATGGTAATGGGGTGACACCCAGAACTTGGTTTCAGGGTACAAACATGCTGAGGGCGACCCACAGGCCTCTTGGCTCCCATAGTCTCTGCTGTAAATGGCTGCTTTCACATGCTTTGCAATTGCCCCCTTCTCTAACCTCAGTTCATTGTTAAGGTTGCATTTCTTTTAATAGAGGCCTGTTCTGCTGGCTGGTCTCCACCTTCTGACTTAACACAGCAGTGACATGGTGTGTGTGTGTGTGTGTGTGTGTAAAAACCAGACTGAGACTGGGTAATGTCAGGGACCTTGGGGGTGAGGGTTCAGTACCTTCAGGCTGAGATCAATTTCCTTCGGTGCTCCCCTTTCACTTCCTGTTTTGAGGTCTGCCACCGGAGGCTCTGTGCAACACAACTCCAGTTCAAAGAGCCACTGCAGCAGAACAGACCTGCCCTGCCCTCCTGTTCAGCTGCACTGCCGCAGACCACCTTGGGCCACCTGGCCCCACAGGCCACAGAACTGCCCAGTGTAAATAAAAGTGATGGGTTGAGCTCAAAGCTCTGTTTTTCAGCATGTTTGATTAATATATAGAATACGTATAAGCACTTTTTGGGCTAGGTTTTAAACATGGATTGAGCTTTGTCTTGGATTTAATTTCACTGTTAATAAGTAACCCTTTTTATGCTTAACAAGGTAAGCTGAGCTCCAGAATCATTACATGCCAGTCTGCATGTTCTACAACTTCAATATAATTTGAAAGTGGTGATTTTTTATTCCTCTGTGTGTGGGCGAAGGGAGCCCTTGACTTTTCAAAACAGTTCAGTGGGAGATGGCATGCTCTTGTGGAGGTAAGATCACACCAGACTGCAGACCAAAACATGTCTGGAGGCATTGTGAGGTGCACGAGAGAAGTATTAGACTAGTGTGGCGTCTTCACTAGGTGTCTGATGAATGACAACCTTTGGTTGAATTTTACAGTAGAAACTGACTACCAAAAACATGGGAAAATGTTTCATTGTTTCATTGTACTATGAAAACCCATTAAACAACTGTACCTACATAATTAATGTACAAAGTAATCCATACCGATACTTTATTGCAGAACCTATTATGTCACATACACTGTGACATATGATTTTCTGTGAACTATTTGCTCTGATCTCTTGTTCATACATGAAACTTCCTGTGAAACAGTTTTTTTTTTTACTCAGGCCAGTATATCTTAAAAATCCCCCTGGAATCCCCAAGGTGTGGTCCAGTCCGGCGACTTGTGCAGGAAGCTGCTGACAGTGCTGGCTGTGACCTCGTCCACACCACTGCAGTGCGTGGGGGAGGTCTGGAGGCAGTGGGCAGGGCCGGGGGCTCGTGGCAGTCCAGGTTCAGACCCTAACACCGGAAAGTGGGGTCAGCGTCGGCTGACACGGCCCCGGCACAGGAAGCTCACTCTGGCAGCGGAAAGAAATACAATACAGGAGTTTGATAAAGCAACAGCCCGCCTGGGACTTCACTGTGATAGAACATTCAAACAAACCAGCTCATTCGTGACACTATACTGTCAATATTCTTATTGTTCAGCTCCTACTTTGACAGGTTAAAAATAAACATTTAAAGTATGATAGGAGCAAACAGACTCTCCTGTGGCCATGGGGTCAGATTGCCACATGCCCAGGGCCTGCTCTAACCTCTCCATCTTCCCAGTGGTCCACTAAACCCACTCCATGCTGTACACCGTGTGGAAGTATAGATCTTCATACAAATAACATTCAACTGTTAATTGGTAAGACTTACACGGTTCGGTTTCTTGAAGGTTAAGGTTAGCTAGCTACCAGTTGTACCAGCTGTTCTGTTTTTTAATGCAGAAAGCAAGGCATAGTCTGTAAGTGTTTACTTTAGCTTTCCCCCCGATCCATGGCGCTGAGAGCTGCTTTCATGTTTCCTTTTAAAATGTCCACTCAGAGTAGCTTTGAACTCGCATGCAGGTCGAACTCACATGCACAGCCTGCCGCAGCCTGTAGACACAACTCTCCAGATGGCTCTCCTCAGAACAATGCATGCGTATATTGGGATAATGCAAAGTTTGATCCATACCATATGTATAATGAAGCTTGCATTTTTAATGAGATTAGTGTCAGGCATTTGACAGCAGAGAATGACTTACTTCACTGACACATATGCTCACATTCACACACAACCACTAAACCACAGATGTGAGGGCGATCGAAAGAATCTTGAGACCTTGAAAGGAGCATGAATTTGTTCAGGGGCCTGTACTTTCCTAGAAGATAATCTTAATTTACACTGAGCCCTCAATGTATCTTCATCTAATTTTCTCATGGAACAGTGGAATCGATTAAGCTCTGGGTCATATGATTGTCTAGGGGAACCTTCACTTGGATTACTGCTGGACAGAAGCTTAACTCAGGGAGGAGGATGGCTTAGATTCTTGCTGCTTGATGAGGTGGATAATCTAAAGTGCTCAGCACTGGAGGTGGATTTTCTAAAGTGTCCTGCACTGTTCCTTGTCACCCATACATGTCAAACAGTGATATGTATTTTTCCAAGGTTTTCAGAGTAAGAGTGTTAATCCTGTACCAGATCTTTTGCCACTTGTAAATCAGCTACTTGACCAGACAGTGAGGCAGAGTCTAGATATTTTGAAGGGTAAGATAAATATGGACCAGTGAGCCATGAATGTTTCATGAGTGCCTCAATATGAACCCCAGACCTCCTGCGGAGATTTTCTTTGAGAATACCTGTGTTCTACAGTCTGGCACTCGGCCGTGTTATGTCTGAGATGGCCCATATTACCAGGTTCTGCTGCACTGCACCTCACTGAAGAGGGAATTCAAGGTGTCTGGCAGCTGATGGCCACTACACCCCAGGCTGTTTGCATTCCATGCAGTGCACTACTTCTGTGCTTGAAAAGGTTTGTGAAAGGTCTCTTGTGCAGCATTTGTGTTAGGGTGAGCAGAGTCTGGCTGTGAGTCAAGGCAGCACAGGTGAACGGTCGCTCCGAAACACCTGAGTGGTGTCGCTTTAGCACAAACCAAGGGAACACTTCACCATATGTATCTTTTATCCTTTAATGTAGTACAGCTTTCCAAGTCTTTGAATAATTTTACCATAAATCCAGAAGGGACTTTGCTATGCTTCCAAATATATGCAAAATGAAAGGGAATATAACGGTGTGGTATGAAAGGAGGAAGCTTGATCTGTAAATCTTGTTTTCACAAACCCAGAAATGTTTGTTCTTTTGCAAAGGACCAACACAGTCATTGGTTTGTCCAAACCTGCATGGGGCAGTGTGTTATGACATGAGTCGTCTAAACAGTGCATGCACGCCCACAGCTGCTGTCACTCCGCTACACATGTGCTGATGTATGTATGGTGTATGCCAGTCCCTGTGAGATTAGCGATGACATTTTAGACCGTATGCAGCAGGTACAGAAGAAGCTGTCATGATAAATGTATCAGTACATCATCTGTATACAGCGTTTGTTCAGAAATGAAAAAAAATTTATGGACTGTTTATCTTTGTGGGGCTGAAAAATGTTAGCATTTGGCACCATGTTATATTATCTCGCAATCCTTCGCAGGAGGCTCACGGATACACATGAGGTGAAGAAAAGCACCCGGGGCGGAAGTGACTTCATGCTGTACTGTAGAGAGATACGTAAACAAACAGCAGGGCTGATTGATCACTGGTTGGAGGAGGTTCCAGTGAGTGACAGGGCCAGCTGCTGACAGCTGAAAGGGGGGCAGTGAATGGTGCTGTGGGTTTGAGAAGGAGGAATCCTTCCCGGCTCTGTTTGTGTTGGCCCGTGCCCAGGCCTGAGATACCGCCTGCAGCACTGTTTACAGCCTCAGCTTGTGCTGGTCATGCAAGCTTCACATCCATTTCTCTATGTCTGTCTCCTGCTCTCACTCTAGTCTCACTTTGTCTCTCTTTCTCTCTCTGATCTCGTTCGGTAACTGTCTGAGAGGCAGTATGACATATGCTGCTGTTTGTTGAAACTTCAGCCCTGATCTATCACTTTCCCTTGCCAGAGGTGGAGTAGCCTTGCAGCACATCCATAAGTTCTGGAGCCACCCCAACTCCCTGAGTGCCTCCACCCCCACCCCCACTTCCTCAGTGCCCTTGCTCTTTGCAGGTATACAGACATCACATCCTATGACTTTCAGATTTCAGACCGTGTGATGCTTCAAAACGGACAGTCAATGAAGTGAAGTTCTCATGCCTTTTCTCCTGCGCGTGCGTTGTTGGGGGAGGCACGGCAAGAGTGGAAGAGGAGGAGGAGGAGCTGCATGATGAAGACATTCCTGCCCGGTGCGCTCATTTAAACAAGCTGAGTTAAAGCTGCTCCGCACCGTCAGCCTCTGCTCAACTTCTGGCCATGTATTTCACTGGGTTCGCCACATTGATTCAGTTTCCTGCACACGTCAGGTGTGTTAGGTTATCCCTGCTGCTCAGGTTTCCGAGGGCATGGTGGGGTATCAGTCAGTTTGAGCCAGCTCTCCCTCCCCACCAAACAGACACATACACACACATGCTGCAGAGGACCGAGAGCACCACCAACGTGTCTTAATCTGGTCTGCCTCAAAAGAGAGCCTCAGTTTGTGACTCCTGTCCCTAAACGTTTTTGTGACATTGTGTGGAAACATGTAAGAGATTTGTTCATGTTGAAATGTTAAAGCTTTCACTGTTGTGTCAATTGTTTTTGGTTTTTAGGACAGTGACAAGTATTGGTCAACTGGAGTAAGGACTCCAGGCATCTGTAAAGCCTGGGTTTCTTGGCTTTCCAGTTTGCAGTGCTGCTGTTTATTTCCTGAGCAGCGAACCAGTCTGACGTCAACTTCCAAACCACAAGGTAAAATGCACAAAAGGGTTGTAAGCGTATGGTGGTGTATGTGTGTGTGTCTATGGGTGGAGAGCATGTACTTAGCCCTTATGCCAGCCAAAAGTCATGACAAACAAAAATGTTGATGTGACATTTGGCTAGTTTCCACAAGAGGAAAAAACTAATTAGGTTATGGAGGTTAAAGTTTAGGCACAGGCATAGCATTATTGAGTGACAGTCACAAGTCAGGGGAAATAATCCACCGATGGTGTTCAGGTAGGTACAGGAACAATCCTGTGCTGTCCCAGTGAGAACAGCTGCACCATTTCCACATCAACTCTGAGGACATAAGGAGAGGATCCAGCCTGTGATGAAGTCCTCAGGCAGGATCCAGCCTACAACAGAGTCCCCAAAGAGAATCCAGCCTGAGACAGATTACCCAGAGAGAATCCAACCTGTGACACAGTTCCCAGAGAAGATCCAGCCTGTGATGGAGTCCTCAGAAAAGATCCAGCCTGCGAAAGCGTCCCCAGTGATTATCCAGTCTGTGAGCCAGAGAGGATCCAGCCTGTGCAGCAACCTGCGTGCAATCACCACGCTTCTCTCCAGTGGTGTCATCTGAATTCCTCCACAGATGACAATACCATCAGCCATCCTGTAAGTGCTTAGAAGGATGTGTGGATTAGGTCACCTTGGTCATTGATGCATGTTAAAGGTGTGCATTATTTTAAGAGAGAGTACAGACAGGAAAGGCTGAGACACATCCAGTAGGGGACCTTACATGAATTTCAGCTTTCTCCAAATCAGGAAAGGGAAAAAGCTGTGGTGTCAGTGCCATGAATGTTCATTGTGTTATTGAGTTTCTGTACTTATGATATTTCAGTATTGTCAACCTAAATGTACTCTACAATCATACATATTGTACAAAAATTGTTATTTTTTTCAACTATGCATCAGGCCAAAGCATCACTCAAGCACCAATTTACAATACAGCACTGCAAATATCAAATAAAAAAAATGTAAATGTATTTATATAGCGCTTTTTACAACAGTTGTTGTCACAAAGCAGCTTTACAAGTGTCTGAGTCCAGGCCCCCAGTGAGCAAGCCAAGGGCAACAGTGGCAAGGAAAAACTCCCTAGGGGCATGAGGAAGAATCCTTGAGAGGAACCAAAACTCAGTGGGGGAGCCCATCCTCTTCTGGCCGATGCCGGTCACCATGACAATAATTAAAAAGATGGAGAGCATAAACGATTACAGGCCTGTTGCACTCACGCCAGTGGTCATGAAGTGCTTCGAAAGGCTGGTCCTTCAACACCTCAGAGTCTGTCTACCTTCCACCCTGGACCCCCACCAGTTTGCCTTTAGGGCAAACCGCTCCACAGAGGATGCCATCAACATCGCACTCCACTCTGCAATGTGTCACCTGGAGCAGGGGGGGATCTACGTGAGAATGCTCTTCCTGGACTTCAGCTCAGCATTTAATCACATCATCCCTGAGATTCTGGTCCAGAAGCTCACAACTCTTTACATCTCCACCCCCATATGCCAGTGGATACATAACTTTCTCACAGACCGCTCACAGTCGATGAAACTAGGCCCTCACCTTTCCTCCACCATCACACTCAGCACCGGCTCCCCTCAAGGCTGTGTACTGAGCCCTCTAATGTTTACCCTCTACACCTATGACTGCTCTCTGATACATCTCTCAAACACTATTATAAAGTTTGCGTATGACACCACCGTGGTTGGGCTCATCTCAAGGGGAGATGAGTCTGACTACAGGGATTAGATACATCAGCTGACAGGATGGTGCTCGGCAACCAACCTGCCACTGAACACTAGGAAGACAAAAGAAGTGCTGGGGGGTGCTCGGCAGCAGACAAAAGAGCGCTGCAAAGAGTGATAAACACGGCCCAGGGGATCACTGGGTGCACTCTGCCCAGCCTGGAGGATATTGCCATCTCTCGCTAACTCTGCAGAGCGGTCAGTATCACCAAGGATACATCTCACCCCAGCAATCACCTGTTTGACCTATTACCCTCAGGCCGACGGTACAGGTCGCACAAAAGTCGGACAAGCAGACTCAGAGACAGCTTTTTCCCGAGAGCCATCGCTGTACTGAACAATAATATACGGCAAACATAATCATGCAAATTTCACCCCTATGTGCAATATCGCGTGTGCAAAACATCCAAGTATAATATTTGACATATTTCCATGTGCAATATTCCGAACATTTCTCATAAAGGTCAACTAATTTTTGTGGTATATACTGTTATTACATTTTAAATGATCTATTTATTGTATTTTAGTTTATTTTTTTATTTATCTCGTTCTAATAACAAGCACCTTGGAGTAGTAAATCCAATTTCATTGTAATGTAAATTATAATGACAATAAAGGCGATTCTGATTCTGATTCTGATATGTAAACAAAGACGTGATAAGAATAACGAATAGTCCTCATCTTTATATGTATTTATATACATGTTCTCTACGTAATTCTTATTCTTAAGAGTCCTAGACTTCTTGATAGTCAGTAATAGTCCAGGGCCGTGGAGATGCAGCTGTAGTAGGGGAGGATTCGGGGGGGCAGGAGGTGGCAGGCCCAGGGTGGATAAGAGGAAAGGCTCGTCTCTCCTTATCTCTGTATTTCTCGGGCAGCCTTTGGGAAAAGAAAAGAGGGACAATTAGCTCTCTAAGGGATATCACAATGTCTTTCAGCATAGGAAGTGAAATAAAGGTTCTGTTGGTCTCTTTGTATGATACGTTTGTTATAAAATAAAATGATAATGCTCGTGTCATGACCAACATCAAAACAGTTGAGGTTTGGTAAAACTTAAATAAGCACAAAAAAAAATTTATATCGGCATGATATTTAACTAAGTAAAAAATAGATTCCAGGGAAACATTAGTTTTGTATATTTGGTCAGCGCAGACAGTAGATGGAGGTTGGAAACAGAGCTGCACTTTTCAGACGGTCCCTTGCGCCAGGTCCCTACGTGGCAGAGCGCTGCGATACGGAGTGATGTGCGCGGTTTATTGACGGCTGCGACCAAGCTCAGCTGCACGGCTCTCCGAGCACAAATAAACAGCTAACTTCCACGTTTGCTTTGCTTGTTAACGTCAGACACTACACAACCCAATTACAACTACCCCTCCACCCCTTTGTCGTTTTAAATGTGAAAGCGGCAGTTTTTGCGAATCGAAACTAAAATAGCTTTTTCTTTACGAAGGAAAATAAACATCGGAACATTTTTCCGGAGAGGAAACCTTTAGTTTACTATATGACATGTTTCTTAATAGTGCTAAAGTGTTCTGTGTTCTTTAAATAAACAACGTGGGGTTTTGCATAGAAGAGCATGAAAGAATGCTGGATTTCACTGGCTCTCACACACATGTCTGCAATTTGGCTGCCTTGTGTATTTTAGATGTTAAAAAAATAGAAAAAAGAAGCATTTCAAAGTAAACGAAAGAGCGCGAGTCTTATCCTCATGGCAGCTGTGCTCTGCACCAAATCGCTTTCAGCTGATGTAGTGCAGCTCCAGTTTGCTTGGGTAATGTCAAGTGATGCATTACGATACTCAGAAAACAACACAGCGCAAAAATAAATACGGCGGGGAGAAAATGTCAGAAAGGTACTCTGACTGAGCCTGTCCTTCACCTTCTTGACCCTTATCCTAACACACACACACACACACAAACACACACACATACATTTCCTCTCACCCTAACACACACGTACACACACCCTAATGCACACACACACACACACACACAACACACTCGCACGCACACACACAGCAGTTCAGCAATGTAAAACCTTAAATCAATGGATTTTGTTTTTTTGCTCCTACAAGTGACAGATCTCTTTTGGATGTGTTTGGAACATGATTGTTTAGTCCAAAACTTCAGAACAAATATTCATGAAAAGTATGAGTATTATTCTTAAATATTCTTGCAGTCAAGATAATCATAAAACTACTGAACACTGCAATGGTCAAGATAATCACCAACGCTGAACAATGCTGAACAACACTGTCAACAACAGTTTAATAGACAAAGAGATAGTTAAGATGATATTAACACAGGTGTGTGATGTACAGGTGTTTGACTACCACCTGCAAGGAAACTGTTGTGTCATTCCATAGACCATGAAGTATTGGATGGATCAGTTTATATTAATGATGGGGAACATTGCCAAAAAGTGAGCATTGAGATGAATTTACCACAAAAAATATCTTATATCTTCTGTGGCAAAGATGTGCTGATTTCACTCTTGTGTTTTCAGAGGTTTTTTACACATTGCAGCAGCTACTGTTTCCTCATTTTTCATTTCACTCAGAACACCATTAAAAAAAAAAGCTGTCTCCTGAGATTATGCTAAACAGGCTGGGGTGTGCAGACAGCCCAAGTGCCTCCAATAGCTCCATCCATCAATATAACTTTCCTTTTCACTCTAGGTGTAATTTACTTTTGTTATAAAGGATAATAATTTAAAAATATAAAATATGATGGATTTTTTAATTGACTTGAATTGGCTTAATGCATTTCTCTGTGTATGTGTGAATGTGGATTGTGTATGTCCTTGCCTCAACCATAGTAATGTGTTTTAATAGTATTTCAACCATTTTTCATATGCTGTCCCCTCGCCAGCCTCTCCCCTGCCAGAACAGCCTCACTGGAATGCACACGCACGCATGCACACACACACAAACACACACATACACACACATATACATATTGACTTGACTTTACATATACATACACACAGACACACTCACACACACATACACAAACACACACACACATCCAGACACACACATGCACACACACACACACATATACATACACACACATGCACATACAAACACACACAAACACAGAAACACATATGCACACACAAACACACACACGCACACACACACGGACACACACGCTCTGATGTAACTTGGCACCTGCAGGCAGCGAGTGCTCCGGGTCTGCTAACTGGTGGCTTCATCAAACCAGCTGCATTTGCTCCAACCTTTGGTCCATGTGTAGCTAAGGTGCGATGGGCTATTTCACAAACAGACACATACACATGCACGCACGCATGCACACACACAAACACACACACTCGCATGCACATGCACACACAATCAAACAATCCATAGAACATTTAATTGATTTTGACTGGAAAACAGCACAAATACTGCTAAAAAGGTGCCCTCAGATTAGGCACTGGATACATTTTTTGGAAGGTGCTGCTCATTTGGAATGGATAACCGCGTTAATTTCAGAGGCATCAGGAGGGCTTCTCCCATTTCCGGCCTTTGAACTTGGCAAATCATAGGCCAGATGGCAATTTTGAACTATTGTGGTGATACCAAACTGGAGTCAAAGCACAACAGGTTCACAGCATGTAAAGTTCCCACTACATTCTTGTTTACACTGTCAGCGGTTGGGAGTCTGGAAGCGTTTGGTGGCTTTGCATGCTGGGAACTATCAGATGAGATGCTTTTAAACTATTTTGCTATGGGCTCTATGGAGAGCTTTTCTGCACTGGAGAAATTAGTTCCTCTGGGCTCCAGGGTCTGGCTGCAGTGCAAGAAGAATAAACACAATGACAAGATCAGCCCACAGCAGCCTGAGCACACACACACATTCAGAGTGTTTCTCATGAGGACCTGTCGAATGTCCCCCAAGGTCCAGTGCCTGACACACACACACACACACACACACACACACACACACACATTCACTCCAATCTCCTCTTGTACACCAGGTCCACAGCTTGGCAGGAGTAGTTCTTCTGTGTGTTGTCTGAGAGGGATTTTGCACTTTTGGGAAGGAGGTGTGGCATCCCAAGGTAATTAGTGCTGCTCTCACTCCACAACATGAGTGAAGAGTACACAAGACTTGAAATGTCAGCCTTAATGACAGGCACCATTCCCTGTGAGCTATTATCCCAATGTGTTTGCGCTGAGAGTCACCATTACCCTGGCTAAGATCCCAGTGTTAGGCTAATGGTGGAAATTCCCTGCATATGTGATTTGTGTAATTGTTCTTTTTTTTAATTGATTGCAGATGTGCATGGCTGGTGCAAGTTTCCTCCATCTTGGAGGTGATATCACATGGTCGGGAGTGTTCCTCTGATACGGTGATTGCTTTCGTTGGCCATGGTCAGAAGGCAGAGAGATAGTGGATAGGTCAAGGTATTACTGCATGGTTCAGCTGAGCTCCAATCGACTGCATGGGCCTGACAGCGGTCCATGCTCCATGCAGGACACAACCAGGACAACTGACTACCAACAGACGTGAATGGGTTTGTGGAATCTTCAAAACAGCTTTGGAGTTTTCATGTTTTCCATGGCAACTAAGTTTCATAGTTTCCCAGGGTTAATTGTACATGGTGAACACCAGAGCCCTTGACCAGAGTTGTGTCAGTTAAACATGGCCCAGGCATTCTTAAAGATTCACACAATGGCCCAGGCATTCAAGAAGATTCACACAATGGCCCAGGCATTTTAGAAGATTCACAGAGTTTATGCCAACTGAACTGAAATAGTGAACAAGGGTGAGAGTGCGCTGGAGAAAGGCAGACATGTTCACTTCCTGTCTTCTTGAACAGTTCCCTTGGGTCTAAACAGTTCCTTGAATGAGTGGAATGCCCCTCCGTCATCATACTGCTTCCTTGGTAAGAATGTTTTGTGAATAAACCCATCGGGTACCCTGTGGCCTTGGCTTCAAGCAGGGCAGAAAGAAAGGTCCCTCCACATTAACCTAACTGCTTTATTTTTTGTATTTTGACAAATTTGCGTTTCCAGGAAGCAACTGAGGTCAGCCCAGCATCTGTTGCTACTTATGTCCAAGATGCATGCACTGCTTTGTGTGCGTTGCTACAGCAACCAAGTCCCTGCAATCAGATCTGAAAGGCAGCATCTTCAAAGGCTTCATGACTTTATGAGTGTGTATATGTGTATGTGTTCATGTGCGTGTGTTTGTGTGTATATATAGGTGTGTGCGTGTATGTGTCCAAATCCCAGTGCTTTTAGGTTAACCCATGCTATACAACACTGAAATGACTTCCCTGAATTTCTGTGTGCCAGACATCACTCAGTATAACCCGTAATTAAGTATGAATATCAATTAGAATCCACAGACGTTTCTGACCAAATAAGGAGCACTAGGTTCCCAATACACATACTTCTCATGCACTTCAAAAGGGAAATGGAGAAACGTGAAACAGAGAAACAAATTATGTAAAAAGCCAGATATCTCAAGATATCTCAGATATCTGAGAATGACAACAGAAAAAAGAAACTGCTGTCTCCAGTCAAATTCCAAATGGATATCTACACAGGTGAGAAGTGAAACAACATGAAGACCAGAGAAAAGGTCTGGCAAGGAGACAAATGAAGACACGCTACACAGAAGCAAAAATGTGGCCTAAAAATGCATCTCTCATCGTCTTACCAGAAAGACACCATGCTTAAACAGGGGTGTTCTGTTCTGCTGTTGCCTAATTAAGCCCTGTCATTTTACTGGATGTTTGACTCCAGTGACGGTGCTCCCACCCTGATCTTTCATTTCGCCTCTTGAACATAAGTGTACATTTATACACTTCCATTCAGGAAAGCCTTCTGGCCCCTGCCAGCACTGTCACCAAGGGAGGTTCCCGGAGCGAGTGATCAGCTCTGGCAGCCGAGCCTGTCTCGAGGACGTACATCTGCACTCTTCCCTCTTGGCACGTGCTAACCGTTGTATCCTGTTGAAGGCTAATGGATCAATTAATCAATTTGACAGGCATGCCGTAGACTGAGATGCCTCCGCAAGAGTTTCCCGGACCAATGCTTGGCCCATGACCAGGGGCTTGCTCTGACATGAGTACCTGCATGCGGCCCGTGTGTCACATGTTTGAGAGGGGACAGACTTCGCTGGAGTGGATTGCCTTAGCTGGACACTCTCCTTGGGTTGAGAAGACCACCCCTGCACTGGCCCTCCCCCAAAACTCAACCAGATGTGTAATGAGCTTGTCCGTCCCGGTAGTAGTAACTATTCTCCCCTGTGCCATGACAGTCTCCCCGCCTGTTCTGCAGAGACCTTATGGTCCTTGCTGATTATTGGCTCAGAGTTACTTCTTCACTGCAGGCCAGCCGAGCCAGTCTCGTCACTGACAAAGCCTCCATCCAACCCAAAAGCTGCAGTAGATTCTCCTTTCTCCTTCTATTTCTCTCCTTTTTCTTTCCTTCTGGAATTGTTTTTATATACAAAATACTTCCATTTCTGTTGACACAAGGAGTTAATTTCACATTTACCCCTGACACAAGTACATGCACAGACATACCCTCACACACATTTCTACATTTCAACTGTTGTTTTGGATTAGTGAAATAACTGCTGTCAAACGACATCATCCTTCCTTCTCTCCACCCACCAACCTTCAGGATAGGACAAGAGTGTATTAGAATGAGGCTCAAAGGCTAGGCCAATCACAGCACACTATTGTTCCTGGCGAGCCAATGGGTCTGGGCTGGCAGCTGCTCTTGACGATTTTTTGTTGCTTCATGGGGAGAACGATGTGACAGGTTCCTCCTGACATCAGGAGGTTGTGTTGCCTTCTTTGGAGCGAGACAGCAGAACACACAACAGAAGTTCAGCTGGTACTGTTCATGGCTCTGGATGCCATTCTAAAGTCATGCTCTTCATCTGTTATGAAATCCATGTAAACCACATATACATAATTGAAAAAAAAAGCGTAAAAATGTGAGATGACTGAGGGTTACACATGTCTGACACAGTGTTTGGGTTACATATGTGTGACACAGTAGTAGTGTCTAACACATTGGTAAGGTTGGACACGTCTGATACAGTGGTAGGGTTACACATGTCTGACACAGTGGTAGAGTTACACGTCTGACACAGTTGTAGGGTTACACATGTCTGGCACATTGGTAGGGTTCCTCGTATCTTACACATTGGTAAGGTTACACATGTCTGATACAGTGGTAAGGTTACACATAGCCTTAATCTGAGGCAAGAAGGAGATCATTTGTTTTATCATTTATCTTTATCTAGGGCTGTTTTAGTACTGTGATGGGACCTAAATCCAGATTGGAACTTTTCAAATATGTGATTCTTATACAAATATAAGCATAATTGCAGGGCCACAGCTTTTTCTATGAGCTTGGATATAAATGATAGATTCAAAATGGGTCTATAGTTGGATCAAGGAGTTGGATCAAGATTTGGTTTCTTGATCAGAGGTTTAAATTACCACTAGTTTTTGGGCATGTGACCTCAAAACTATTCCAAATAGCAGCTGTGCAGTGAACTGAATGCTTTTTTTTTTACATGGAATCATGGCACACATGCAACTCCAAACATCACACATATTAGCCGCTTCCACATCATGAACACGATGGTAAAATAATCAAATCAAAGCCATTTCTTCTGGTTGCATTAATCAAGGACACAAATCTTAAAGCTTTACTTTTGACAAATCCCCTACCTCCCATCTGTTGCAGATCTAATATACCTCAGCACTGTAAGGCTCGTCCACTCTGCAGAGGCTTCGTTGATATTTCCTGGGCTTTCTAGGTTAATTGTTTTCCATGTTGCTTCTGTACTGGTGCCATGATTACTGACCGTCCTGTTTGCTGTTTGCTTTTTTGTGGCCTTGACACAACAAAGGAACATGATAAGTATGGGGGCTGACATGACTGGCGGGTGATGGAGGGCCCACAGCTGATGGCTTTCAGAGGAGTGCTGAGACAAGTCAAGTCAAGTCAAGTCAATTTTATTTATATAGCGCTTTTTACAACACATGTTGTCTCAAAGCAGCTTTACAAATTGTATGGGTCCAGATCCCTAATGAGCAAGCCAAAGGCGACAGTGGCAAGGAAAAACTCCCTAAGATGGCGGGGAATAGGAAGAAACCTTGGGAGGACCAAGACTCAAAAAGGAACCCATCCTCCATTGGGCGGCCCGTTAGCACCAGTCCGTATTTGTGAACAAGACAGGGTTGACCGCTGAGACAGGGTCAAATGCCGAAACTAGATCAAGCGCAAAGACTGAACACTGAGATTGAATTGAGCCCTGAGACAGAATCGAGTGCTGAGACTGGACAAACCAAACAAGACTAAAGACAACAACTACTACTTGTGCTACTTTCACAAACTACAGACACATCAATGAACGATGACCGGGACATATCAAATATACAAACCAACTCAACAGAGGAAAACATGCATACTTATTAATCAAAAAGCAACAGAACAAACACAAGCAAAGAACAAGTCAGAACTGAACAGAATAACAGACTGGCAACTAACAAATGAAAACATAAATTATACTAGAAAGAGCATAGAATACTTCAGGGCAGAAACTAGAAACAAACGAGGGCTATGTGCAATGACCAGCAAACTTTAACTTAAAACATGGGATATAAATACAGGAGGAAATGGGGAAAAAGGAAAGCCAAGAAGTAGAATTAAGAAAACAAGAGACATTGCCATGGGGACAGCAGTGATGAGGAGGGGGTGATCATGACACAAGTGACTGGACAGTACATTATGCAGGGGCCCCCAAGAGTTTGGCTCCATAAGAGAGTTAAGAGTGTGTAATGGATCCAGTGTAGGTATGTTCGATAACATTTTGCAGAACGCAGCAAGTAACTCCTTAGTTCTTAGTCCTCCAAACTTCACACATTTCCACTCTGGTTCTGGTCCAGTAATGCATAATTATATCAAAACAATACTGGTCTTCAAACTCAGACCAATGTCTGTTTTTATACGCTAGGTTCTAGTTCCAGTTTTAAATGCTGCAGCAGTTCTTGGCGCCAGAATGGAGCAGTACTGCACATGGTGGAACATGGAAAAATGAATTTGGTGAACGTCAATTTATGAAAATGTTATAGGCATTAAAAGGATAATAATGTGATTTCGATAGCCTAAACCACTGTATCAAGGTGTATGTAGTATTATTAAGCAAGGTTATGTGTATGTATGTGTTGTGTGTTTCACAATTAATGTGTGTATTTTAGGTGCAGGTGTTTCTCCCCGGAGATGAAAGGCAGTATATAAAGGCAGACCTTTAGGGATCTCCAAAGTAGGTAGAAGCCCCCTGATGTTATGGGGTGACTGGGTCTTGAAGAGCCCCCATGAGAGGTGAGGGCTCCCCTTATGTTCGGGGACTAGTTGTGATGAATTGTATGTACTACTACTAGTTGTGTTGACTTCTGGTTATTGTATCCTTTTATTTGGATTATGTCAAGGGTTTTGCGTTGGTGCACTTTATCAATTAAATCCTACATTTTCAATGAGACTGGTGTGATCGCGTCCTTTTACTTGAACTCCATTGCTGGTCACATCTGAGCTTAATTTCTACAATGGTTTTAATATTCAAAGTGCATACAGTGTTAGAGATGAAAGGTTGTACATTGTACATTGTACCTTTCACAATGTTTTAGTTCAACTTTGAAGGACCTCAAGAGAAAAAAAAGCAAAAAATGTATGGGAATATATCATTTTAACATTTTAAACATTTTAAAAGTGTTAATAGGGGAGTGAAACTAACACTACTGAAATAGTAAAAAAAAAAATCAATGTTTATGTAAAAAATTTTATTTTTTAAATCCCATTGTCACGGTGGAGCGGGATATTGATGCAAAATAAATGAGCGACTGTGACGGAAGGAATCCACTCTTTCCTTTTATTCACCAGTTGATAAAGCGCTATCAGCGCTACATATAACAAATACACACACGCAGCTCCACAGATACGACTTAACAAAGACGAGCACGGGACACTGCGCAAGCACACATTAAATAGACAAACCACGCTAACCCCTCGTGAAGACGAGACAAGCTACAGGTGCGACGAATGAACACACTCATCCCGACACACACATAAATACACATAAGGAAATACACATAAGGACATCGACAACATAAACACTCGCCCACAGGGAGGGATCCGGGTCTGCCGGTGACATAGCCCTCCCCCAAGGGGCTACTCCGCCCCGGAGTGCCCAGCGAAGTTGTGACGCCTCGGATCCACACCTATGGGCGGTCCGTGGTCGCCGAACTTCGGCCTCCGGGCATCGTCGCCCCCCGAGGGGGAACAGCACAGCCACGCACCTCAGACCCACTTCCCTGGGAAGACAGGGGAAAACACGTTAGACGAAAACAGCACCACAGACACACACACAGGCACACTAACTAACATAGGCAACATAGGGAGAAGGGGATTCGGAATAAACACAGGGACTGACACACACACAGGAATAGAGAGCAGGGGAAATAGATGGGCAGGCTTTCCAGCCTGTAACCCCGCGACCATTGGGGAGGGTCCCGCTGGGGTGGTCGGTATGAACCCCCCTCCCGTCGCAGCTTCCGAGGTCCCTCTCCCTGCCTTTCCATCACCAATAACAGACAGATCATGATTTTCACTGAAACATGGCTAAACAACAATATGTTACTGGATAATGTTACTGAGTTAGCAGGACGCCACACACATCGAGCCGACAGGTAAGACCAGAGGTGGAGGTTTGTGCATTTATTTTAACAAAGCTTGGTACACAGACTCTGCCACTACCGAGAGACATTGCTCATCTAATGTGGAGTTTATAATGGTCAAATGCAGACTTTATTATCCCCAGAGAAGTCACTTCCATTATACTCACAGCAGTGTATTTTCCTCTGGATGATAATGCTAAGCTTGCTATGAAAGAACTTTATGCAACCATTAGCAAACAACAGACCAAACACCCTGAGGCTGCTTTTATTGTTGCTGGTGACTTCAACCACTCCAACTTGAAGACAGTCCTCCCCAGATTCCACCAACATGTCTCCTGCTACATCAGAGGGGACAAGACTCTGGACCATGTTTATTCAACCTGGCTGGAGCATACAAAGCAACACCCCTCGCCCACATTGGGCAATCTGACTATCTCTCCCTTTTCCTCACTCCCCGGTACTCACCACTCATCCAACATGTGAAACCAACTGTGAGGATAATAAAAGTGTTGCCAGAAGTGTCAGACGCTGTGCTTCAGGACCAGTTCAAAAACACAGATTGGAGTATATTCACCCACACAGACTTGGATCAGTACGCCTTATCTGTACTGGACCACATCTCCACCACTATAGACAGTGTCACCACCCGGAAACAGATCACCATGTACCCCAGCATTGGATGAATCGGCATGTCCCTCTCCTCCTGAAGG
This sequence comes from Brachyhypopomus occidentalis, assembly GCA_020368025.1. Classification (NCBI taxonomy): domain Eukaryota; kingdom Metazoa; phylum Chordata; class Actinopteri; order Gymnotiformes; family Hypopomidae; genus Brachyhypopomus; species Brachyhypopomus occidentalis. The sequence goes on along the minus strand of JAGXOD010001397.1, from coordinate 60,714 downwards.
CCTGCAACAACCCCTTCAGGTCGGGGGATGCACAGGCCTACAGTACAGCCAGGGCTGAGCTGAAGAGGGGCATCAAAAAGGCTAAACACTGCCACAAGGCGAACATAGAAGAACACTTTTCCAATGCCAACCCCTGATGTATGTAGCAAGGACTACAGATCATCACAGATTACAGGACCATCAACCCTTCCCCCGCCTCCTCTGATGTCTCCTTCCTCAACGAGCTCAACAATTTCTATGCTCGTTTTGAGAGAGGGAACCCAACAACTGAACCAGATGTATCTCACCGATGTAAGAGCGGCGTTGAGAAGGGTTAAAGTCCATAAGGCTGGGGGTCCTGATGGCATCCCTGGATGTGCTCTCAGAGCGTGTTCTGGAGAGCTGGCAGGAGTGCTAACGGACATATTCAGCCTGTCCTTGGCCTGTGCTGTGGTAACAAGCTGCTTCAAAACCATCTCCATCGTCCAGATACCCAAAAACTTCAACCCATCAAGACTCAACGACTACCGCCCGGTAGCCCTCACCCCCATCATCGCAAAGTGCTTTGAGCAGCTGGTCCTAGCACACCTCAAAGCCTGCCTCCCCACCACACTGGACCCTCACCAATTTGCATAAGAGCACTGAGGATGCAGTCTCCATAGCACTGCACCTTGTCCTCTCACACCTGGACAATAAAAACACCTCTGTCAGGATGCTGTTCATAGACTTCAGTTCAACACAGTCATCCCCTCAAAACTCATCACAAAACTTACAGACTTAGGCATCAGTTCCCTCATGTACAACTGGTTACTGGACTTCTTGACCAACCAACCCCAACATGTCAGGTTGGAAAAACCTTCCTCTACTCCCTCTTCACCCATGACTGCAAAGCTGTTGATGGTTCCAATACCATCATTAAGTTTGCAGATGACACCACAGTGATTGGCCTCATCAAAAACAAAGATGAGGCCGCCTACAGGGAGGAGGTGGATCGTCTGGTTGAGTGGTGTGACGCTAACAACCTTCTGCTCAACACTGATAAAACTAAAGAGCTCATCGTGGACTTCAGAAGGAATGCTGACTCACATCCACCTATCCACATCAAAGGGACGGCGGTGGAGCATGTAAACAGCTTCAAGTTCCTAGGTGTCCACATCTCCGAGGATCTCACCTGGACGACCGGCTGCTCCAAGCTGGTAAAGAAGTCTCACCAGCGCCTCTTCTTTCTGAGGAATCTGAGGAAGAACCACCTGCCCTCAGACATCCTGGTGAACTTTTATCGCTGCACCATTGAGAGCATCTTGACCAACTGCATCACATTATGGTATGGGTGCTGCTCTGACTCAGACCGGAAGGCACTGCAAGGGGTGGTGAAAGCCGCCCAGCGCATCACCAGAGCACCACTTCCTGCCATAGAGGACATCTACAGGAAGTGGAGTCTGAAAAGGGCTGGGAAAATCACCAAGGATCCCAGTCACCCAGCATACAGACTCTTCACCCTCCTGCTCTCTGGGAGGCGCTACAGGAGCCTCCGGACTAAGACCACCAGACCACAATAATGACGGACTGTGTCCTAATACACACCTATAACACACAGACTTAAAAACCACTTACCGGCTCTTTCATCTGTTCATCTGTATATACACTTCCCACTACTGTACAAATATCCAATCTGTCCATAAGAACATACTTATATTATTTATTATACTGTTTATACCCTTCATATTTCTAACCTGTCCATAGCCTGTACATTTACAACCTGTATATATTTATACTCAGTCACAGCATACTCAAGCTACTGTACATTTGTAATATACATATATACAAATATACAAAAAATAAGTATACAAATATACGTAGCTCAGTTCTTGCGACATGTGCAATGACAATAAAGTTGAATTCTATTCTATTCTATGTATCGGGGTTTCAGCTTCTGGCAAACCCCTGACCCCCTGAAGTTTCTGGTGGACAGCTTGGTTTCTCTCAAGAGTTCTATGGCTGCAGGTATGAGCGGCAACGGGTAGGGGTAGATCTTCCTGATTTGAAACAGCCCTCGGTAGTTTATACAAGGATGAATACCACCATCCTTCTTACGGACAACAAAGAAACCAGAGGCCATGGGAGAAGTGGAGGGATGGATAAACCCCTGTTGTAAGTCCTCTTTGATGTACTTCTCCATCAAACTCTCCTCTTCCTGAGTAAGGGGATATATACAGGCTTTAGGTAACACTGCCCTTTCCTTAATGTCTATGGCACAATCGTATGAGCGGTGAGGAGGCAGCTCTGTGGCCCCCTCCTTACTGAACACCACTTGGAGATCCAGATACTCCTTAGGGAGACTCTCCTTTAGAGGTTTATCCCTTCCTCTGGGCTTTCTGCTGAGGTAGAGCTGACATTAAGACGCTTAATATTCATACAATGGGTATGACAGAAGGGAGACCAAGCTAATATTTCCCTCTCGAACAATGACATTTGCGGATTGTGTTAATGCAATCATGGCAACCCCAACACTATTTGAAAGTCTGACGAATCAATAACAAAAAACGACAGATTCAGAATGCAGTGCACTGATTTGAAGTTTAATTAGCTCTGTTTTGTGAGAAATAGAACCCCTCCCCACTGGGTTGCCATCCACAGCGGTTATTCGGTAACCCTGGGCGAGTGGAACTAAAGGGATCTTCATGTCCCTAGCCAACCAAGCCCTGATGAAGATACCTTCTGCTCCCGAGTCCATCAGCGCTGTGAAAACATCACAGGCAGCGTGAATGACTTGCGAATACCAGTGTTGTACTTAGCACTCACCAGAGAAGCCTGTGGATTGTATAGCGAAGTCCTACCCCAAGAGACCTAAGGACATTCTCTCACCATGTGTCCCGCTGCGCCGCAGTACAGGCACAGGTTGTTTTCAAAGCGCCTCCGACGATCTTCCGGGGTTAGTCAAGCAGAATCGATCTGCATTGGTACTTCCTTAGGGGCCCTCTCAAAACTCTTAGAAAAATCAGGAGGTGGAGTGGTTTCCAAACGAACATAGCATTGGGGTTTGCCTTCCCTGAGGAGATTGTCCATCCGGATGGTGAGCGATATCAATTCATCCAGTGTCAAGCCCTCATCCTTACAGGCCAACTCCTGTACCACATCCGCCCTTAAACTATTCCGAAAAGTAACCAGGAGTGCCGCCTCATTCCACCCACTCCCTGCAGCAACCGTGCGGAATTCTCTGGAATATTCCACCATGGGGCATTTGCCTTGGCTAAGTTTGGCCAGTAATTCCCCGCTGCAGCTGCCACTGTGAGCATGGTCAAAAACTGTACAAAACTGAGCTAGAAACTGGTCGTGTCATGCTGCCTATTCTCCCATACAGCTGTAGCCCACTCTAATGGCCGCTTAGTCAGACGCAAAAATAAAAAAGATTATCTTCCCCTGGTCGGTGTTGGGAGGTTGATTGTTAAAGTAAATATCACACTGCAGCAAAAACCCTATGCATTTCTCTGGTTTACTAACCTCATAAAACGCATGAGCAGAGGACGCAGTCCTAAGCCCATGAGGTGGAGAACTAGTAGCCCTACTCATGGCTTGTAGCTGCAGGTTTACCTCTCGCATGCCGTGGGTTACCTTAGCCAGGAGTTGCTGGTGCTCGACCTGTTGCAGGGAGAGAATTTCTATAGAGGAACTTAGGTCCTCAAATTGGCGATGATGTTGGCCAAGTAGCGGTCCTTGGGCAGCCAGAGCCTGTGCTATAGTCTCATCATCTGCCGTCTGCTCATTAGGCGAAGCTTTCTGTGATGCGAGGTACATAGTAGCAGACTTAAATACACTGTGTTAATTGAGGTGAACAGACGCCAACACCGGGCAGAGGGTTGCGGTCTCCTGGATTGAGCTGCATGACACAATGTAATTAATAACAACAGTTTGGTGTGCATGTGTTTACTTGAGGATCTTCACCAGGTCACCAGGTCTTCAGACCACTGACCTGTCAGACCTTGCTGATTTAAATTAGGGAAAGGAACAAGTAGCAGGGACTACAAGCTACTATAAAACACTGTGTACACACTTTACTATAATACACTGTGGTCACACTTTACTCTAATACCCTGTACACACAATTTACTACAATACACTGTACACACACTTTACTATAATACCCTGTACACACACTTTACTATAACATCCTGTACACACTTTGTCTTGCTAAAACTGCAGCTTTTTAATTTTATTTACATACTAACAGTAGTGTTAGCAGCATACAAGCTAAGTTGATCCACTGAAGAGGTTCAGTCACACTTTAGGAACCACGATTCAAACAGGTAAGAGGCAAGACTATACATCGCACCATGTATGGTGTTCTAGTCTAGCTTCCTGGATTACAGAGCTAGCACCACTACATGTAATCTTAGGTATCAAACATTTAATTAAGTACATACATAACAGTTATGTTGATGTAACATAGTTCATCACTGTGAAGCCAGTGTACATATTTGAAATGTGAACAAGGAAACATTTTTCAATGTGCAGTTGCCAACCTTTTCCATGAATGGCATATAATGGAATCAGGTGAGCTTTCTGCTTGCATGAACTGCCGCCACACCAGCCCTTTGTGGATAAGACCAGTGACCACTGTGGGTATGGCTGTGTTTTGTTTTGGTCGTTTTTTTTTTTGTTTTTTGTTTTTTTGCGATGTTATGTTTTCTCCAATCATTAGGACAATATATAGGAAAATAGTGTGAATGTAGTTAAATTTAGTGTGGAATGTAACATGGCTTCTCAGGTACACCTAAATCTACCGCAAAAAGCTTAGGTGTCACTATTGATTCGGATCTTTCATTTGATACACATATATGCAACGTCACTAAGGCTGCCTTTTTCTATTTACATAATATCTCCAAGCTGAGACATTTACTTTCATTAGCTGATGCAGAGAAGCTGGTCCATGCTTTTTTCTCGTCAAGATTGGACTACTGTAATGGTCTTCTAATTGGATGCTCTAAACAGTCCCTAAGGAAACTCCAACTTGTACAGAATGCTGCAGCTAGAGTCCTAACTAGGGCTAGGAAATTCGATCATATTAGTCCTACTCTCTCTGCATTACACTGGCTTCTTTTTAAATATCGAATTGATTTTAAAATTCTTCTGCTGACCTATAAGGCATTAAACAGTCTTGCTCCACAATATCTGAGTGAACTCATTGCATACTTTAACCCATTTTGCCATTTCTCTTAGTTCCAAAAATTTAGAATGACTACAGCTGGAGGCAGAGCTTTCTCATTTAAAGCCCCTCAGTTATGGAAAAGCCTTCCAGCCCCAATTCGAGATTCTGACACAGTTCCAATCTTTAAATCTAGACTCAAGACTCAACTATTTAATCAAGCCTTCAGTTAGTATTCTACTTGTGAAGGTGTGGAGCTCGGGGGCCTCCAGTCATTGAGCTTTCTGGTTGAATGTGCCATTGCTGCAAGAGGACGCGTTGATGCCAACTCGTACTTGAGGCTCACCATCTGCATTGAAGGGACTATGACTACTCGGCCTGGAATTAGAACTATAACTATAGAACTATATTTGAACTATAAATACGGACTTCTGCTAGCGGGCTGCCCAATGGAGGATGGGTTCCCTTTTGAGTCTTGGTCCTCCCAAGGTTTCTTCCTAAATTCCTGCCATTTTAGGGAGTTTTTCCTTGCTCATTAGAGATCTGAACCCATACGATTGTAAAGCTGCTTTGTGACAACATGTATTGTAAAAAGCGCTATATAAATAAATTTGACTTGACTTGACAATAGTCCATGTTTGTTTAAATACTAAATTATTACACTTTCAAAAGCATTACAGGTCATTACAATGAGGAGTACTTGAACAACTGTTAAGTTAATAATGTTTGATTACTTATTCTGAAGTTAATTCAGTACTTAAGCATTAATGAAGAACTGATTGAGTAGTTACCAAAATAGATCAATACTACTTATTAATTACCTACACATGAACTAACATAGTAATTTATTATAGTGAAGAGTAATTAATGAAATTAACGATGATGATAATTCTTCATTACCTATTGCCAGTTAGTAAGTACTAAAACATTAATTTAGGAAGCGTATTATAAAGTGTTACCCACAAGGTGCTACATCAGGACAATAAGTCACTTTCTTCCTCATGTACTTGCAGCACTTGAACTTGAGGAAGCATGGTTGTTGTTTACCTAGCTACAGCCATCCCATCTCCTCTCTGGTCCACTCTCTCCTGCTGCCCTCCTGGCCTCTCGGTGGAGAAAGGACACATGCAGACGTCCTCCTGGTCAAGGTTTCCTCTGAGAGACAATGGTGGGGCAGTATGGGGACGCTGCTGGACCCATGGGGCAGATTTATTGCTGAGGAAACTGCAGCCTGTTTCAGAGTGAACAATGGAGGATCCACAGTGTGGTGGGTCCCCAGGACTGACGCTCCCTTCCCAAGAGCCTGCTCCTTCCTATCACTGGGAACTCCCTTCCTGAAGCAATGGTGAAGAGGCCATTCACCTCTTCACATGGAGAGAGTGAATGTGTGACTGAAAGAGAGAGAGAGAGGCCTGAACAATACTTTTGTTTCTGAGGGTAACCTGTTTTGAAGAGACATACAAAAAAAGAGTTCAAAGAAAGAGAGAGAATCAATACCTTTGTCCTACTTATGAGAGGCTCCCTGTGGGTATTATGTCTTCACACATTCAATCAACGTTTATGTTTACCAAGCTGTTCTCTGGACCACCAAGGTATAAATAGTTTAGTAGAGTTCATAGTAAGGATGTTTTAGTGAAAACAAGTTTGCAGTGAAATTAGTTAAATTAGATTAAAAACTTAAATCCCAAACAAATCCCAAAATTACAGACACAATTCAGCATCCCCATGATTTTATGGATTTTGATGACCTTCTGCAAAAACATCTGTATGTAAGAAGACAGAAACAGTAAGAGCTGGTTTATGTGGTTAGCAGGCTGGCCAATGCTGAGAGAGAGGTTTACCAAGCAGTGTATGGAGGCTAGGGAAGTCAGCCCACCAGATACACAACCAGCCTTGTGATTTCCCAACCACATCAGCAGCACCCAGCCCATTATTCACCTGTATTACCACAACACTTTCAGACTGTATCTTACCTGTATTACCACAACCCTGTCAGACTGTACCTTACCTGTATTACCACAACACTGTCAGCCTGTATATCACCTGTATTACCAAAATACTGTCAGACTGTAACTTACCTGTATTATCAAACACTGTGAGACTGTATCTTACCTGGTGGGGGGTATTCCAGAAAGCAGGTTAAGTGTCTAACTCAGGGTATGTTAACTCTGAGTTCACTAAAACCCTGTTCCAGAAAGTGGGTTAAAACAAACATTGTGTCAGTTGCTATAGCAACTTACGCTCGGAAGCTAACCTGCTTGCTGGCAGGTTTACCTAAACCTAACCCTGAGTTACAAACACACACACACATGGCGTGTCCTTTTTATCAAGGATCCTGTGGATATTGAAGCTCAATCTAGCTCAATATGATTTTCTATATGAAATATTCTATATTATCATTTTGCACCACAATCCATTACTTACATTAAGAACATTATTAAGCCTCACATTTCAAATATTAAACATCGCGGATCAGTTCTCAGTTCTCTCCAGATTTTTATGCATCACTCTTCATTTTTTGCTAGTGGAAGTTTATAGTGAAGGAGATGCAGAACATGTCAGCAAAGCTACTGTATGTCGGTCTGTCCGAAAAAGTATGTCTGGCATTAAAAAGACTAGTGCCCAGTTTTGTGGTGTTTCCTGGGCATAAGCCAGTTATGGACATCAAAGAGGAATTCCACAACATCGCAGGTTTGTCTTTAATTAACACGAACAATAAATAAATTATGCAAAGGAGAAGCAATATATAACGAACTTCATTCCATTTAATTTTTAAGGATTTCCCAGAGTCATTAGCTGCACTGACGGAACCCACACACATACCTATTACAGCACCATCAGAACATGAAGGCGATTACATAAACAGAAAATCCATCCATAGCATTAATATACAGGTACTAACCTTTATAACCCTTAATGAATAATGTACTTATCATTAATGGTAACAAAAAATAATGTAGCTATTGTAACTGACTGTTCTCCTCCCCATCAAGATCATATGTGATGCTTCCCACATCATCACGAATGTTGAAGCCAGATGGCCAGGATCCGTGCATGATTCCCAGATTTGAACAGGATAGCCTGTGGTAGTTTTGCTAGGTATTGTTTACATGCAGTGTAATAAAAAAAAAATTATTGCAATCCCTTGTGCGATTATAGGGCAATATGACGGCCTCCTTCTTGGAGCCGGGGGTATCTCTGCCTGCCCTACCTCATGATGCCCTATTAAGACCCTCCACCTGGACCACAGACCTGCTACAACAGGCCCACGGCAAAACCAGGGCTAGAATTGAAATGACCCTAGGAATCCTCAAGGCCAGGTTCCAGTGCCTGAAGGGGCTCAGAGTTACCCCTGAGAGGGTGTGCAACATAATAATGGATGTGGGTGACAACAGAGATGGTAGAGTTGTCAGAGACTCCATTGGCAATCACTGCTTTTCCCCCCCCATCCACCCTGTAACCTTTTAATATACATTAAAGTCAAATTCACTGTTTCAATTTCATATCATAAAGTCAAATTCATTATTTCTTTATTTCCTATAAATAAATATATAATTGGCAATGAGTGTAATTTTCTTGTCATTATTCACACACATTAATATTTATACTCCCACAGCATCTCAACCCACCTTTAATTTATATTCAAGCAACTCTTTTTCAAGCTTTGTCTTAGAGTTGCAGCTTAATGTGCTCCATCTGAAGGTCACACTTCTGAATTTGTTTAGTGAGGTGGACCTTGTAGAGCTCCTTTACTGGTAGCTTAAATGAAAGAAGTTAAACACAGCATGTTATGGACAAATGATTAGATCTGCAATGTCTAAATATTGCGATCATTCGATGAAAAACATGAAGATGTTTGTACATGTAATGTGGGAAGTTTCCAAGCAGGACTCCACAGAGCTGACCCAACATGTAACGTTTATTAACACTTATCGCTACTTCAGTTGTGTGTTGCATTCAGTAAATTTACACACACGATGACACTGGTACACTCAAGCAAAAGACGTGCACAGGACACTGTGTAAATGCACATTAAATAGATGAATGACACTATCCCCTGTGATGACGAGACGAGCCACAGGTGAGACTACTGAACACACCCACACCAACACACACCCACGGAACTACACATATGGACATCGACGACGTAAACACATGCCCAAAGGGAGGGGTCCGGGAGCGTCACCGTGACAGAGCCCCCCACCAAGGGCAACTCTCCCGGAGCTTGCGCAGTTCCTTTGTCCGCCACGGGGGGACCCTTGCCCCTCCTGGGCTTGGCAGGCACTCTCCCCCTCCAGGAAGGTGCCACCGGCACAGACCTCTCCGCACCGGGCGCCGCTGAGCCCCACATACTCTCTGCACCGGACGCCGCTGAGCACCACGTAGCCCCCCCCTCCTGGGCCTCCATCACCTCCTCATCCTCTGAGGAGTGGGGGGTCCCCATGCTGGCGTCTGCGGGACTACTCCCCGGGCTCGCCATGCTCATGTCAGCTCCCGTAGAGAAGCGATGTTCAGCCTGGTGGGGCTGCTGCACCTCTCGGTCCTTCACGGACCTCACCGAGCATTCTGAGGGGGTTGGGCTATCTATGAGCCACTCCGGGTCCTCCGCGCATATAGACGCAGGCGGGCTCTCCTCCTCTTCGTAGGACGCGGTCCACTCCGAACTGACCGACGGAGGAGAAGTCGTCTCCTCGCCGGAATCCTCCGTCGCTTCGGGAACCGACCGACGAAGGAGAACTCGCCTCCGTCTCGCCTTCCTCGGCAGCCTCAGAGCACACCGATGGAGTCGGGCTTGCCTCTGCCCCGCATTCCACAGTCGACTCCGAGCAGACAGACGGTGGGGGGCTGGCTTCCTCCGAGTTGTACTCCCCGAATTCATACTCGGGAGGGGAGTGACTTACGGTTAAGGCGCCCATGACAATGGGGGTATCGCTCGTCACCCAGTCGGGTAGGGGATACAGCCTGGGACAGGGTGCGCGTCTGTGCACACCCTTCTTTTTCTTCCCTTTGGAATAATAACCAGCAGTCAACTGGTACATAGACAAGGCATATATAGACAGACAAACTACCGTCAGGTGAGGGAGCTAATAAGCCCCACCCACCTGAGGCACACACACAACGCAACAACAACAGGACAACTGCCGCTGTACCGTAGGCGACCGGTAGGGGAAGTCTCCCACACCGTGACAGTTCATGGACAATTGTCTGCTGTTTTTTGCATTATCAATTGCTTATGTCTTGTTTATCAAAATGTGTTCTACAGAATCTCTGTTGAATTATCTTACCCTCAAAAACATTTAGGCTTTAGGTCTTTGCCTAGGTCATTACATGCAAAAGTGCTGAACATGTTGTCTCTAATCTCTCAGGCATTATTTGTACAAACCGGATTCCAAAAAAGTTGGGACACTAAACAAATTGTGAATAAAAACTGAATGCAATGATGTGGAGGTGCCGACATCTAATATTTTATCCAGAATAAAACACAAATGACAGATCAAAAGTTTAAACTGAGTACATGTAACATTTTAAAGGAAAAATATGTTGATTAAAAATTTCACAGTGTCAACAAATCCCAAAAAAGTTGGGACAAGTAGCAATAAGTGGCTGGAAAAAGGACATTAAGCATATAACAAACAGCTGGAAGACCATTTAACACTAATTAACAACCGTGCATAACATCATCAAAAGATTCAGAGAATCTGGAACAATCGCTGTGCGTAAGCGTCAAGGCCGTAAAACACTACTGGATGCTCATGATCTCCGGGCCCTTAAATGTCACTGCACTTCAAAAAGTAATGCCACTGTCAACAGAATGGGCTCAGGAATACTTCCAGAAAGCATTGTCAGTGAACACAATCCACCGTGCCATGAATGGGACATGAATGGGAGAGCATTCCTATTTCTAAACTTGAGGAACTGGTCTCCTCTGTCCCCAGACGTCTGTTGAGTGTTGTAGGAAGAAGGGGAGATGCCACACAGTGGTAAAAATGGCCTTGTCACAATTTTGGGGGGATTTGTTGACGCCATGAAATTTTGAAACAACATATTTTTCCCTTAAATTTCCCTTAAATTAAACTTTTGATCTGTCATCTATGTTCTATTACGAATAAGATATTAACATTTGCCATCTCCACATCATTGCATTCAGTTTTTATTCACAATTTGTTTAGTGTCCCAACTTTTTTGGAATCCGGTTTGTACATTTCTTTTCTTTTTTTTTTATATATTTTGGTAATTCATCCTAAAATGATTACAGTTTTTCTCAGTCGCTTTGGAGCATTTCACAGATCAGAATTAGATTTCTTAAAACTACTCGTTCAATTTGCACATCATCTAGTCACTTGTGCACATCAAATAGTCATTTATCATTCCTTGATACAAACAGCAAATTATGTCGAGCACTATAGCAAATGATTCTGTACAACTGTCGGCTGTTTCCCAAATTCTCAATCACTTTTGTCATGCAAATCATAATATATTATACTTTTCTCTACTAAACTGTCCTACCCCACCAAAACACCTAGCCATTAGTTCATTGTATACATCATTATAATCAAAATAGTTAAGCCAGTGGTCAGGACATAATAAGCCGATTTTATACACTTCTAGTGGACTTTTTTGTAAATATTGTTTGAACTGGTGATTAGTTTCATACTCTAGATCAACTAATGATCAAGCAGTTTTCTGAAACTACTCTAAGGTGCATCATGAACCTTCATTTGGCAAGCATATATAGACTACTGTAAGCAAAACACAGTTCTACAATTTCTAACAATGGAAGATCCACAAAGAAATGACCAGGCTCAACAGCCAGAAGTAAGAAGAGCAGTAAGAGTGCGTGGAAGGGGAGTAAGGAGGCATAACAGAGGGAGAGGTAGAAGAGGCCATGGACATAGGCATGTTGCAGATGAAATAAGGGCCACACTTATAGACCATGTTGTCAATCATGGCCTAACAATGGCTGAAGCTGGCCGAAGGGTGCAGCCAAATGTTGGGAGATCAACCGTGTCCTCAATAATCCAAACTTTTCGTAGAGAGAACAGGTGGGTAATCCAAATAACTCTATACTGTAATACTTTTATGTTTACAGTACGCACTAACACTTCATATTACAATTTTACATATTTTCTAAAAGTATACTCAACTCAGTCTTGTGTTTGCCTTACTACATGTGTACCACACAGGTCTGCAGGGCTACCTCACAGGGGTGGCAGAGGTCCCCTTTTTACACCTCAGCAGGAGGATGCCATCTGTGAAATGGTCATAGCTAATAATGCTATTAGACGTAGGGAGATCCAGAGTGCCATTATAGACAACCATGACATCTTTGAAAACATACAGTCAAGCAGTAAGCATCTCAACTATTGACAGAGTGCATAGAAAAAAAAAGATGAGAATGAAACAGTTGTATCGTGTACCATTTGAAAGGAATGGTGACAGAGTGAAGGAGCTTCGCTATCAGTATGTGCAGGTAAATCATCTACGTGCATACAGTAACTACCCATATCAGTAAATAGTTCCTTGTGTAATGATAAAGTACAGTAAATTTGACTAACATGTACATTTGATGTGATCTTCAGTGAATTCTGTTACTGTAAGATTATAACTTTGTAATTTGTTTTTGTATCTTCTGAAATGTAGAGTATAATGGAGCTGGAATCAAGTGAGCAAACTCATCGATTCATATACGTGGATGAGGCTGGCTTCAACCTGACAAAAGGCAGAAGGTGTGGTCGAAATATTATTGCACACAGAGCCACCGTTGATGTACCTGGCCAACGAGGAGGGAACATCACTATGTGTGCAGCCATTTCAGAATTGGGTGTGCTAACTCATATTCCCACTTTAGGGCCATACAACACACAGCATCTCGTCACATTCGTAGATACACTCTACAGGGATCTCATCCCAGATGGTGATATGGCTCTAAATGACCATGAAAAGGCTCCAGATTTACCTGTAACAAATTATGTGGTAATTTGGGACAATGTGAGATTCCATCATTCAAACACCATCAGGCAATGGTTTGCAACCCACAACAGGATCCATCCATCCATCCATCCATTGTCTTCCGCTTATCCGGGTCCGGGTCGCGGGGGCAGTAGCCTAAGCAAAGAGGCCCAGGTTTCCCTCTCCCCAGCCACCTCTTCCAGCTCTTCTGGGGGGGATACCAAGGCGTTCCCAGGACAGCCGAGAGATATAATCTCTCCAGCGTGTCCTGGGTCTTCCCCGGGGCCTCCTCCCAGTTGGACATGCCCAGAGCGCCTCCCTAGGCAGGCGCCCAGGTGGCATCCGAACCAGATGCCCGAACCACCTCAACTGGCTCCTCTCTACGTGGAGGAGCAGCGACTCTACTCCGAGCCCCTCCCGGATGACTGTGCTCCGTACCTTATCTCTAAGGGAGAGCCCAGACACCCTGTGAAGAAAACTCATTTCGGCCGCTTGTATTCGCGATCTCATTCTTTCGGTCACTACCCAAAGCTCGTGACCATAGGTAAGAGTCGGAACGTAGATTGACCAGTAAATTGAGAGCTTTGCCTTTTGGCTCAGCTCTCTCTTCACCACAACGGTCCGGTACAGCGACCGCAATACTGCAGCCGCAGCACCGATCCGCCTGTCAATCTCTCGTTCCATCCTTCCCTCACTCGTGAACAAGAACCCGAGATACTTAAACTCCTCCACTTGAGGCAAGGACTCACTCCCGACCCAGAGGGGCACTCCACCCTTGTCCGACTGAGTACCATGGTCTCAGTTTTAGAGGTGCTGACTCTCATCCCAGCCGTCTCGCACTCGGCTGCAAACTGATCCAGCGAGAGCTGTAGGTCTCGGCCCGATGATGCCAACAGGACCACATCATCTGCAAAGAGAAGGCGTGGAATCCTGAGGCCACCAAACCGAACCCCCTCCGCCACTTGGCTACGCCGAGAAATTCTGTCCATAAAAGTTATGAACAGAACCGGTGACAAAGGGCAGCCTTGGCGGAGTCCAACTCCCACCGGAAACCAGTCTGACTTACTGCCGGCCATGCGAACCAAACTCCTGCTCCGTTTGTACAGGGACTGGGTAGCCCGTAGCAACGGGCCCCGTACCCTATACTCCCGGAGCACCCCCAGAGGAATCCCCGAGGGACACGGTCGAATGCCTTTTCCAAATCCACAAAGCACATGTGGACTGGTTGAGCAAACTCCCATGCACCCTCTAGGACCCTTGCAAGGGTGAAAAAGTTGGTCCAGTGTTCCACGAACAGCACGGAATACACACTGTTCCTATTGTAACTGAGATTCGACTATCGAACGGACTCTCTTCTCCAGAACCCCTGCATAGACCTTACCGGGGAGGCCCCGATAGTTGGAGCACACTCTCCGGTCCCCTTTCTTAAAAAAGGGGAACCACCATCCGGTTTGCCAATCCAGAGGCACTGCCCCCGATGTACACGCGATGTTGCAAAGACGTGTCAACCAAGACAGTCCCACAACATCCAGAGCCTTAAGGAACTCAGGACGGATCTCATCCACCCCGGAGCCTTGGCTCCAAGGAGTTTCACAACTACCCTGGTCACCTCAGCCCTAGTGATGGGCAAACCCCGCCCGAGTCCTCTGGTTCTGCTTCCTCTATGGAAGACGTGGTGGTGGGATTGAGAAGATCCTCGAAGTATTCCTTCCACCTCCTAATGACATCCCCAGTCGAGGTCAGCAGATCCCCAGCCTCACTGTATACAGTGTTGGTCGGGAAACGCTTTCCCCTCCTGAGTTGCCTGACGGTTTGCCAGAACCTCCTCGGAGCCGATCGAAAGTCGCTTTCCATGGTCTCACCAAACTCTTCCCACACCCGAGTTTTTGCCTCTGCGACAGTCAAAGCCGCGATCCGCTTGGCCCCCCTGTACCTGTCTGCTGCCTCCAAAGTCCCACGGGCCAACCAGGCCCGATAGGACTCTTTCTTCAGCATGACGGCCTCCCCTTACCCGAGGTGTCCACCACCGGGTTCTGGGATTGCCGCCACGACAGGCACCGACAACCTTGCGGCCACAGCTCCGATCTGCCGCATTGACAATAGAAGCACGGAACCAAGCCCACTCAGACTCAATGTTTCCGGCCTCCCTCGGGATGCGGTCAAAGCTTTGTCGGATGTGGGAGTTAAAGACCTTTCTGACAGGTTCCTCTGCCAGACGTTCCCAGCAAACCCTCACAATACGTTTGGGTCTGCCAGGTCTGTCCGGCATCCTCGCCCGCCATCTGATCCAACTCACCACTAGGTGGTGATCGGTTGACAGCTCAGCTCCTCTCTTTACCCGAGTGTCCAAGACACACGGTCGCAAGTTCGACGATACGATTACAAAATCGATCATCGAACTGCGACCTAAGGTGTCCTGGTGCCATGTGCACTTATGGACACCTCTGTGCTCAAACATGGTGTTCGTTATTGACAAACTGTGACGAGCACAGAAGTCCAACAACAGAACACCACCTGTGTTCAGATCGGAGAGGCCGTTCCTCCCAATCACACCCTTCCAGGTCCCACTGTCATTGCCCACGTGAGCATTGAAGTCCCCCAGCAGAACAATGGAATCCCCAGAAGGGGCACCTTCCAGTACCCCCTCCAAGGACTCCAAGAAGGCCGGGTACTCTGAACTGCCATTCGGTGCATAAGCACAAACAACAGTCAGAGCCCTTTCCCCGACCCTAAGGCGCAGGGAAGCAACCCTCTTATCCACTGGGGAAAACCCCAACACACAGGCAGCGAGCCGGGGAGCTATGAGTAAGCCCACTCCAGCCCTCCGCCTTTCACCCTGGGCAACTCCAGAAAAGAATAAAGTCCAGCCTCTCTCGAGAGGATTGGTTCCAGAACCCAGACTGTGTGTGGAGGTGAGCCCAACTATATCTAGTTGGTATCTCTCAGCCTCACACACCAGCTCAGGCTCCTTCCCACCCAGAGAGGTTACGTTCCATGTCCCAAGAGCCAGCTTCAGTAACCGAGGGTCGGTACGCCAAGGCCCCCGCCTTCGGCCACCGCCCAAACCACAACAGGATGCTGATGCTATTTCTCCCACCCTATTCCCCATTCCTGAACCCAATTGAGGAGTTCTTCTCTGCATGGAGGTGGAAGGTTTATGATCGACAGCCTCATACTCAGATGACTCTGCTGGCTGCCATGGATGCAGCATGTGATGACATCACAGCAGAAGCTTGCAGAGGCTGGATTAGACATTCCAAAAGATTCTTTCCATGCTGCATTGCAAGGGAAGATATCCGTTGTGATGTGGATGAGAATATGTGGCCCAACAGACAAGAACGTCAGGAGTTATAGAAAACAGTACTGTACAATGCTGCTTGTTTCCTAGGTTTAAATTTCTGAACATTTTATTCTTTGTGCAAAGTAATGTTTTTCCAGACTTGTCTTTTGTTTGTTTATTTTTTAATGACATGATCCATCAATAAATTTCTTTACAAAGAATGCATCAATGGATATCTGTCCATTTTCTTACAATCATGCTCCCATAAACAGTAATGTGTAATTTTATACTGCTAAAATTGACATATGCTTTATAAAGCATGTTCAATCCATCATCAAAAGAACAACATTGAGAAAATCCTTACAGAGTAAACATGATTACAGGACTAATCATTTTGACTGTCTTGTTCGTAATCAATGATTGAAGAACGTTTAATTCTGATGACTCTGACATGTTTACTGATATAAATACTTACCTTTGGGGAATGAACAAAGGATTGTGAGTGAGGTTCAGGCTTTATGTGGCCAACCATTGTGTGGTGCTGTTTGATCAAATTGTTTTGAGAAATGCACACATTGTGGTGCAAATGTTAATCCTGGTTTGAGAAATGCTCCAAAGCGACTGAGAAAAACTGTAAATTGTTCTCAGCTGAATCTTGGCATTCAGTCAAGAAAGGGAATTTGTGAAAGATCAACTAATGGACTCAACCATAGGTCACAGACACTAAACACTGCAGAATCACAACGTCTCATAATGGAAAGACAAGGCCATGTACAGGGTGAACAGCCAAGAAGAGGAGTAAGTGGTGTAGAGGAGTAAGACTGTGGTGTAGAGGGGTAAAGCTGCATGGTGGAGAAGGGTAAGGGTGTGTGGTGTAGAGGAGTAAGATTGTGTGGTGTAGAGGGGTAAGGCTGTGTTGTGGAAGGCAGAGGGGACAAAATAGAGGAAGATGAGAATACATGAGAGGAGAATACATGCCCATAGGTTTGTCCCAGATGAAATAATGGCATCAATTGTGTACCATGTTTTATATGTAAATCATGTTTATCAGTTTTTATCAAAATAATCAATCTGTAAGCATCTCCTCTATTGACCGGGTTCTGAAAGGACACCAGACGACCATGAAACAAGCTGTACAAAGTTCAAAGATGATCTTCCAGGAAGATATGCAGTGTGATGTGGATGACAACATGTGGCCCAACAGAGGGGAGTATCAGGATGTATAGAACAGAAAGCACTAGAATTCCTTAAGTTCCTGTCTCAGGTTGTTTTGAATGTGTAGAGTAAGTTTCTAATTTTGCAGTTTTTCCAGCCAAACAGTTGTCTGTCTCTTCTGAATTTCAATCAGATTTGTTTTTGTCAACAAATTGCAGTGTGAACAATACAGTAAAAGAATATTGCTGTATAAATTTTATTCCAGTCCAATATCTTGCTATCAGTCATACAGTCATGTGTAACTATGTGCTCTGTGTAAGATTGTATATTATTATTAATATATATCGTTTCATTTGATATACCACAGAATGTGCAGCGTTTTTGTAATCAAAAGTTTAGCTAGTTTCAATCAAAATATATTTACAGTGTACACTGTTGCACTAACAACATGACTAAGTATTTTGACTGCCTTGTTCATAGGCAATGACAAACAGACTAGATAAGTTGATAATTAGATAAGTCTGACAAGTTGATTGACCAAAATATTTAATAAAGAATTCTGAATGAAGTATGTGCTTTTGCAGGTATTTCATTGAGTTTTGCTGTTTGCACTAACTGTTTTGAGAAATGCACTTGTTGTGATGCCAATGTAAACCATGATGTGAGAAATGTACCAAATTGACTGAGAAAAACTGTAAATAACTCTTGCAAGGCAAGGCAAGATTGTTTATATAGCACCTTTTATACACCCTGGCAATTCAAAGTGCTTTACACAAGAAAAAAAGAAAGAAACTTATTACGACCCGAGATCTAACACCTAGGGAAAGTTATTGCCAAAAATAATAATAAAAAAATTAAAAACAATATTTGCATGCTATAATTCTAAGTGAGAAAGGCTTTGCAAGGCAAGCAGAATGTAGCCTACACTTAAAAGTTCTTAATGCTCTAATCTAATTAACAAACAAAATAGCCAGCACCTACACCTACAGTAAAACAGTTCCAGAGCACAGAAAGGGTTTTGTTAAACTTTCAAACTTTCAAACACTTGTGCTTTTAAGCATTCAAAGTTAAACTTAAACCACAATCTCGCCTTTATAATAAAACTGTTCGTAGATTTTAATTATCTCTTTACAATAAAACTCCTCTAACTGCTGCGGGAAAATGCTTTTTCGCCTTGTCCTTGGGCACCCCCTTTCAAGAGCGCGTGGAATTACACGAGACAAAAGCATTACTGAGTGCCGCGCGCTTTAAATTTGACATTTTCATATTCCCTTTGTGCCCCGACGTACCTAATTGTTGTTCGCGCAAGACAAACGGCATCTAACAAGCGAACACTCATGCCGCAGCCAGCAGCACAGGCGAAAGGTGGTACAAATGCATGAGATTATGTTGTTTCATTAAGTTTGTCTGCCTTCCCTTTTCACAATGCGTTAACAGCCATTCATAGCTTAAAGCACAGTAAATATAGTGTTTAGTGTTGTTATACCACGCGCGGGTCTGGCTGGTAATTGAAACTTTTTCATTTCGCTTTTGTAATGTCGTGTGTCTGCAGGGGTGATTGGCAGACTCAAGTGGCCGCAGATGAAATGGCTCCAGTGTTAATGAATAGAGCGCTGATTGCAGGATCCCGAGCTGCAAATTACCGTGCTGCCACGCTGACGTGCAATTACCGGACCCTGTCTTGCATATTCATCACGCTGCTTTGCATATTGATCAACAACTTCGCGCTCCCGCTAACCGTCAAAGCGACTTTAAAAAGTCTTTACCCGCCGTTTGTCGGAAGTCGAAGGTGTTCCTCCTGTGGTTCAAAATTAGTTAAATCAAGGCGCTCTGTATTTCAGTTTTATAAGCCCTGTTACATAGCCTGGTTTATCCTGTTCTATTAATATAAAATTTTGTTGTAGTTTACTAATATTATATTTTAAAGAATAGTTGGCCTACCATTTATTTAAAGATTTTTAGATTTTAAAACGAGGCTTATTTGTCTAGATTTGCACACACACACACACACACGCACATGCACACGCACACACACACACACATATACATGTTGTAGGGTAAAATGTAAGTTTCACTATAAAATTAAAAATATTATTAAGATATGTCCAAAAAATAATATATATAATATATATATATATATCTTGATATATGGTGATATGGTAAGCCTCGTTAGTCTATTACTGTAGTAATAGACTGCAAGTTTTAAAATCTTATTTGTATTTACTGTTGAATAGCTGATGTATATTATCACTTATCTCAGTGTTATAATAATAGTAATAACAACAACAATAATAATAATTAGATAATGCTGTTAATAAGTAGATGTAATTGATTATGTAAATATTATGTAATGTGTGTGGACCAGACCAAACCAAACATGCACCGTCGAAGTATTCTCAAAATTCCCATCCTCTTTCCTTCTCTCCCTCTCTCTCTCTCTCTCTCTCTTACACACACACACACAAATACACATTTTACATAATCTACAAAAATAACATTTTCTTAGGTATTCTGTCTCTCTTTTCTTATCTCTGTCTTAACTTGACACTTTCATTTATGTCATCATTGTAAAGAGCTCATCTTAGGCAAATGAAATGAAGCAATTAAGCCCAGCCATTCATGCCATGATTACATTATTCTCCTGTGTTTATGAGCCGAGGCTCTTTTGGAGAGACATTCTTGAAGTAGGCTACAGTCTGCATTTACTAGAATGCAAGGATATGTGCAAGAATATCAGTAACAATGGAAGTTCAGTCACAAAGGAAAAAAAATACTGTTGCCAATAGCTGATGTTTGTGCAATCAAAGCAAGCTGTGGTAAGTGGAGTTATAACAGTAGGTATAGAATTGGCTTTAAAAGAATATGATTATAATTACTGTAATATCCAGTACTTATAATTAGATTATTTTGTTGTACCAGTTAGTCACTATAACAACCAATTCCAAAAATTGTTTTTCAATAAAGGATATTATAGTGAAAACAATTTTAGATATAATCTTCAAACTTCAAGTACTTTGCATGTCTTTATGTTGTTATTTGTATTTATGTGTGAACTTATTTTATAACATTACGTTTTTGAGCAGTTAAAATTATTCTTCATTCTATTATGTAAATTTCCATGAAGAGGTAATTTTCTATTATACAGTAAAAGTAGTATTATATAAGTAATAAGTAATTTTGTTATTATTGTGCATTTATGTGTGTTGTGAAAAAACTCAAAATCAAGACAATTTGCAACTTTATCTATAGAAATATTATAGCACACCACCAGAAACTGAAAAGTACATTTTTATGAAAGTAAATGAAAAATAATTATGAAAAATAGGTGCTGTTGGTGGACTGCAATAATTTTCTTCAGTCAGAGTTCATGGTTCTGAAAGGGCCACTCGATAATCTCAGTCTTTTTATTCTCCAGGATATCTGCTGTGGCTCAGGCAATGGGCTTGCTGGTCTTTACATCTTTATATGTTTGTATATGGCAGTAAGATTTTTACAGCAGTGGTCTCTATTGTGCATCAATCACTATCCTGTCTATCTGGCGTAACTCTGAGAAGCATCCCATTGTGTTTCAGCATTTCATCGGAAATGCTATCAAAGAGAATCCAGTCAACAGACAGAAAATCCCTTTTTCAGTAATGCTTATACAAAAAGCATTTACAAATGAATTATTCTCTCATGTACACGCTTCCAACGTGGATGGGTGTTCTCCAGGATTCAGGGGTGTTCTGCAGGACTGAGGGTTTTTCTGTAGTTCTCAGCGGTGTTCTGCAGGACTCAGGGGTGTTCTGCAGGTCTACAGAATGTTCTACAGAATGAATGGATGTTCTACAGGACTGCAGGGTTAAAGGGGTGATCTGCAGGACTGAGGGGTTGTTCTGTAGAATTGAAGGGTGTTACTGAAATATGATTTGTTGTAATGAGCAACGTGTTTGCTTCCACTTCTAATTAATGGCTTCAGTGTTATATATTTAATTTATTTTGAACCTTGAATGTTCCAGTAGTTCTTTCATGGAAAATTGCTAAAAGAAGCAACAGAATCTTTCTTTATTTGATTCCATTATTTATCAAGCACTTATTTTTTCCACATAAAGATTGTACTGATGTATGTAGAATAATTAAGCAGACATTGATCAGTTATGTGTAATTTACCTCTAAACGCTGCCCTTGTTTGGATCTCTTAGGGAATTTGAAATCTCTTGACTTCTGTCTTTCCACAGTTCTATTCCAGCAGATTTCTGAAGTCCCTGCTCCTCCAAGTTTCTGTTTTCTTTGAGATGCACTACACAGAAAGGAAAGCCTACAGAAGCAGATTAGTATATTCTCAAGCCTCCAGAACCATTACAGCTGGACACATGTAAAGACTTATTAGCTTTGGTGTGTCAGTGGGAAAGCGACTGTTCAGCTGAGCTTTCTCAACCACCATCAATACGTGGTGTATATAAAGGAATATATAGAGATGTATTTAGAGGTGTCTATAGATGTGTGTATGTAGATGTATGTATAGAGGTTGTCGCGATACGGGGGCCCCCTGCTGGCGGCCTCCGTCCACAGCGGCAGTAGTTTATGTTGTCCTGTTGTTGTTGCGTTGTGTTTGTCCATCAGGTGGGTGGAGCCTACTATAATCCCCAGCACCTGAGGGCTGTTTGTCCGTCTATATATATCTTGTCTTTGTACCAGTTGACTGCTGGTTATTGTATCCTTAATTTGGATTTCACAGGTTTTCAGTTGGTGCACGTTCTCCATTAAATCCTCCTTTTTCCCTTACTTTTTGTTTTGCACTCCTCGCCCATCACAGAATAACCAGCCAACTTTCGGAAGCCGACAGTCTCCTTTACTTTTTCCTTCATTTGTGGTGGGGCCCCGGGTCACAGAGAGTGGCAGAGGTTAGGTGCACAGGTGGAAGCAAACACGTTACTCATTACAACAAATCATATTTCAGTAACACCCTTCAATTCTACAGAACAATCCCTCAGTCCTGCAGATCACCCCTTTAACCCTGCAGTCCTGTAGAACATCCATCCATCCTGTAGAACATTCTGTAGCCCTGCAGGCCAGTACAAATGCACACTAGGTCTATGTTGAGGGGGCTACTGGATATGTCGATTGCCAGGGGCTGGACCATCCGGCTTACGCTGGTTTGGTCTCCAGTGGCCTGAACGGGGTCACCAGGGCCTTGACCATCCGGCTTGCACTGGCTTGGTCACCCCGGCTGGACTGGCCACCAGGGGCTTGACCGTTCACTGTAGGGCCAGGACCTGTCCCTCATTAATGTTGTGTGTGTGTGTGCGTGAGAGTTATGTGCAGGTGTTTCTCCCTGGTGGAGGACAGAGATCTCCCCTTGTGTTCGGGGAGACCAGGAAGAGGGCCCTGGGTTGAGACGGACTCCAAAGGGTGGAGATACAGGGACCCCCTGCCGGCCGCCTCCGTCCACAGTGGCTGTAGTTTATGTTGTCCTGTGGTTGTTTTACAGTCTTCGCCCATCACAGAGGTGTATAGAGCTATATATAGAGGTGTGTATAGAGGTATATATAGAGGTATATATAGAGGTGTGCATATAGAGGTGTGTATAGAGGTATATATAGAAGTACAGTGGATATGGAAAGTATTCAAAGTCAAAGTCAAATTTATATAGCGCTTTTTACAACACATGTTGTCACAAAGCAGCTTTACAATCGTAGGGATTCAGACCCTTTTAAATTTTCATTTTATTTCTCATTAATGTACAGTCAGCACCACATGTTGACAGAAAAAAAACAGAAATGTAGAAAAAAAGAGAAAAAAACTTAAATATCACATGGTCATAAGTATTCAGACCCTTTTGAGCTAGTACAGCCATGATGTATAGAGGTGTATATAGAGGTATATATAAAGGTATATATAGAGGTGCATATTGAGATACATATAGAGGTGTATGTACTTTCCCAGGCAAATGCTTTTGTTTAATTTTTAATTCAGTTCAGTGTGTCATTTGTTTCTCTCTTCCTCTCTCTCTCTCTCTTGCTCTCTTTCTCACTATGTGACTGTGAATTTGTGTGTATTACATCTGTGGGTTATTAAAGGCAGAAAAAAAATGTTAATGAAGTATTTTAATGTAAGACCACAGTACACATAGTACAGTGTATGTAAGATTTTATAACTTGATATTTTTAAGTGATTCATTTTTTTATTCTTATTTAGTCTTTTTATTTATTATATATTGTACATGGTGCTTAATTTACATATTCATTAAGGAGATGATAAGATGTGGTATGTAGGGTTAGATGTAGGGTTAGACTAAATACATTCAGAATCTGACACCTTCTGAAGACCAAGTTCAGCACCTCTTTTCATAACAGCACCAAAAAATATATTTTCTTATTGTAGACACTCTAATTGGATCTATACACATAACTTTTAAAATGTTTTAAACTTGCTGTATTATCTAAATACAAATGTGCATTAACCTCGCATTTCATCTGCTCTTAAGTTGCTTTTGAATCATCCCTTTTATTTTCCCCAGTTGCCTTTTTTGCCAATGCTCAGACTGGGTTTAATGCCTGTGGCTCATGCCGCTTGTTCCAATGATGGAAAATCTCGCTGAGCAGAGTGCTGAGAAGCAGCTGTGAGCCCCCAGCCTTCACACACACACAGTCCGCTCTGCATGAGATACAGATCTCTTACTCACCACTCAAACACATCCATTCAGCATTTAAGTGGCCTTGTTGGGTCTTTTGAGGCACAAAAGCAACCTATGCTCTGGGGAGAGGAAACACAAACCTCACTTTAAAAAAGGAAGGGGGGGGGGGTGGCTGGTGATGGTGCTGGAGGCTAGAAGAAAGGCGCATGCAGGTGCTGACCTCCAGTGTAATACACATCTGTACAACCCTCCTTGCAGTTTCCACACTGCTGATCCTTATCACTGACTCGGTCCTGCTGGATTTGGAGGCCTGCTTGCTGGCGGCTGTTCAAATCACAAGCTAGTGCACTCAGCTGAGGCCGCATCAGGCAGGCTGCGCTTCCTCTCAGATAGGCCCCGGCTATCAGCAGCCTAATTCCACTAAGTGGTCACTTGGTACGTTTTGGAGCACAAACAGTAAACACCCTGGCGGCATCTGCACAGGCACGGTGCCCATCACAGCTGCTCAAACAGGAAAGAATGACTTTAGATAAGGGAGAGGGAGATAAGGATAAAATGCAAGTAACTACTAAAGATTGGCAAGGAGCTGGCAAGGGAAACGACCGGGAGAGAGCGAGAGAAGTGGAGAGACCGAGAGAAGGGGACAGACCAAGAGAATGGGAGAGACACAGCGAAGGGGAGAGACTGAGAGAATGTGAGAGACCGAGAGAAGGGGAGAGGGGGTGATGCCAAGGGCAGAGGAGACATTTTTTGTCTCACCATCATTCATTCGAAGCATGAACTAATGACTTTTCATTATTAATACAGGTTTCATGGTGATATTTTTGGAAGAGTTGAGTAATGCTATAATTACACTGGTTTATTTATATGTAATTCTAAAATGGCTTCTTTTCAAGTTAATGTTACATTAAAATTTAATATGACGTATACATGTTCAAAAGAATACATCAAGTATTGATTCAGATTTCCGAACCTCTAAAAATGAGGGGTTTCAGGAGAAGGGGAAAACACTGTGTGCTAGGAGTGAATAAAGTGGTGTGTTAGGGTAAATCTGACATGACAGAGGTCAGCAAAGGTCAAGTGGGGTCAGGCTGTAACCAGACATTGCCCTTGGTGATTGGACCTACTGTCTAATTAGATGATTCCACTGACCTTCAATAATAATTCATTCATCTCTTTAGACTTGTTTATATTTTGGATTTTCATATTTGTTTATATTATGTTTATATTTTGGATTTTCATATTTGCTAGTTACTAAGTGAATCTGCAGAATGTCCAGAGGTGAACTGATGCTACCTAGCTTTCCTTTTATTCACCTTCTGAAGTTGAAACTTTTGTAAGTCGCTCTGGATAAGAGCGTCTGCTAAATGCCGTAAATGTAAATGTAAATGTAAATGAAACCTATTCATTCCCCCCAACCCCCAAGTATAGTTTTAATAACAATTACAGATATGGTTAATGAGTTTATATTCTTCTATATATTCTTCGGGCTCATATATTATAGTTTACAGTATTCACTAAAATATCTTAATGTGGTGTGATATATATATATATATTTTTTAAATGAGGAGATGGATGACCGGTGCATGTTGCACCTTTGCGAAGCTTACTAGTGCCCCCTGCTGTCTTCTTTAGGAAGTGTAACTTTTAAAATATAAAAATACAACGTTCAGAATGAGAATTCAAAATTCGGACTTAATAGTATTAGAAATAGGAAGTAATAGTATGCTTTGCAACGATCTGGATGAAGAATTACAAATTGTGTTATTAGAGAGTCTGTAATTGGAAAGGTTATAATATGTGTATAATATGCGTGTCGTTATGTTTATGCTAATTTACATTTATTTTTATTAAATATTTATTTTTAAATAACATTTAAAATTCGAATTACCTGGCAAAACACAGAAGTAATGAGATGCCCTATCGTATGTTGTCCACTAGATGGTAGTGTTGCTCTGACAAGTGCAGCTGTGGCTCTAAAGTTTTAAATGACGAGTCATTTATGTTACTTAAGTTACTCATGTTTATCTTGCTTTTAACCTGTCTTAATATTAAAATATTACAATGTTTAACATCACCAAACCCCCATCTACATGTTCATATTTGGCAATATGTAAAAGTGAGAACGAGCACTTGGCTTATAGGCAAATATATAGAGATGCTAGATTAAACGAGACGTGAAGCTATTTGCATATGTAATCATAGACGTTTAAGATAAACAATCGTGCAAGGGTAATGATTATGTGAAAACACGCGGACGTAGCAAAAACATGTTCATTTTCCAAGGTCTTTTCCTGTCAAAAGGATTCGCCTTTTCAGACTTTTAACTACTAGATCGCTATTACTTAGCCAACTATTTAGCCGCTATTACTTTAATCATTATGACACTCTGCCCAGAAAAATGTGGAAGTTCATTCATTCAAGCACACAGATCAGTGTAAAGATGTTGATGTATTGTTAAAATTTATTGGCACCTTGACTGTTTTGATGAGGTTAGAGACTGTAGTCTGTGGGGTCTGACTGAGACTGCTCCTCACTCTATACTCCTCCACACACTCCACACTCTGCTCTCCAAACACTCCACACTCTGCTCTCCACACATTCCACAGGCTCCACACTCCTCCAAACACTCCATACACTTGACACTCTGCTCTCCACACACTCCAAACTCCTCCAAACACTCCACACTCCTCCAAACACTCCAAACTCTGCTCTCCGCACACTCTACACACTGAACACTCCTCCAAACACTCCATACACTCCACACTCCTCCAACCCGACACCTGCAGAGGGCAAATGACATGATGAATGACCTTGTCACAGGAGTGTGAAATGTGTGTGGAAAATGTGATGCAAACAGGACCATCTTGCACCTACAAAGAAGGAACAAAAGAGGATTTTGTACAGGAGGGAGGGAGGGAAGTGGGTAGGTAGGTAGACAGACAGACAGATGGATGGACAGAGACATACACTCCATTTGATAATGGATATGCAAGGGTTATATATAATCCATGTTAACAGTAATTAATTGGATGGATAGCTAGGACACACACATATATATATATATATATATATATATATATATATATATATATATATATATATATATATTAATTATCTACCTATATATTAATATAAACCTATATATAATATTAACCTACCTACCTACTTCCCTCCCTCATATATATATATATATATATATATATATATATATATATATATATATATATATATATATATATATATATATATGGTATATATATGGTATATGCATACCTAACACTGTATACTTTAAAAATTCATATTCTGAGAAACTTTGCAAAAATGTCACATTAATAAACACAGACACTTGGATACACACACCAAACACACAGTAGAGGGTGTAATATACGGTGGGTGTATCCCATAGGCTCACACTGTGTCTTTAACAGACTCACAGGGGTGTGTAAGCAATTAACATAAGAGTTGCAACCCAGTCTGGCACATACAGATCTGCTGAGAGAACAGGGCCTTGTGCACAGCCTTCACCACGTTCTGCCAGAGAAACGCTCACAAGCAGCCACTGTCTGTTTTCATGACGGTCTAACTCGCTCAGTGTAGTAACAGTGTTTTAGGGCTTTGACATGTGCTTTCTATATGTCTTACAAGTCGCTCTGTATGAGTTATACTGATAACTGAGGCAATGTTTCATACATTCAAACAAATGAAGCTGAAAGATATATACAAGCATTTGATGTTGGCTGTGTTGGTTTGATGTAAATTTGCACATAGGTCTATTTTATTCTCTGTGATGCTGTCTCCTTATACTGCTGTAGAGTGTGAAACAAACTCATTTGATCTCCGCTTGCCCATGGCTATCAATGTTCTGGGTTAATCAAGCATGCTATTGTAGAATCATTCATGCCCCTTTGTCCATGTTGGACTGTTGAATATTTAATTTCTGTGGAGTTTGATGTCTCAGGTTGCCACTGCCTCAGTGTTAAAAGAGACACAGAGAGTTACAGACAGAGACACACACAGACAGTATAGAGACAGAAACAGTCATAGAGTCTGGTCCAGAGGGAAAAGAGAGAAAAGAGAGGATAGATTGAGAGAGGAAGAGAGAGGGGAGGGAGAGAGAGAGCGAGGCAGAGAGTGGGAGAGAGACAGACAGAGAAAGAGAGGCTACTCCTCCCACAGGTGTTCAGGTATGCTCCCTCCCTCCTACTTTGTATATATATGCACTGTTAGCTTATGAGTGGAGTACTGGGTTCTGCTTCTCTCTTCCTGCACTCTATCTCTGCACTCTGTCAGCAAGGGCTACAGGTACCAGCTCAGTTCCAAAAAGGCACCACGCGTTCAAGGTTTGCTTGATATTGTTTAAATGGACTGCTTGACATGTTTCTATTGTATTGTCTCCTAACATTTGTTTAAGTTGAAAGATATTTTGTACATTTTCTGACGACTTAACAGAAGCTGAAAATCTTATAGGACCTTATTTACTTTGAAGTGAAACAAAGTGAATGTGACTTTACTAATTATCTGGCTAATTGTCTGGGTTAAACAACAAGAAAAGCATTGTTTCCTTGACAATTAATCTGGCATCAGAGGAGGGTAGGGTACCAATGCTGATTGGTTGATATGCCAACACTGTCTCCTATCCCACAGGCACCTTAACTCTTTACTTTACTATTCTCAAGCTCAAAACATTATTTTAGATTTGTTCCATATTTTCTTAAACTATAAAAATGTTCTACATGTGTTTGTGGAAATTATATTTTTATGATATCAAACCCGTGTTCTTTCTTCTATCAATGGAAACTTAGGGATTTGAAGAGCTGCTAAATTCTGGTCCATGGTAAGTTTTAGTTGGAGTGATAACCACAGCAGGTAGACAAGACTATGGCGTGAGATTAATGGATTAGAGACATGAGAAATGACTGAAGTTCTTAGTCTTAAAATGAACAAGAGTTTTCTCTCCTGAAAGCAGTTATAGTCAACTGCAAAAACTAAAACACGAAGTGTTGATTCATAGAAGGATTCAGTCTTAACGCTGGTAGTGGGCTTTTACCAAAGGCTTCGTCTTGAAGAGACTTTAAAATACTTACATAGAGATTTGCCATGCTGGTTTAATTCCTGAGTTTTGAAAGCAAGATGCATTTCAAACTCTGCATGATTGTGTCCATTTTGATACGTTTTTATCTGAAATTAAAACTTTTTGGACTTTTACTACCTGAACACAGCATTACCTTTGTGACTTTACATTTACTCACAACCTCAGAGTATGAAACAAGGAAAGGAATATATTCTTGAAGCAGTGGTTTGGGTCATTAACCTCAGAAAAAAAGGAAGTTGTAATGTGTTCTGTGCATTGTCATGAACAACGTTCTTCCATTACTCTGTGTGTGCAGTTGTCATGGCGTCCAGTGCCTCAATGCGGAGTTACTCATTTGGCAGGCAGCCCTCCTTCTCCAACCTGTCTCTGAGAGACAGTGGGCGTGGCCGGGCCAAAGTCGCTGTCTCATTTGCTGCAGCCAAGCCTCTCTCTCGCTCCGTCTCCATGAGTATGACTGACCTGAACAGCCTGAGTGGCCTGTCACTTAATGGCTTGGGCAACAGCACCAATGAGAAGGAAGCAATGCAAAGCCTCAACAACCGATTGGCTACATACCTGGAGAAAGTGCGCTCTCTGGAGAAGTCCAACGCTGACCTGGAGCTTCGCATTAAACAGCTAATGTTGGAACGTGTGCCCAAGGGGCATGACATAGAATCCATGCTGGCCCAAGCCCACACTTTGGAGCAAGAGGTATATCTGCCGACATGCTAGCTATCAAACAATGTTAAGCGGCAAACCATGCTAGCCAGCAAACCACACTAACCAACAAACCATGCCAGTTAGCTATCTGCTCCAGCCCAGGAGTTTTGTTGGTTTTATCCAAATGTATGACATAAGAAATCTTATGTAATGGATGTTGCACTTGTACTAACTTTCATGAGCCATGGCCAGCTCTTCAGTCTCATGGCAACCATCCAACCTTTTCTGTAAAGCCCCACCCACCAAAGATATTTAGACTTAGCACTTAGGCAGGGAAAACCACCTCCTCCTGATTAGTTAATTGGACAGAGTTTCATTTCTTTGCTGCTGAATTCTCAGTACAGGACTAGTCACTGATGCATTATTTACATCAGGATATTCTTAAAATAAATAGCTTACATACATTATTTTTTTAGATAATTACATCGATTCACCTAGTGAATTTATTCCATGATTTGGAATAACCATGATATTAACTGCTGTTTCAGAATTGGTGGTAGATCAAGTTACTCCAAAGTATGGCTCATCAAAAGGTTTCTTGTCTCATTGTTGACTGATGGCTTTGGCAATAGTACATCTTGAACACAAAAATTAACACAAGTTTGAACACAAATTAACACATAACTTGGTTATAGTAGAATCTTATGGTGTGCTTTTGTGGACTGTACACATGTACTCGTAGTTTAGCTCAGTTCTAGTTTACTCTAATTTATATTCCTTTTTAAAGTAATCTTTATAGTTTGATAGTTTTAACTGTCATACCGTTGTTATTTTTAGTCTATTTTCTTATTATTTCTATTTATGTCCAATAGTTGTGTGAGTGGAGGACTCACAAAGTAAGAATTTCATTGTACAGTGTAACTGCCTGTTTACTGTGCACATGACAATAAAACCCTTGACTCTTTGGCAGAAACACCATAGCATTTCTAAAATACATCTACTTCTAGATATCCTGTTTCTATATTTTTAATTGAATAGTATGATCAAACATGTAATTATCTGAGACATGTATCTTTCTTTACAGATCTCAGGAAGTTCAATAGCATACTAGTAGTGATTATTCAGTATCCCTTGGTCTAATAAAGACCAAATGGCTATTCTTTAACACAAAGAATGTAATGGCTAATAGGATCAGACAGCATTGCTAAAACATTAGTGAAAGTGAGATTTTAAAAGATGACATTATGCTGTGGTATGATAGTTAGCTATGTATGCGATGCAGTGCTGTATTTACCTGATGATGTATTTTGTTTGACGATGTCATCCAGGTGAGGAAGAAAACTCTGGAGAATGCACGCATCATGTTGGAGATTGATAATGCCAAGCTGGCTGCAGACGACTTCAGAATCAAGTGGGTAAATGGAAGTGTCCCTGGACTCAAATATGTGCAAAGTTTAGTAAAAAAAACCCAATCTAAAACACTGGTCCAGCTAAGCATGTTCTTCAGGAACAGTTGAAGAGTGAAATCAGGATATTAGGCTAGGCTTGGAAAAAAATTAGCATGTGGTAGATCTGTTATTATAGGCTTGGGCAAAGGCTTAGCCATTCAGTGTATTTAAAATCATGCACATCTAGTAACCTGGGACGTTTGTGTATGCCTCAGATGGGAAGCAGAAAGTGCTATGTGTCAGTCCGTTGAAAGGGACTGCGTGGCTCTGAAAAAGGCGAAGACAGACCATGACCAGATCATTGCCACCTTACGTGGAGATCTAGACAGCCTGAAGGAGGAACTGTACTTCCTCAAGAAGAACCATGAAGAGGTAAGCTCTGTTGGATGGGATGGCTGCCGGATGTAACTGATGAAAGGTTAAAGTATTGTAAAAGTATTAATATAGTGAGAGTATTATAGTTGAAGTATAGTTAAATTGTAGCTAAAGTGTTGCAAGAGTATTATAGAAAAAGTATAGTTAAAGTGTAGCCAAAGTATTGTAAGAGTGTTATAGATAAAGTATAGTTAAAGTACTGTCAGACATTTTCTTCTAGGAGGTCACATAAACAAATACGTTGTGAGACCTCATGAGTAGTGATTGTACTAACTGACTAGCAGAATGTTACACTTTATCTTCTCAATATAGACCATGACATGTTACTTGGCAGCCACTAACTTTCATTTGTTAGTCCTGTTTACATTCATATAACTAAATGATTTGGGGTAAAAAAAAAGCCATTTAGTCCACATGTTTAAGACCCTTCCCTGAGGGGAGTGATATAAACTGTGTCCAGAATTGACCTCCCTTGTCTGTGGCAGGGATTTTGAACCCAATCCGTGTCCAATGTCTCTCCATCCTGATGCAGCCTGATTAGAGAGCTGATTTGCTGATTTCTGTAGTCTTTAGGAATCTAGGAGTTTTTACGTCAGCAAATACAAGACAAGAGAGCTATGTGTTCTTGTACGCTCTGAATATATAGTGTATATATATATAATGTATACATATATATATATAACTGGTATGTTAAATGTTCAGTATTTTCTATTTTCCCAAGGTATGCAAGACCATTAAGATGAACACACTATCATTCTCACACATGCAGGGGTTCACGTGTGTTTTGTTAGCAGCATACCAAGTAATGTGTGGATGAGCAAGTGGATATATAGTTGCTAGAGACAACAGCAGGTAATGCAAGACATCCATCAAATATTTAAGGAGGATAAGTTAATAATGAAGGGATTCTACCCACCCTACACCACCGTGTGGTATCAGGTTCATAAGACTCATTAATATACAGTTGTGTTCACATGCACAGACCACACCCAGCTGAGTAAACACTGAATTTACACACACTTAACATACTCAAACACGATTAAAAGTTAAGGAAAAGCTCTCAATGCACATTTGCTTCTATCTTTCTTTGTATCCTGCCCCCCCCCCCCCACTACCCCCGTAGGAGATGGATAACCTGCGGGCAAGGATAGCCCAGGAAGGGGTCAGCGTGGAGGTGGACGCAGCCCGAGGTCCTGACCTGGGCTCGGTGCTGTCTGAACTGCGCTCTCAATATGAGGGCATTGTCCAGAAAAACAAAGAGGAAGCTGAGAACTGGTACCGCAAGAAGGTCTTTGTCCTCAGGAAAGCAGGGTCAACATGCACTTGTTCATAAGGAACTCCATAAATTAAATATTAATGTCTACAATCCACCAACATCACCTGATCCGTTCAATCTAATTATACAGAGTATGCCACAGAGACTTGTGGGTAATGTGTTATAGGTTGCATTGTGAGTTTTACGTAGGTATCATGTTTACATCAGTGACAAATTTCACAGCTGCTTTCTCATCATTAGTCTACGACTACAACTGCTAATCATGTTTTCAGTTGAGTATTTCAACACCTGCCATTTAAAACCTTGTAACTAATAAAATGACACAGTAGAACTGAAATATACACCAGTTCTTGGCTATGTTTTAGAACTGCATTGTATATTTATACCACTTCTTTCCTACTGTTGCACAGTGTAATGTTCTTCAGCGGAGTTTCCTCTTGTGTAACATTGTCTGGCAGTTGTGGATAGCGTTGCAGGTCTTTGGATAACCCCGCTGTGGCTGTGTTGGTATTGCAGCTGGACGTGGTGCAGACCGAGGTGCGTGAGAGCAACGAGGCACTGCGTGGGGCAAGGAGCGAGCTCACAGAGAGACAGCGCTTCCTGCAGACCCTGGAGGTGGAGCTGGAGAGCCTTCACAAGCAGGTCAGGACCACTGAGGGGCAGTGTGGGGTGTGATGGGACCTTTTAAACACTGCTCCTGTTTCCAGAGTGAACTTTTAGAGCGGTGCACAATGCTTATAGAGTTGCAGCCTAGTGGGGAATTTAAAACGCTGCCCTTTACGTGGTGGTACCGAACAAGTCCCCTGTGTCTCCTGCTGTGTCATAGTTTCAGTGGTTTACAGTGAAAGGAACACAACCACAGTTATTCTCATATAAACGTGGCCAGTGAATCAGTGAACTTCAGTTACGAACTGAGGAAAGTGGATCCATGGCTCCTGATTGTAATCACAAAGTAATGAGTAATCCTGTAGCATCACCACTTCTGTCCGCCTTAGACTTTCTCACCAGTGCTTGAGTTTCATGGCTGGGGATCTGGATTAGCATCTCTTAGCTGCGCTGGCTCCAACTCCTGCTGATCATCTGGTTACTGTAAACAGATCACGCTAGTGTAAATAAGAGAAGCCATCCTGGACACAGAGGGGTTTGTTTCAAAAATGCTGTGGCACTGGTCATGTCTGTGCACCTGGCATTTATGGTGTTTATACAGTGTTTATAGTAATAATACTGTCTCTGACACAGTTACTGACAAACACACACACACACAGACAGACACACACTGCTTTTCACATAATATTCTCACAGGCACTATTTCCATCTACCCTCAATATATGAATTCCATGCTATTTGTATGCTGCCGGTGAATGTTTTTGTAAAGATGCTGAAACACAAGATCAAAGGCACAAAGAGTCTCTGTCTGCTGGAAGCTATGGTCAGGAAGCCTTGTGTCACTCTACACAGGTGTCTCTTATCAGAAGTCCAGCTTTCATGCGGGGAAGATGGAAACATTTCACTGACTTTGCTTTGTTCTAATGAAACGGATTCTGATGGAATGTGATTCCTTTATTCTAATGACGGATGGAAGGTTGTGATTCATTTACAACCTGCCTGTCTCTGTGTTTGTGCTATACGTCAAGCCTGATTGATCTTTATTTATAAGTGTGTTGTGGTGTTTACAGAATGAACACTGATGCTAATTTAAGGTTTACTGTGCTTCAGAAGTGTGCTCAGCCTTCAGTTGGCTCATTTCCTCATTTGTCCTCATATCAGTATTAACTATCTTTACATGTAAGGTTACATATATGTTACATGTACAGTATGATTATATTCAAGTTAAATAAGGTTACATCCACATTTTGACTTGACTCAAATAATCATTTAAAGTGAAATAATTTCTTTCTTTTGGCTTTATTTCAATATTTATCATGCCCTAGAAAAAACAGTCCCCTAAAAATAGATACACATTTTATAGATATAATATATAGATATAAGTGTTCTTATAATAAAATCCTATTCCTCGTTATGAAATCCACATAGATACAAATAGACACCTTTCATGAATGCACATTACAATACAACAACACATTGTGAGTTCCCAACCTGCATCTCTCTTAGTTTGTAATTGCACCATCTCGGTCAAATACTCGTCAAACTCTGAGGTGCTGAGTCCTGCCCCAATATTTCTGTCGCCCCCTGCAGGTGGCTGCTCTGGATGGTAACCTCAGCGAGACAGGTCAGAAGTACTCCCAGGAGATGGAGCGTCTGCAGGCCACCCTCAACCAGCTGGAGGAGGACTTATCCCAGTTGCGGCTAGACATGCAGCGTAACAAGACCGAGTATGAACAACTCCTGCGCATCAAACAGAACCTGGAGATGGAGATAGCCACCTACAGGCGCCTGCTGGAGGGGGAGGACACGTGAGTGCCATGGTCATGCCATTTCTGCTTTCTAAGTAAACTTAATGGTTTGTTTACTTCTTGTTTTCAACATTTCTACATATTTATTTCTACATATTCATTTATGTCTTTGAATATCCAGCAGGGATTACAGTGCTTCCCATCTATGGATTTAAGTATAAAATGTACAGCAGGGATTACAGTGCTTCATATCTATGGACCTTTTGTATTGTTTTTAGTTCTTATGGGTGACTGTAATTTGATGTTTTTTTTCTGCAGTATAAAGGAAGTTCCTCCGCCCCCAAAGAGTAAGTATTTCTGCTGAGACATGCACATTTTTGAAGAAATTTGCAATGGTAAACAAGACCTGTCACACCTGGCCTGTGTACCATAATCAAACCACGTCAGGCTTAAAAGCATGCAGTTCCATCTTATGTGGCCTTTATCCTCCTTAGCCTTTCACTGTGATAAGAGCTGTGAACGTAATGAATGGCTAATCATTTACACTTGAGACCCACCCAGCTTCCTCTCTCCTGTCCTGAAATACACTCCAGTTCACGGTGACAGGTGATTCATACAGGTGACGTAATCTAAACCTGCCTTCAAAAGTAGTCTAATGTGACTGAACATTCTGGATCAAGGCTCAAATAATTGTATTCATAGTCATTCATAACCAGAAACACTGTTGTGGTCTATTCCATGCATGAGGATGTATGACCTGCTCTGTAGGCAGCCGGCCTCACATCTCCACTCCAAACACAGCCCATGCTTCAATACTAATGGCAGATTAAAAGCTGTAAACACAGCAACCTCCCAAAACAGAATAGTAGCTCCCTGGCAACGCAAATCATACACACGTGTGTGTGTGTGTGCTGGTGCAAGAAGAAACTTATGGATCAAGCCTGTCTCTCTGCCTATCTCATATATCACTCTTTTGCTATTTCTCTGTCCCTTTTCACTCTTTTGATGTCTGTTTCTCTGTCCCGCTATCTCACTCTGCAGAGGAACCTGATGTCCGCACTAGGAAGATCGTGAAGGTGGTCACCCAGACCATGATCAATGGCAAAGTTGTGGATGAATCCAGTGAGGTTGAACAGATTGAGGAGAGTAAGAAGTAAAGTCTGAGTATTTTAGCCCAAAATAAAGTCCCCATTGTTAACTGGGGATCACATTAGCCCCAGGAGACCCTGCAGAACTCTCACATTACCTGTTCTCTCTACCAAAGCCTTTCAAGCAGCTCATCTTTCTTGAGCTTTTCTCAAGCCACGTAATGAAGCCCACTCTTAGACAGAGACGTCCATTTTAGAGTCAACACTGGACAAGGAATTAAGTCCCCTCTTTGTCGCTTGTTTGTATCAAAGAGAATATTATTCTTTTTTCCTTTCTTGCAATATTTGTTTCCCTGTAGGAATGGGAAGGTCTGACATTTGTTGGAAGTACTCATCTGTAAATCTTTGTTTTAGAAACACAGATAGTGTAAGTCCTCTCAGTGAAGTTGAAAAAAAGACAACACGCAAAAAGGATTGTGTGCATGTACTTACTAAGATCACATGTACATGTCTGACTGTTGTGAAATTACATGGTTAGGATCATGTGTACATGTCTGGCCGTTGTGTTATTACTTGGTTATTAAGATCAAGTGTACATCTGACTGTTGTGACATTTCTCGGTTAAAAGGATCATGTGTATATATGTCTGACCATTGTGACATTGCTTGGTTTCATAAATAGCTTTTTCCCCTTTTATGGTGTCTGACCAGAATTGGCATCAGTAGGCATTCTAAGATTTACACAGCCTCCTGAATTACAGTAAAATGCTTACTGGGTACCAATCTGCTTAAATAACTTATTGCAGGTACTTCAGAATAATCTGTTAGTTTTATTTTAGTATTCCTTAAACACAGTTGCTGAAATACATCTTTGAAAAGTCATATTTGTAAATTTAATACTTTCCCCTGACCAAAATGTCCAAGTAAAGCAATTGACTGTCTCAGAAAGCAACGGGAGACCAGTTAATCTCTTGCACCTAAACATGTTGCATATAAACATTAAACTAATGATTATGTAGTCAGTTGTGTTTTAGGTAGTGATATAAACAGCTGTGTGGTATTTGTTAGTAAGTGGCAGGTATGTAAGCAGTTGTGTTATGATTGTAGGTGGTGTGTTGGGTTGTTTCATAAGTGTCCTAGGAGTCTCCCAGTTGTGGTAACTTGCTCAACACAAAGCTGAGCAAAAACAAAGATCAAAGTTGTATCAAAGTACATGGCTAATGAGATTAAAAAATCTTCAAACATGAATTTCCTAAAATCACAACAAAAAGACTGATTGATTAAAGTAGTTCATTTGGAACCTTTTTATGTTTTAATGTTCTTCGCAAGGTTCTTACCTGCAGCTAAATGAACTTCCCAACTCTCATAGGTGAATGTACACATACAGGATTGGATCTTAAACAGAGGACTACATTAAATGTTTAGAAAATCCACAGATCTTCCTTAGATCACAGCTTAAACCCACTCGTCATCCATTATAACATTTTAACCTTTGTTACTGAACTCTTTTAAGATTAATTCTTAAAGAACTGAATACTTTGGTCACCCAGCATATGTGTAGTCTACATATACCCTATAAAAAGTAACTCCTAACTTTCACTTGCACTCCTCTTATAACAATTATTTTTAAAAGACTGATTTATAAAGAAGCAAAGTACCCTAGTCATTCCAGATTTTCCCACATTCGGCTAATGGAGTTCAAAGGACTGGCTCATATTTCAGTGACTTTTGAGAAGCATGCAAGCATGACAAAGATCAGACCATGAAGCTGCTTCAGTGACTCAATGTACAATCCACAGTTGACTGCTTTACTTAGCCCAAGCTAACATGAAGCCTTTGACAATGGGGAATGTGAGGTAGAATGGATAGGGGTGCTAGTTTATTTTCCAGTTCAGGAGTGAACACATTGAGGGTGGGGTGAACACACACACACACTGTAAGGAGTGGTTTTTGGTTGTAGGACTCAGGTGCAAAAACCTAACACAGGGAACTAAGGCCTCCATCAAAATAGCATGAGAAATGCATAGAAAATAAAAGGGGCAAATAACTAAAGGGGAAATAAACTGGGAAACAGAAAACTCACGGAGGAATCTCAGCGTGACGGTAAGTAAAGGGACCAACAGAAAGGCACGGAGCGATGTCGATGTGACGGTAAGTAAATGAAATAACCAAAAAACAAAATTCTCAAAAACAACAAAAATGGATAGGAACAAATAGAATAGTAAAACTTGATATGGGCCAGAATTGGCGCAGGAGTAATACTCGAAAGAGCAAAAGGGATGGTGAAAAGACACTGAGAGAAAATGCATTAACTGCAAGAGAGGCTGACTGCATAAGCGGTAAGGCAAACAACAACTCAGCAATGTGACTCAGCAACCGTCTCCCTTAAGTACCAAGGAAGACAGCTGCCGGTCATCATTGCTGATTGCAGAATGCCCGTGGTCTGGCTCGCGAACCCCACCTTGTGGTGGCAGAAGGCACGGCGCTAGAGCCAGCCCCTCACACACACACACACACACACACACACACACACACACACACACACATACATATATATATATATATATATATATATATATATATATATATATATATAGAGAGAGAGAGAGAGAGAGAGAGAAGAATACACCTTTTCTATGAAGTCCTCTTGCTGTCAATGTGATAACACTGTTGTTTGTGAGAGACTCCTAAGCCTGTTAACACCACTGTGGCAGCAATGACTGTTTCTTCTTTACGCCACAGGTGCGCAGTGTAGTACTGGGTTCTTGAAAAAGTGCAGTCCACCCAGTTCCAGTAAGGACTTGTAATGTCCAAAAACATACCACACAGGGTTTGGCCTGTAATGTGGATATACTGTAAATCTACACTATTGCTTACTTTTTGTCAAACCTAATCCAAATATAAGCAGAGAGTGTTGGGTAAATACCACAGCCTTGAGATTCACCAACAATGCCAAAAACAAGAACTGAGTCATATTGAGAAGATGGCTATAGATTGTCCCAATAACACTTTACCCTAGAATTTACAGTCTTCTCAACCCCTGTAATCTTGTCAAAGTGAATTTACACAGGAAGGTCAGACTGCATGGAGAGAATGAATGTTTCATTTGGAAAGGACATACAAATGAGTCACATCACCTGCTGCCTTAACTAGACTACTGTTTACGAAATGTTGTGAAATTAGATAAGAACAGGAAGTCATCACAAAAATGACATCAGGCCTTACTGTGAGGGGCTTAGCTCTAATAGTATTATTCTTCTTGGTCAATGCATGTTGCTTCCACGAAGAAAAATAAATTATAATTATTATAATTATGATAAGAATAATATTAATAATAATAATTATATCTAGCCTTTCTGATTAATATGCATGTATGAATGTAAGGCAGTTTTATAGTGTACCAACAATAGGCTATGTGGGATGTTTAGTCTACCTTGCCACAATATGGATAATTACATTTCTTTTGTAAGATTAAATGAATTGAAAAGTTAATTTTGGCTTTGTCTTTTTTGTGCTCCTAATGTGAAGATTTATTACTTTTTCTTAGTTTAACTTTTGGTTCCTGTTATCGTCAGAATAGAATTCTATGTGTGCTTGAATTTATAAGTAAGTTTGGATTTTGTGAATAATATATGTCTGAATTAAATTCCCAATTTTCAGTGTGTTAGCCTTGAAAAATAAAGCTTCCTTGGTTTAATGTATTCCATTTCACACACAAAGGTTGACCCCTAGTGGTTACATTCACACATAACGCTTAGTTGCTCAACACAGTCTCCTTCACTTGATAAAACAAAATAACTTTGTGGCCACTCCAATGCAAATATTTTCATTCACTTTTGAATTTTAATTTACTTTTGTTATGAAGTATCTCCGTGAGCCAAAGATTACTGTACTCTTCTGTTTTACTTGGCACTTTAATTTTACTGAATATGAGGCTTGGTGGTTAGCATATTTGTCTCTCAGTGCTCTCAGCTACCCAAATAAATTGCTTGGTTAGTGATTGCATAATAAAGTAAAATAAATAATATAGTGTGTGGGTGTGAATGATTGTATGGATTGATGTCCTGGATGTCTCTCTCTTCCTGCCTCTGTTTCAGGTATCCAGTTGAGTGTTTGTCTACTGCTTCACTAGTGTGTGACTGGACGTGAATGTCTCTGTTCGAAATAGCCTACTACATACTACTGGCGTACTGCTTGGGCCCCAAATCAGTATGCCGTATGCAGTATTAGAATAAAATGAATTTTTCCAGTATGCGAAACATCCCCGGATGATATACTACTTCCGCAAAATATTCCAGTACACGAACAGAGCTATCTTCGTGGTGTACTGCATCCAATCATGCAACGCTATGTTCACGTGACCCCGTAGTATGCTTCGCTTTTGTCGCATACTGGAAACTGTACTACATACTACTACGAGGACCAGTATGCAGTATGCCGCATGTAGTAGGCTATTTCGAACTACACTGTAAATCCGAACAGTGCTACTAACATCAACTTTAATGGTGTGGTAATTAAAACCAGGTATTTTGTTAACCCAGCATGAAAGGTTTGCATTATTTCAACGTATCATCAAGTTTTAATTTAATCTGATTATATATATATATATATATATATATATATATATATATATATATATATATATATATATATATATATATATATTTGAGTAAACATTTTATCTACATTAAAATGTATAGGTTTGCAAGGGCACGTAGCGTCTGACGTCATCAACGTGGCCCATATACCGGATTCATCGTTCAGAAATGATCAAGACGGCTGCTCGTTAATGAGAGTCTTTAGAGAGAACTGCTTGTGTTCCAGTGTTGAAAAACTACGTTTCAAGTTTTCATTTTCTTACATTTTTTTACTGTGACTAAGTCACGCAAAATTATTCAGGTAACATCAGATTTAAACATGTCAGTCATCAAAAAACATTAATGTCACGGTCAGCCCCGGACCCCTCCCTGTGGGCGTGTGTTTCTGTTGTCGATGTCCGTATATGTATTTCCGTGGGTGTTGGTGAATGTGAGTGTTCATTCGTCGCACCTGTAGCTTGTCTCGTCTTCACAAGGGGTTAGTGTAGTGCGTCTATTTAATGTGTGCTTGCGCAGTGTCCCGTGCTCGTCTTTGTTAGAGTCACCGTAAATGAGCGTCTATGTTGAATGTAGTGTGTCAGCGCTATTTAGCGAACCAAGCGTAAAGTCTTTATATGTGAATAAATAAACTGCGTATATATGCCACGCTTGCTCTTTTGCATCCGA
Source organism: Brachyhypopomus occidentalis (assembly GCA_020368025.1). Lineage (NCBI taxonomy): Eukaryota > Metazoa > Chordata > Actinopteri > Gymnotiformes > Hypopomidae > Brachyhypopomus > Brachyhypopomus occidentalis. The sequence continues at coordinate 19,053 of JAGXOD010001397.1, read as the reverse complement.
ACCCTCGCTCCACCGTGACAGAAAGACGAGCCGCAAAGGATAGCTCCCCTCCTCGCCCCTCTGGGTGCTCGAGGAGTGCAGAGGGCTACACGGACGACGACGTCACCCCTCCTTCCTCCGAGTACGCGTCGGAGCTGGTGAGCGCTGACGAGGAGGGGAGCTATTCTTCCTCTAGGTGCTCGATGAGCACAGAGGGCTATAGGGGCTACGACGCCACCCCCCCTTCCTCCGAGAGAACGTGGGTCCTGGAAAGCGAACGAGAGGAGGACATCAGCCCCCCCCCCCCCCTCATCGGACGCAGAGTATGATGGAAAAGGAGAGTCTGCGCCAGAGGATGAGGCGATGGACTGTCAGAGAGACAGGGGAGGGGAGATGTTAGCATGAGGAGTTACAGCTCCTCCGGAGCTGGGATGAGCATCGGGGAGGAACCAACAATTCCGTCCCCGAGGGTGGTGTGGCCGGAGCGGGAAGCCCCATGGGGTCCGCCACGCAGTGGTCAGCGATCTCCGGCAGCGATCCGGAGGAAGGTGGACCGTGCCACCCAGTGCCAGGAGCCGGCGCAGGCGCCTGCGCCCCCGGCGGCGGGGAGAAGAACCCCGGGGACCGCGATGGGGGTGGAGGGAGGAAGACCTGCGAACCCAGGCAGGCTCCCAGCGGCTGCGGGGAAGCAGGCAAGGATGCCAGGACCACATGGAAAGGGAAGGAGGGTCAATAAAAGACATGGGGCGCGTAGAGGAGGGCACCGGCAAGCCCCTTCTAACCGGTCCCGACCCGTGTCCCCCCCGGTCCCACGGTCCACAGACCCGGAGCCGGACTCGAGAAGTGAGGGTGAGCGTATTGCCGAATATTTGCGGCAGCACCCACTCGAGGCCGAGGAGGAGGGGTTGGCGGGGTACTACCGCCGACTCGCGGAGGCTGCATGGGCGGAGCGAGCCAGCCAGCCCGTGAGGGACCCTTTCCCCGGGGAAGACAGGAGCAAAGCAGAGATGGGAGCGGTGGCTTGGATTGCCACCGGAGAGAGCACTCACACCCCCCCTGAGTATGAGTTTGAGGAGGAGGACTCCGAGGAGGAGAGGGGTTCCCCTTCTGTGTGCTCGCGGAGCACTGTACGATACACGGGGGACTACGTCAGCCCTCCTCCCTCCGAAGGCGCACCGGAGTCCGGTACTGACTTCGGTGAGGATTCCGAGGAAGAAGGGAGGGATTCATCTCCCGTGTGGTCGAGGAGTGCAGAGGGCTACACGAACGACGACGTCACCCCCCCTCCTCCGAGTATGCGTCGGAGCCGGTGAGCGCTGACGAGGAGGGGAGCTATTCTTCCTCTGTGTGCTCGAAGAGCACTGTAAGAGACGTGGGGGACTATGTTAACCCTCCCCCCTCCGAATATGCGCCGGAGTCGGTGAGCGCTGACGAGGAGGGGAGCTATTCTTCCTCTAGGTGCTCGATGAGCACAGAGGGCTATAGGGGCTACGACGCCACCCCCCCTTCCTCCGAGAGAACGTGGGTGCCGGAAAGCGAACGAGAGGAGGACATCAGCCCCCCCCCTGGTGGGACGCAGAGTATGATGGGAAAGGAGAGAGTCTGCGTCAGAGGATGAGGTGATGGACTGTCAGAGAGACAGGGGGAGGGGAGATGTTAGCATGAGGAGTTACAGCTCCTCCGGAGCTGGGATGAGCATCGGGGAGGAACCAACAATTCCGTCCTCGAGGGTGGTGTGGCCGGAGCGGGAAGCCCCATGGGGTCCGCCACGCAGTGGTCAGCGATCTCCGGCAGCGATCCGGAGGAAGGTGGACCGTGCCACCCAGTGCCAGGAGCCGGCGCAGGCGCCTGCGCCCCGGCGGCGGGGAGAAGAACCCCGGGGACCGCGATGGGGGTGGAGGGAGTTAAGACCTGCGAACCCAGGCAGGCTCCCAGCGGCTGCGGGGAAGCAGGCAAGGATGCCAGGACCACATGGAAAGGGAAGGAGGGTCAATAAAAGACATGGGGCGCGTAGAGGAGGGCACCGGCAAGCCCCTTCTAACCGGTCCCGACCCGTGTCCCCCCGGTCCCACGGTCCACAGACCCAGAGCCGGACTCAAGTGAGGGTGGCGTATTGCCGAATATTTGCGGCAGCACCCACTCGAGGCCGAGGAGGAGGGGTTGGCGGGGTACTACGCCCGACTCGCGGAGGCTGCATGGGCGGAGCGAGCCAGCCAGCCCGCGAGGGACCCTTTCCCCGGGGAAGACAGGAGCAAAGCAGAGATGGGAGCGGTGGCTTGGATTGCCACCGGAGAGAGCACTCACACCCCCCCTGAGTATGAGTTTGAGGAGGAGGACTCCGAGGAGGAGAGGGGTTCCCCTTCTGTGTGCTCGAGCACTGTACGATACACGGGGGACTACGTCCAGCCCTCCTCCCTCGGGCGCACGAGTCCGGTACTGACTTCGGTGAGGATTCCGAGGAAGAAGGGAGGGATTCATCTCCCGTGTGGTCGAGGAGTGCAGAGGGCTACACGGACGACGACGTCACCCCCCTCCTCCGGTATGCGTCGGGCCGGTGAGCTGGACGAGGAGGGAGCTATTCTTCCTCTGTGTGCTCGAAGAGCACTGTAAGAGACGTGGGGACTATGTTAACCCTCCCCCTCGAATATGCGCCGGAGTCGGTGGCGCTGACGAGGAGGGGAGCTATTCTTCCTCTAGGTGCTCGATGAGCACAGAGGGCTATAGAGACTCTGACGCCACCCCCCTTCCTCCGAGAGAACGTGGGTGCCGGAAAGCGAACGAGGGAGGACATCAGCTCCCCCCTCATCGGACGCAGAGTATGATGGAAAAGGAGAGTCTGCGTCAGAGAATGAGGTGATGGACTGTCAGAGAGACAGGGGGAGGGGAGATGTTAGCATGAGGAGTTACAGCTCCTCCGGAGCTGGGATGAGCATCGGGGGGAACCAACAATTCCGTCCTCGAGGGTGGTGTGGCCGGGCGGGAAGCCCCATGGGGTCCGCCACGCAGTGGTCCGCGATCTCCGGCAGCGATCCGGAGGAAGGTGGACCGTGCCACCCAGTGCCAGGAGCCGGCGCAGGCGTCTGCGCCCCCGGCGGCGGGGAGAAGAACCCCGGGGACCGCGATGGGGGTGGAGGGAGTTAGACCTGCGAACCCAGGCAGGCTCCCAGCGGCTGCGGGGAAGCAGGCAAGGAAGTCTGGTCCGTTATTCCCCCCGCTTCCTTCCTTAATTCCCCAGCTCCTTCCGACAGTACCTCAGCTCCCTATACCAGTGTTAGTGTCGATCCCAGTGTTTCTCCCACATCCCCTTCTTCCTTTTTGTGCCTATGTTCGTCAGTGTGCCTGTGTGTGTTTTTGTCTTTGTGCCATTGCCGTGTTGGTCTAACGTGTTTTCCCCTGTCTTCCCAGGGCGGCTGGTCTGAGGCGCGTGGCTGTGCTGCTCCCCTGGGGGAGGGATGACGGCGTCATTCGGAGGCCGAGTTCCCGGCGACCACGGGACCGCCCATAGGTGTGGGACCGTGGCGTCATGGCTTTGCTGGGCCTCCGGGCGGAGTTGCCCCTTGGGGGAGGGCTATGTCACGGTCAGCCCGGACCCCTCCCTGTGGGCGTGTGTTTCTGTTGTCGATGTCCGTATATGTATTTCCGTGGGTGTTGGTGAATGTGAGTGTTCATTCGTCGCACCTGTAGCTTGTCTCGTCTTCACAAGGGGTTAGTGTGGTGCGTCTATTTAATGTGTGCTTGCGCAGTGTCCCGTGCTCGTCTTTGTTAGAGTCACCGTGAATGAGCGTCTATGATGAAAGTAAGTGTCTCAGCTTGGCGATATTACGTAAATGGAAAAAGGCAGCCTTAGTGACATTGCATATATGTGTGTCAAATGAAAGATCCGAATCAATAGTGACACCTAAGCTTTTTGCGGTAGACTTGCGTGTTACTGAAAACCCATCTAGGGTAAGGGGAATATCAGCCCAGCTGCTTCTAGCAGCTTTAGGCCCAAGAATCAGCACCTCAGTCTTATCAGAATTTAGTTGAAGAAAATTAGACCAGGTTTTTTAATTAGCGGCTTGATAACTGCAAGTTTAAATGAACTGGGAATATAGCCCAGGCTCAGAGAGCAGTTTATTATAGTGAGCAAAGGTTCTATATTGCTATGCAGTAATTCTTTAAGTAAATGGGTTGGTACTGCATCTAGTATGCATGTGGAGGGCTTGGCAGATTCCACCAATGAAATAAGCTCCTCCACGACCAATTGGGGAGAAGGACTCTAACAGGGCATCAGAGCTGACCAGACAGCTGTCAAGGTGCATAGGCATGTTGACAGGCTCTGAGATAGCACAACCAATTTTTTCCCTAATTTTATCAATCTTATCATTAAAGAATTTCATAAAATTATTACTGCTATACTCTAGTGGGATTAGTGGATTGATTTCATCATGGCTCCTTGTTAGGCTGGAAACAGTTTTAAATAGGAGTGCAGAATTGTTTTTATGTTTTTCTATTAAAGCTGATAAGTATGAGGATTTTGCCGTCTGCAGGGCATGCTTATATTCACTAAGGCTGCTTTTCCATGATAGTCTAAACACTTCTAACTTTCGCCATTTACGCTCCAGGATCCTCGCGGCTCGTTTGAGACTACGCGTGTGCTCGTTATACCATGGCGCTATTCTTCTCTCAGAGGCTCTCTTATAGCATAATGGTGCAACCTTGTCTAATGCTGTACGAAGAGAAGTCTCAACGTGCTCGGTAAAATGCTCTAGTCCTTCCGGAGCTACAGGTGTATCAATTTCTGTCAAACCAGGTAAAATGTCAGTGAGTGCGGCTATGGTACTAGGTGCTATAGTTCGTTTCATTCGGTAGCGGGGCGGCTGATGAATACCGTCAGTCAAGCATAACTTGTACGTTATGAGGCTGTGGTCTGAAACGGCCTCGCTCTGAGGTAAAATTGCTAAGCTGGATATGTTAATACCAAATGATAAAACCAGGTCTAAAGTATGACTACAATTATCGTAGGACCCACCACATTCTGAGTGATACCCATTGAATCAAGAATTTCTTGAAAATTTTTGCTTAAAGCGTCACAAAGATTCTCAAAATGGATGTTAAAATCACCAACTACAATCACCTTATCGGCTGATAGCACTACATGAGACAGGAAGTCTGAAAACTCCTGCAAGAACTCAGAGTAAGAACCAGGGGGCGGTAAATAGTAATTAACATAAACGACTGTGACGCCTTGTTGGTTGTCAGATTTGATACATTTGAAACAGTGAGGATGAGATGTTCAAAAGAATTAAATTTAAAGCCGAATTTGAGAAATGTCTATATCAGAGTCATATATTGTGGCGACACCACCTCCTCGACCATTTGGACGGGGGTTATGAACATATCTATAGCCAGAGGGAGAAGCTTCATTTAGGGCCATATAATCATCTGGCCGGGTCCAGGTTTCCGTCAAGCAGAGCATGCATAAATTATGATCGGTAATCATTTCATTAACCAGCAATGCTTTAGATGACAGGGATCTAATATTTAGCAGTCCTAGTTTCAGATTTAAACTACTCTCCAAGGGAGCATAATCCAATTTAACATTGATTAAATTTTGTCTACTAACTTTGCGAGTTATTTTTTGGTACTCGAGGAACTGACAGTCTCAATCCAGTGTGACCTAGGTGACATCTCTTTGTAGCTAGCAGACAGAGTCCTCCTGACCATTTGTTGAAATGTATTTTCCATATTTGTTATCTTGATTTAGATAATGTACCTTGGTGTGTCCAATAACAATCTGGCTTCAACAACTCTGGCTTTCTTCAGTGACGCAGTTCAGAAGTTCGGAATTCCGCTGAGGTAAAAAACAAAATAACCTGGAAACTGTCCTGCATAGAGATTTAGTCTGTGTAGGTGAAACATAATACATTGAGCAGGGGTCACCAATTATGTCAGCAAAGGGCCAGTATGGCTGTAGATTTTTATTCAAATCAACCAAGCTCACTTGATTTTACTTGTTTTAATTAGTTAGACTCAATCTTCAAAAAGGAATTAATTATGAGGTGTGCTCGTATTGCTTTCAATGGAAAGTGGCAGGAATATGAGTCTTTGAGGATAAGATTAATTAACCCATACAGAGAATAACATTTGATTTCATGCAGTGTTTGTTGCTAAACTTGTATTTCAATAGGGTGCGGGCTGATCAAGGAACAGAGAATGTTGATGTAGCTCGTTTTATGTTCTCCGTTCGGGGAACAGGAAGGGGTAGCTTCATTGCAGGCAAAAGCGTCCACAATCAGAGATAATTATGAATTAACACTTTTGATTAAGTATCTGCAGTTCCTACATTAGCCATCTGATAACACTTTTTATTTTTAACCAGGATTGAGCGCTTGTGGCGGGATGTATTCACAGCAGTTACTAGCCGTTTCTACAACATTCTGAATCAGCTTGAGGATGAGCGTCATCTTGATCTGGCGTAAGTTACGAATGGTTTCGGGAAACACTCGTAAATTTAAGAATATTCTTAAGTACGAGGTTACAAAGTACTTAGACTTACGAACGTTTTGGGAAACGCACCCCTGTCCAATAGCCTGCACATCTTTTGCTGCCACTTTGCGTTCAATCCATGCCTACAAGCCCACCTTGACATATTGAGAGAAGGCTGGGATAATCATCCTCTTCGTACAGAGGGCAACCTTTCTCCCAATCAACTGTGGCACCTGGGACAGGATTATCACTCCCAAGAGTGTGTAGGTGCGGGCCAAATTTATTAAGTAATCAGTCTCATAAAATTACCTACGAAATGGCGGAAGCTTAGATAGTGTTAACTTTACTTAATTTGAGGTAAAATTGATCTATCTAAAATCTGGTCAACTTCCGCAGCCCAATTAGTTGGATAAACAACTTTAAATCTGAATATTTTTAGTTCGAATAATAGTCCTGGCTTCAGGTTATAACGGAGAGACAACGACTCAGACAACAGCGTTTAACACAGAAAACATTTATTAAACACACTCCATAATAAACAGTACAACAAATAAGGGACTGGGGATCGTCTAGCGTGTGTGTATGTGTGTGTGTGTATGTGTGTGTGAGTGCGTGCGTGCGTGTTCGGGTATGTGTAGGTGGATGTGGATTCAGGTACGTGCGGGTGCACGTGCGCGTGGGGGGAGGTCTTTCAGACAAAGAGAAACTCAGCGGCGCGAAAACCAAACCAAGCTCTCCTCTATAGCCATAGACACGAGAAACTAAGACAATAGATGGGGGAGGAAGTTTTACAGGCGAGGAGAAACCCAATGGCGCGAAAACCCAACTAAGCCTATGGCGACACGGTATCGCTGGTCACTAGGCAACCTCAGCGAGAGTATAGCCAGACCCACGCGTAACTATGGCAATGTAACTATGGTAGGGGAAACCGTACAATTGATTACGCTTGCTAGATTTTGCGCGCTAGTACTCAGTTCTACTGGCTTAGTACAACATATGACATTAACACATTTAACCCAAGCATAAGCACAGGCGTAAACATTCACATTCAACAAACGCACAGTTCTATATTAAGTCTGCCCAGATGCACAGTCTTACTTGGTGTCGTCTGTCCGCGGCCCGCGCAGTAGGCCAGGTAGCCTCTTGAGGAGGACTCCTTCGTGCGCTTTAATGGAGAAAAGTTCCGCTGGATCGCGTTGCTCCGTCCGGGGAAAAGTTCTGGTAGCCGGTCAATCGGCGGTCCCTCGACGTTCCGTAGAGGGGTTTTCACGTGAAGGATTTTCAGTCGACTTTAACTGGAATTCGCGGAGGTCCGGCCGTCGCGCGAATGTTAAAACAGCTCTTGGATCCAGATGGCTAGCATAAGCGGTTAGGTAGGCAAACTCCGCCAAAAGAAATAAACTAGTAAACTAATTTATCCTTATAGTTTATTGCACGGGGCCCGAGTGCAGAACTAATACCGCTTTGTTCTCGAAGGTGTGCGCGCGCTCTTCGTCTCTAGGTACTGGGTTGCAGCCAGGTAGAGAGACCGGACAAAGGGGGATTCCCCCTTTTAAAGGGGTTCGTCTGGTGACGTAGTTACATGTCCGTTCTGACTAGGGCAGTGTCACTCGGGAGAGCGCCCCCCTTTGGTCTGTGGAGGCATGGTACCTACAAGTGTGATGATGTAAGGACATTACATTTGAATACTGTTCTCCCATTTATCTATACATTTGTTGTTCCACTCACTAAAGCAAAAATTTTATTCAACAGAATCTGAACATTCCACTAATAGACTGGGAATGCAGCGGACTTCCGCCCAGTGATTCCAACTCTGGTATCCATGTCCCTGAGATTGAATGCCCGCTGACAGCTGATGAATTGGCTGGACTAAAGGCTGCCATAGAGCCAATGAGACAGTCAACAAGTCTTGGTGCTGATATTTATTTTGCAGCATTGCAACACATGCAAAACATTGGTTACATGTAGTCTTTTCTGTTTTAAACTTATTTTATTTAATTGTTCATTATTATTTAGTTATTATTACATTTCTGAATTGCTTTCAATTGCTTTTTTTCTCAAAAAAGTATTAACATGTAAAACATGTAACGGGGTACGGATAGCAGCGGGAGCCGTAGACGTTTCGGAGAATCCTTTATTTTCCATTCTCTTTTATAACAACTCAAACACTCAGGCGTATAGCAAGATTAACTTAAAGAATATAACGATATAAGGAAGTCCTCGGATTCGGTGCTGTTCATCCAGGGATGATGGAGGTCGTCGTCGTCGTCGCAGGCAGGCAGGCTCTCTAGATCCTCAATGTGCAGCACCGAACGACCGGACCTGTGGGCTTAAGTACCTGTGAGGACAAACTATAACAGGTGCTTAATATTCCGGTGGTTGTGAGCGTGGGAGGGGTTTAGTGTGAGACGGGGTGTGCTGGCGTGCCGGTGCAGAACGTGTGAACACGCGTGCGCGTGTGTGCGCCCTCTGGTGGCCTCCCTGCCTGGCTCCCGTGACAAAACAATGTTACATTTTGACAATGAACATGTTTTAACTGAACCAACAATGTTAAAGTAAAGTAAACTAGCTAACTAGCAACATTAATATTGCCCAGACACATAAGAGTTGGCCTGTTTAAAAAAGTGAAGGGTAGGTAAGCAGCTAGCAAAGATGACTAACTAGCTAGCTAGCTAACTGTAGCTCAGTGATCAGCAGCTGGAAGCACGGACCCCCACTTCCATGAAAGCTTGTACAATACAAATAATACCTAACGTGAAGGCTTCAAGCAAGCTCATGTGTATAATCGCTTTAAATAACCGATTAAAAAGTTACAACCCATGGACACTTATTTTATAGCGCACTTTCGCAGTTTTCTTATGTTAAATAGCAAAGCTTTGGTTTGAATCCCACTTAGCACAAAACATTTTTTGTTCTAATTGAGAAGCAAATCTATATTGTACAATGCTCTATTATCATCAAAACACATTCACTTCTTTATGACAAATATACCATGGATCAGCAGAAAATGTCGATACACTAGCTAACATTTACAGTCCACTTACTTTCATAACATTTCCATAACATTACTTTCATTAAGCTAAAGCTAGCTCTCCAGCGACCTCCCACATGAACCACCAAAGCATGCCAGCTCTCTAAATTTAATCATGCTAACATATCTGTGGTTACATTACCAAGTGAGCATCGTACTAAATGATAATATTGAAGTCTGCCCAGAGTGGTAGATTTTTTGGGGGTAAATTATTTTTATATGTACACTGCATATGTTTGTGTGTTTTCATCAGGTGCAGCAGAATTCAGATATTGAAAATGCAGTGAGAAATCTTCTTAGTTGTATTACAAGGCATAGCAGCCCCCAGCCAGTTGGGGACATAGATAGTGCTAGCTCTGCAGGAGTTAGTCAGCCCATGGGAACTCAGGTTGTGGCTAGTGGTTACCATGAGGTCATGCAGCCAAATAGAACAAGCACAGTACAAAACGAGATGCAAAGGTAAGGATTGCACAGATATGAAAAAGTGTAGGTGCATTATTCAGTCATAACCAGATCAGATTTTGCAGAGTACTCTTGATGCAGTAAGATCTAGTTCTAGTACTAACAATAGGTATTTATTTAAAAGTTACGGAAATGACATAATACCAAGTAAATATATTTTCATTGTTTTTTTCTCCCAAAGATCTTTTCCAGGCATCTGCAATAATCGGACAAGAATGAATAGAAAGGCACCCGAACCTCCAAGAGTGATAAAGTTCCTAGAACTGCAGTTCTGCTTGCAAGAAGAAAATACAACCAGAAGTACTAAAGATGAAATGCTGCTATTGCAAGCAGGTTTAGGCAGAAGAAGTATAAACATCTCTGATGATGCTGATCATGCAGAGCTGGTTTGCAACTTTTCAAATGAATTATAAACGATATTGTTACAAATTGTCGTATAGTAACTATATAGTATACTGTGTAGTAAAGTTACTGGATTACAGTAAGAGCATTTCGTGGCAGCACTCATGGCCACCCTCCACATCACTATTCCGCTGCCCCAAGTTCTCTTTCAAACAACAACAAAATCTCAGATCTGAATTGTCAATCCATTTATCTGTATTGAAATTTAACAGTGCTGAACTAAATCAAGTTAATCTAAAATATTTATTTTTTTAATATTCAGATCACTAGACTACTGCTTGAAGAATATCCCAAGTTAAAAGCTTTGCGTGGCGGTTGACTTCTCCAAAAAGCTGCAGGTAAAATGAGATATATTACATAGGGGAGAAATATACCACCAGACATTTTAAGTTTTTGTGTTTTTGTATTTAATTGAATGCTGTCATGTTGGAATGAAGACTGATCTTTCATCATTGTTTTACAACTGTCACGGTCTGCCCCGCCAGCTTCGTGTAAGTTTCTACATTTACATTTACATTTACGGCATTTACGCCCTTATCCAGAGCGACTTGCAAAAAGTGCTTCATTGTTTTACTCAGAACAAAATCTCTAGCTAGTTAGTTTAGGCTAAACCCAGGAAGAAACTTTAAGCAAAGATATTATTAGATACAGTCAGTATGGACGCCTAGATATACTCAAATTTCTAGTTCACCTTCGTGTGTATGTTCGCTAGTGTATTCTCTGTTTAGTCATGTCATTACGTATAGGTTATGTCTCGTGCTCTGGTATGTCTCACAATAAATCTCGCTCATCTCAGCGCTTGTGTCCATCACGTAAATCCACACCCCGCTCGGCGTTACAACAACAAATATTCATTTTCAAAAGGGGGCAGTGGACAAAGAAAAACTACTCCCCTACCCCAAAGTTCCCAGGGTTACACAGCAAAAATATTGAGGTCTTCCTCAAACAATGGAAAGAACATAATCTATATAGTCCCTCTTCAAGAAAAAATCGACATGACCCCACTGCCATATGATGCCCCTGAATTCTAGAACATTCTAGAACAAAAAATGTTTGCATGACCTGTGGCACATCAGTTCCTCTTCAGCTGCTGCAGTTTCACATTGAGGCCTGTCAACAAGATGATACAAGTGATGTAAGTGATGTAATCCAGTTCAAATCAAATGTAAGTGCTGTGTAAGAGATGATTGTGTGCATCTGCAAAAGCAGACACATTTTATGTTAAACATTAATGAGCGGAGTGCAGTTATTAATATTTGGAGCTTCTGTATGGTTACTTAGTGTAGTCAGCATAAATTATACTTATGGCAACTTTCAGTTGACTCAGATACAATACACTTTTGTCTGGATCAGGATTCAAACCTCCATCTGAAATAAGACCATCCCATGTGGCCACAATGTGTAGCCAGACCGTCTGGCTATATTCATTCATTTGTTGCATTACATTTTACTGTTAAAGATGTTTGTGCCAAAACGTGCTCTAATTTCATTTAAACCAACTAAAATGCATTTTTTTTTAATCTTTGGTCAAGGATTCTGGATCTGTACCAAACGAAGTGCCAAGCCCAGAGCCAGATATTTGTATGGTAAGCAGATATTCATATTAAAATAATCAAAACCACTGACAGTTTATGGAATTTCCATTAATAATTAGTCTAATTGTGAGTCTTTGGTCACATAATATTAATTCTAAATGTTCTTAAGTGCTCTTAAATTATTTTGTGGGGGTTCTTTTCTAACAGATACAGGTTTTCAGTTTATTAAATCAAAAATGTGGTTTATCTTGGACCAGTGGCTGTTGAAAAAGGTCTAATACACAGGATCCCAACCCTGGTCCTGCAATACCCACTACCAGGCATATTTTGGTTTTTGTGATTTTGAAACCAAGGGAACGTTGAATTGTGTATTGCGAGGGCTCCCCCAGATCCAGGGTTAAATAAGTTAATTGCGCCTTGCCCAATACAGGATTCCTGTCCAATATGTGGGAAGGAGTTTTCTGCTGACATAATGCCATATCATGCGTTCATGTGAAGAAAGGTAAACATGGTAGTGGTATATCAGAATGAAAAATTGAATGTAAATAATAATAACGTGTATTAAATGAAAAAGAACATTGTATTTTCGGTTTCAAGTGTTGGATCTACACTTAAATGAGACTACAAAAACGTTTTTCTATTTCATGTGTTTGAATCACCATGAAAATTCTCAGTATTCATAACAGACAATATATTCCCTTCAAATTTCTTTGTAGTTTTCCTCAAATGGTTTCTTCAGTGATGAACAGGAATTTCACTGAAGAAAGTACATCAAAGTCAAAGTCAAAGTCAACTTTATTGTCAAATCTGTGATACGTACAGGACATACACAGGATTGAAATTACGTTACTCTCAGACTCCATAGTGCAGCTGTAAACATTTACTCTTAAATTAACATTTACTAAAAACAGTAGAAAACTATAGTAACGGTAAAAAAATTTATGTATATATATATAGACATATATGATAAAAAATAAAACAGGTCTCTGACATTTACATTTAAAGTAAAGTGGCATATGCAGCAGTAAATTATATAGATATAGATGTGTGTGCAAAGTGAATGTATGAGATATCTGATGTATTTAAGATTAAAGTGAACGTATGCAATGAATTATAAATATAAATATCAAGTGCAGATATAAACAGGAGTGCAATTGAATAGCATATAGACTTGTACAGTGATGGGTGTAAAACCAGTTTTTTTTCAGTCCAGAGTTCTTTGTTGTACTTGTGTGTTATTGTCATTGATTTGAAATGTGATTTTTATTATTTTTAAGGATGAAAAAGAGGCAGAGCAGGCAGAGAGTTAATCCTCCTGACTGCCTGGTAAACGAAGCTGTCCCTCAGTCTACTGGTTCTGGCTCGTAGACTTCGTAGTCTCCTCCCTGATGGCAGTAGGTTGAAGTAGCTGTACATGGGGTGTGTCGGATCACCCACTATGTTTTGGGCTTTCCGAGTGAGGCGGGAGTCATGAAGGTCTTGTAAGGAAGGGAATGAGGTGCCGACGATCTTCTCAGCTGCTCTCACGATGCGCTGGAGGGACTTGCGACAGTATGCTGTGCAGGTGCCGTACCACACTGTGATGCAGCTGGTCATGATGCTCTCGATGGCTCCTCTGTAGAAGGTACACATGATGGGGGCCGGAGCTCTGGCTCTTCTCAGCTTGCGGAGAAAGTACAGGCGCTGGTGGGCTTTCTTGGCTAATGATGCAGTGTTCTTACTCCAGGATAGGTCCTCTGAGATGTCTACACCCAGGAACTTGGTGCTACTCACTCTCTCCACAGCAGTACCATTGATGTTCAGAGGAGCATGCTGGGAGGGCAGCTTCCTGAAGTCCACGACTATCTCCTTTGTCTTTTGCACATTCAGAGATAAATTGTTGTCCACACCACCAGGCCAGGCAGTTCACCTCACTTCTGTAATTAGTCTCATCGTTGTTGTTGATGAGACCCACCACAGTTGTATCATCCGCAAACTTAAAGAAGTAGTTGGAGCTGTATGATGGTGTGCAGTCATGTGTCAGCAGAGTGAATAGAAGGGGACTCAGCACACATCCTTGGGGCGCCCCTGTGTTCAGAACGATGGTACTGGATGAGTTTCTGCCGACCCGTACTGCCTGTGGTCTCCCAGTCAGAAAGTCTAACAGCCAGTTACACATTGGGAGGCTCAGTCCAATACTGTCCAGTTTCTGGATAAGTTGTTGTGGAATGATAGTGTTGAATGCCGAGCTGAAATCAATGAATAGCATTCTAACATAAGAGTCCTTAGTGTCTAAATGTGTGAGAGCTGTGTGGAGGGCAGTTGAGATGGCATCATCAGTGGAACGATTTGGACGATATGCAAACTGGTAAGGATCCAGATTGGCAGGAAGGACGGACTTGATGTGTTGCATGACTAGTCTTTCGAAGCACTTCATGATGATGGGGGTGAGTGCTACTGGACGGTAGTCATTCAGACAGGATGGTGATGCTTTCTTTGGGACGGGGGATGATGGTGGTGGCTTTAAAGCAGGTGGGGACAATAGCCTGACTCAGTGAGATGTTGAAGATGTCTGTGAAGACAGCTGCGAGTTCCTCTGCACAGTCTTTTAACACCCGGCCAGGTATGTTGTCAGGACCAGGAGCTTTACGGGAGTTGATCTTGCTGAATGATCGCCTCACGGTGTCTGTGGTCAGCATCAGCGCCTGGTCGCCAGGAGAGGTGGAATATTTCCGTGCTGGTGTGTTGTTATTTGCTTCAAACCAAGCAAAAAATTTGTTCAGTTCATTTAGCATAGAGGTGGTGTAGTCACAGGTCTGAGGAGCCGGCTTATAGTCTGTGATGGACTGAATTCCCCGCCACAACTTTCGTGCGTCATTACTGCTTTCGAAGTGTTGAGCTATCTTCCTGGAAAGCTCCTTCTTGGCCTTTCTAATGCCCTGAGACAGTTTTTTTCTGGCTGTTCTCAGGCCCATCTGATCTCCTGCTGAGAAGGCAGCATTTCTGGCTCTCAGAAGCCTGTAGACATCCCCTGTCAGCCATGGCTTTTGATTTGCCCTCACAGTGATGGTCTTGAGGTCAGTGACGTCGTCAATACACTTGGTGATGTATGAACAGACGGTATCTGAGTACTCTTGGAGATCTGTGGTGTTGTTTATGTCTGTAGCAGCTTCCTTGAACATGTTCCAATCTGTGGTGATGAAACAGTCTTGAAGAGCTTCTGAAGAACCTTCCGGCCACACTCGTACCTGCTTGCAGACTGGTTTGGTGACTTTAACCAGAGGTCTGTATGCTGGCATTAGCATGACACTGATGTGGTCAGAGGTGCCGATGTGGGGGGAGGGGAACGGCTTTGTAGGCTCCTCTCATGGAGGTGAAAACTTGGTCCAGTGTATTGTTCCCTCTTGTTGGAAAGTCTATTTGTTTGTATGTCTTTGGAAAGACGCTTCTTGGATCTGCGTGATTAAAATCCCCAGCTAAGAGTAAAAAGCATCAGGGTGTGCTGTCTGCTGCTCACTGATGTGTGGATACAGTTCATTCAGTGCCTCATTTCTATTCCTGATGCTGGAACTCGGAGGTATATAAACAGCGACAATTATAACAGCTGTAAATTCCCTCGGTAAATAGAATGGTCGGCTTTTAATAACCATAAACTCCACTAAAGGTGAGCAGTGTCTATAAACCACAGCAGCATCGCGGCACCAGTCATCCTTGATGTAAACACAGAGCCCGCCGCCGCGAGTCTTACCCGCTTCAGTGAAAACTCTGTCGGCTCGGTAGCATGTTAGCTGCTCGAGCTGGATAGCATGGTCCGAACGTTGTCATTTAGCCATGTTTCCGTAAACACAAAAACACAACAGTCTTTCACATTTTTCCGTGTTGATCTCAGTAGGTGTATGTAGTCCATTTTATTGTCCAGAGAGCGTACATTAGCCAGAACCATGGATGGAATGGCCGGTTTGTGCGGGCTAGCCGCTAGCCTAGCTCGGATACCTCCGCGCTTACCCCGCTTCTGCTTCCTTTCACTCCGCTTGTGGCGCTTCCACTCTGGGCGAGACGAAGGAGTGGGGGTCGGTGATGATGCCGGCTTCCTGAGCAGGTCGCAGCCTCGTAGCTCCTCTTTGAGTTCGTCGTTTATTTTTTTGGAAAAAAAGATTTCCTGACGTCAAGCAGAAACTCACGGCTGAATTTGTTGTTAGAGACGTTTAGACATGACGAAGACGTACAAACACACTGCAAATTGCAGCACAATAAACACAGAAACGCTGTACTACTGGGAGAGAGAGATCAGTCCCAATGGTTTCCCAATGGAAACCATCAGTCCCAATGGTTTCCGAAGGCACCATAACTGTAGGCAGTACTGTTGGCCTGTCCAGTTCTTTTACATCAGAATGTGAGAGCAGAGCTCTCTTCGTGACTGTCATTCACTCTCCTCCTTCAAAGCTCAACTTAAAACTTACCTCTTTTCTCAGTACTTTCTCTCTGCTGCTCACTGATTTATTTAATTTTCTTTTTTTTCTTTTATTTAATTTATTTGATTCTCTTTTCCTCCCCCTTTCTCTTGATGTAAAGCGTCCTTGGGTATGAGAAAGGCTCTGTGACGTATTGAGGGAAACAGCGGAGGGCGAGGGTGGCGAGCCAATTCCTTTATTGACATCCATAATCAAACAAAAAATCTCAGGCTGAAGACAGCTAAGTCAACTCAAAAAAGCACTAAGGTAAGTAAGCAGCAAGGCGGGGACGTCCGTAGATGCGACGAAGCAGCAGAAGACATCCTTGGACTGGGCAGCAGTCAATCTCTCCAGGGGCTTTAATGCGCAGCACTGGATGGACAGACCTGCAGGCTTAAATAGTGTGGGAATTAAGGAGGGACAGGTGCTAGTATTCAGGGGACTGGGAGCGTGTGAGTGAGAGGGAATGAGGGGGTGTGTGCAGACGGAATGAGGGGGTGTGTCTTGTGGATCTGGCGTAGGTGGGTGCCCTCTGGTGGCCTCCCTGCCGTCTCACCGTGACAGAACCCCCCCCCCCCCAAGGATTCCTCCCGGCGCGTGCCAGGGGGTCTTCCCGGGCGGCACGGCGCTGGGCCCTCCGGGTACTCCCTGTGGAATGTGGCGATCAGGGAGAGGTCCAACACTTGGGAGGCCAGGATCCTCCAAGACCTCTCTTCAGGTCCGTACCCCTCCCAGTCCACAAGGTACTGTAATGTCCCACGCCGATACCTGGAATGTAGCAGTTTATTCCCCTGTAGGCGTGTCCATCCGACAGCATCACTGGCGGCGGAGGGGTCCCTCCCCTCTTCTCTCCCAGGGGTCCCTCTCTGACGGGCTTGAGTGCGGAGACATGGAAAGCCCTGGACACTCTGCGGTTACCGGGCACGCCGACCTTAAAAGTCACCTGGTTGACACGTTGAGTGATAACATACGGGCCGGCATACCGGTCGCTCAGCTTACCTGGGCTTCCCAGTCGTCCGTCCTTCGTGGAGACCCACACACGATCTCCAACCTTATACGGAGGCGCCTCTGATCTCCTCTGGTCAGCCTTTAGCTGGAACCTTCTCACGGCGTTCTTTAGACGCTGATGTGTGTCCTCCCGGGATGCCCTGTACCTAGAGAGGTATGTGCCCACTTGTTCAAAGTGGTGCGCTGCGCGGGGGGCACATACCTGCGGTGCGGAGGACAGTTAGGATGAGGGTTGGCATCATCAATAGCATTGTCAATCTCCCACTCCACGGTTCCTAGGAAGCATTGGGGAGAGAGTACAGGTTCCTCGCTGGTTGAGTCCGCACTGCCTGGAAATGAACGTGATAGTGCGTCGGTGCGTGTATTCTTCTCTCCGGGCCTGTAGGTAACCTGAAACTGGAACCGTGAGAAAAATAATGACCAGCGAGCCTGTCGTGCATTCTTACGTTTTGTAGACTTTAAATACTCGAGGTTCTTGTGGTCCGTCAACACAAGAAAAGGATGTCTGGCGCCCTCCAGCCAGTGTCTCCACTCCTTGAAAGCGAGTTTCATCGCTAGCAGCTCTCGATCGCCTACTCCGTAGTTGCATTCCGCTGGTGAGAGCTTACAGGAGAAGAAGGCGATCGGTTTCAATGTTGTACCTTTTTTAAAGCGTTGTGACAGCACCGCCCCTACTCCCACGTTGGAGGCGTCCACTTCCACTACGAATGGCTTCGTAGGATCAGGCTGGTGTAAAACAGGAGCATTGACGAAAGCCTGCTTCAGTTGCGTGAAGGCAATCTCAGCCTCTTCCGTTCAGGCCAGACTTTTGTGACCACCACGCAGCAGATCTGTCAGGGGCTTCACAACTGTGCTAAACGCTCGGATAAACCGCCGGTAGAAATTCACGAAACCCAGAAACCTCTGTAGTTCGCGCCGTGTGTGCGGACGGTTCCACCCAGTTACCGCCTCCACCTTGCCAGCTTGCATATGTACAGAGCCGGGCGTGATGGTATAGCCCAGGAAATTAATCTCCTGTAGATGGAACTCGCACTTCTCCAATTTACAATACAGCTGATTGCTTAGGAGAGTGTGGAGGACGGCCCGTACATCCTGCACATGTTGGGTCAAGGAGTTTGAATAAATGAGGATATCATCGATGTAAGCAATGACGCATTTACTCAGAAAATCTCGCAGGACCTCGTTAATAAACGCCTGGAAGAACGCCGGAGCAGACGCCAAGCCATAAGGCAAAACGCGATACTTGTAGTGCCCACTATGGGTAATAAACGCCGTCTTCCACTCATCCCCCTCACGCACGTGGATAAGATTATAGGCGCTGTGTAGCTCGAGTTTGGTAAAGAATTCAGCCTCCCGCAACTGCTCTAGGGCCGCAGGCACCAGGAGAAGCGGTTAGGAGAAACCTACCAAGAGGGAATTGAGTCCTCGATAATCTACGCAAGGCCTCAGACCACCATCCTTCTTTTTAACAAAGAAGACGCTGGCTGAGGCCGGCGAGGTAGAGGGAACAATATAGCCCTGCGCTAATGCCTCTAGGACATACTGCTGCATGGCCTTGTCTTCTTGTGACAAAGGATACACGCTGCCTCGCGGAGATACACTTCCCTCTTTGAGATCAATCTTACAGTCCCAGGGACGGTGCAGAGGGAGCTGTGTTGCTTTAAACGGGCAAAACACCTCGGCTAGATCCTGGTAAGTGGGGGGAATCGCTTTGGGGATTGTCATGGTAGAACTCTCG